>JASAOG010000148.1:1215000-1745000 GCA_030265305.1 Biomphalaria pfeifferi
GATGCTGCCGTGTCTTGTACCTTTTCCGGTGTTGACTGCTGGTCAGTGCTTGATTAGCTGGTCTGTGTGACCAAGCAGTGAGTTAGAAAGTTATTTTTAGTGTTGATCCTGTGTGGACGTGCTCTGTGTGGACTGCCTGTAAGTTGAGAAATTGTTTTATTTTTACTTGATATATTTTAATTAGGGTTGATTGTTGTTAGATTGTTTTGATGTAAACGGATTAGTGCCGTGCATCACCGGCTTAATTACTCAGCCATTGTCTATGATGGAACTGGAAGGTCCTTTAATCTGGATAGCATAGGTTGATTGTTGTTAGATTGTTTTGATGTAAACGGATTAGTGCCGTGCATCACCGGCTTAATTACTCAGCCATTGTCTATGATGGAACTGGAAGGTCCTTTAATCTGGATAGCATAGGTTGATTGTTGTTAGATTGTTTTGATGTAAACGGATTAGTGCCGTGCATCACCGGCTTAATTACTCAGCCATTGTCTATGATGGAACTGGAAGGTCCTTTAATCTGGATAGCATCACCCCCCCACCCCCCAGGAGCCATCCCTATGATCTCCTTGTTGCTTTTCTATACAATGTTTTATTACCTTTAGTTTCTAAAAGTATTTCCATTAATATTAGAATGATTATTTTATATATTTTTTATGTTTGTTTATATTTGTAATTGCAGGCTATAATTCCTGCCTAACTGCCATTATTTCGGCTGCCTAACTGCCATTGTTTCGGCTGCCTAACTGTCTGCTGTAGTTCTGCTTTACTGCTGCTAGTAGATTACTGTTTAGTGTTGGGGTAATTTAGGTTATTTGATGGTTGGTTTAGTTAGTAATAGTTAGTTTGTTAGAGCTTGTAGTTGTAAATTTAGCAACATAGATCCAGAGGCGGCAGAGGGTTTTGGTTAGTGGAGTTGTTAAGTTCAGTTAAGTAGGGTTGATTAATTATTTAGTAGTGCGTATATATAGTTTTTGTTTATTTCTAAGTTTATTTTCGTATTCACCTATATTTTTATTGCTTTGTAAGTTGGTTGTAAATAAAGTGTATATAAGTTCCTTTTAAAATTTCAGTTTGTTATTTTATCTTTAGTTAGCTAGTTTAGTTTAGTTTAGTTTAATTGTGCTGTCTGGTTGCTTAGGCTACTATAGCCCCTTGGTCGCAGACCGAGGTGCACAGATTAGGCCCACCCAGTAGAGCTACCATCTGCCTACTAAAAAAAAATGAACAAATGTTGAGTAGCAGATAACCAAAAAGGCCTCACTCAGAAGCGCCACCCTGACCTGCTCACAACAGTTTGTGTGGAAACACAAACTCAAAATCGGCCCCCGAAGTGGTCCATCAAGGCAGGAAAAAAGGTAGGTTTCACTATTTTCAGAAGAATATCGGTATTAAATTCTAACAGAAGTGGTCCACCCAGGCAGGTAAAAAAGCAGGTATCAATTTTTTTCAGAAAGAATATTATAATGAAATTCTATCAAAGGCAAATGACAGAGAAGAATGGAGAAAGAATGTTGACAGATTCTGTGTGGTGCCCCAAAGGTCCAGCAGACCAAGGGATAGGTGAAAGTGAATGTGAAATTAGATGTGAAGCTGGCCTAACTGATGTCTTATAATGATTATCTGATTGATCTAATTGTTTTGTAAATGGTCAGTCTCTTTATTATTCAAAGCCTCAAGCAAAAAACATTTCCGTAAAAAAAATTCCTTTAGTTTTGTGTTTCACGGTTGATTATAACTCTGCAGTTAACGCGATAATATGAAAAACTACTTATTAATTGTTGTTTTAAATTATGTTTGGATTTGCATAGTAAATAGATTTTTTCTCTTTAAAAAAATAATCAACATTTTTTTTGTAAATGTGGTATTTAGTATGACAGATCTTTCATAACTTAGCAATACAAATGTAAAAAAAATATTTTTTGACCAACAATCTAAAACCATTTGCATAAACGTGTTAAAACTATGGTGTATTGGTGTCATCCTTACTAAAAGCCTCCAGTGTTTGTTGCTATTAATAGTAAATAGTTATAAAAAAAAAAAGGTGTTTATTAATGAAAAAACTGCTTGCATAATTGATTTAACAAATTAGATTTTTCGCTTTCAGAAAAGAAAAAAGTAGCCGTTGCATCAGAACTTTGAATGATCTAAAATATCATGATGTCCGATTTTCTTTTTCTCTTCTAGTTTCTGAGATCTATACGGGACGGACGGACAGACAGGCCTTGTAAAGATGAAAAGCAACAGTCAGTCTCACTGCCAGATTTCTTTTATGTGCCTTAAGGGAGAAAGTCTCAGTGTGTCTGCTACTAGCGTTTTCTGATACGGAAATGAAGAAAATGTTTATTTAAAATGAAATGGTCATAGTTTAACTTGAATCAAGTCAAAATAAAAATACACAATATTAGGAGTAGTATTTGCAGTGTACATTTAACTGAAAATGTTCATTGGGTCTATTCACTAAGCAACGCATCTTAAATTTGGTTTGTAAATACGTATTTCTTGGACTGTGGCAATTTTATCGATATGTAATATAGTTAATGATCATTGTAGTACTGAATTTATATATATATATATATATATATATATATATATATATATATATATATATATATATTTGTAAATCTAAGGCAAGCACTCAACGAAAGGCAGGAGGTAATAATAGCCGAGGTATTTATTTACAGTACAAAAAATGGTTGGACTTCAGTTATTAAGTCCCAGAGTGTCTTACCTTAAGTGACACCACCCCTTTTCTATCAGAATAACAGTACAGACCACCGACACTCGTCCCAGTTGGTCCGTTCTTGAGACGATGTCGTGATCGTTTCGTTGACTTCATGACCATTGTCGGTGACGCTCGCCTTCTGAAATGTATAGAGGTAGTGACGATCCCTGTAGTTTTCATCAGAGCAGTTGGTCCTGCACGCCGCTTCAGCAGACCTTCTCAATGGACGTCCCATGACAGACTTGTAGACCCACACGTAGCCATGGTTGCAAGCACATTGTGATTGTCAGCCATGTCACTAAGGTATGCCCATGAAGCATCCTGGCAATGTTCAATGTGTAGAAGTTCATAAAGAGCTGAACCGGGTCCAGCTAAGATTGGTCCACCATCGTTCATGTTACTCTCGCTAGTGAAAACAGAAAGTACAGAAGTCCACTGGTTTTAGACCCTGTTGGTGGGTTTCTTGACATTAACGTTCTCTTCGTGAAACACAGTTCTTGTCTAACTCCTGCTAGCAGTTATCAAGCTTTAAGGTCTCTTTGTGGACACTGGACGATAGACAGAGGTCTTTAAGGTCCAAATCGACAGGCTTGGACGCTGGCCCAAATTATCTTGATCTGAAAATTCGATGTGTTACTCATAGCTGATATTAATTAAGTACTACTGTTGCTACATCAATATCTTAAACACAACACAAAGGAAAACATAACGTAGCAATCATCTTCTTGTTTTAATTAACGTCTGTATTATATATGATACGATAAGATAACAATGTGATGTTATAATTGAATGTCCCACAATATCTGCTTCACAGGAAACAATAGTATTTTATCTTCATTGTACAGCGAAAATGTGAAGTGCAATTCCTTTTATTTTTCCCCAAGTAAAATGTGTTACATTAACATTGTTATATATAGAACTAAAACAAGAAACAGTGCTGCTTATAATAAATGAAATGATCAATGTTCAATTAAAAGCTTTAAAATCTTAGCCGCAATTGTTGATACAGCTCATTGCTTATCAAACAAAGTAGAGAGTCAGTTGTGATCAATTCCCCATGTGACGAGCACATTTGCCGGGGATTATATTCTCAATACTTGACAATTCAATGAAATGAAGAAAGAAACATCTCTCTGTATTTTCTTCAAACTTCTTTAATAACTTCTTCAACTTTCACATCAAATTAACTTCTTAATTCAATAACAACTTGACTTGATACTTCATAAATAAAACTTAAATGATACATAAAACTTCACTTAGTATAACTTCAACTTCAACTACTAAAACTTTACTTAATGGATTCGCTAATAACATATAACTTATTACTGAGCGAGGACCAACGCTCTACAAGAACTACTACTATGCGAGGACCCCGTCTAACTCACTTTCCATTAATTTATACTTTCTTTGATCGTACATTCCAGAACCCTGGAACCTTCTCCGATAATTATTTTAGTAACTTTGACCTTCTAGAAACTGACGTGTGCTATTTTTTCCCTTAACCTCTTTCTTCGATTGGATATCTAAAATTAACTTGTTTAAGCTGGACACTTGCACGAGCTTCTAGAAACTGGTCGAAATAGGTCACAGACTCGACTCGTGACACCCCACAACAAACTTTACAAATTTCGTCTACACGCGATTATCATAATGTAAGAATAAATTTTTGATTTATTCATTTTCATTTTTTAAGCAAAATTAGTGATCACTTAAGACATAACGATAATTCTATCAAATTTTTTGTCAAATTTTTACGAAAAAAAAGTCTTGTAAATGTTGTTTTGAATTTGGGACTCCCTGTGACGTAAATGACAAAATTAAACGAAGAGTTTATTTGAACAAGTATATTGACAGTCCAGAAAATTATATTTAATTGTTTTTGAGACATTTCAACTTTTATAAATAAAAGAAGTATCTGATGCATAGACATAAATAAATATAGACTAGCCGATTAAAGAGTTTTATGAAACTAAAATTTGTGTCTTTCAATTTTGTGTACTTTATTATACAGCAATTATGAGCAGTTTAAAAGTTTAGTATTCATATCGATTTCAGCCACACACCTATATATATTGTAAATAAGGAGGCAGTAAAGTTTAGTTTAATCTCTAAGAATGAAGATCATGCAATTTTTCATAATTCGGAAATCCGAATACAATAGATATACATGTTTTCAAGTTACATGAAGTTACTTCCTTCGGCCAGTCTATATTTATTTATGTCTATGTACTGATGTATAAAAAGAGGAATCAACACAAGAAACAAAATGAAAACACAAATAATTAAAACTAGTTTAACAGATTTCATTTCTTTTGTACGTTTAGCGATAGCCTCCAAAAAAGACAATGTTGCTTTAGTTCTAGATGACATAGAGATATGAAATATAGTGGCACAGGTACATATACAAATAACTGAAAAGGGACAAATGACTAAGAGTGAAAGAGCAATTATTGTTGAATACATATTTAAATTGTAGTTATTTTGAAGAAACAAATCTCCATATTTTAGAGCTGGGAGTGTTACGTTATTGTATTCTATATAGTACATCAGATATTTAAAAAAGCAGGCGTTCTAAAAACAATGTTACAGCAAATTATGATGAAAATAATTTCTTTCATTCGTGGCAATGTCCAGCAATCTTGAAACATGAAAAGGAAAACAAACAGCAAGCATTCTGTCCACAGACACTAACATCACTAAATGGATCCATCAAAGAAGTGATATGTAATTAATTCGATCAAACGTAAGTGTAATATTATAACCCATGTGAAAAGGTTGATGTCGATTAAAATTGTTGATTGCGTTAAATTAAAAGATACTTGTGTAATGGAAAAAACTAAATCACAAATAGAAATAGCCATCAATACTACATTAGTTTTATCTTGCATTGTATGATAAGATAAAATTATTATATTAAGTATACTTCCCATGATTCCTAAGAAAGAAATAATATTAGCTATAATAACATTGGTGACCAAAAGAATTGTAAAATAAACTTCATCGCTAACATCAAAAGTATCAGTCGATAAACTTTGTGTGCCATTGTATACGTCGAATGTGCTGGACATATTCATTAATTGCTTTTAGCTCTCAGCTATTGGGAATAATTGAAAACTTTCTTAATAACTTGGCGTATCTGAAAAATAAGATTGTTTTTCTAGATTTTATACTTTTAATTTACAAAGCTTATAACTGCAAAAAATTGAATGAATATTTAGTTAAGGAGAAATAAATGATATCAACATCTCAGTCAAACACCTGCTGGATTCGTCTTTTCAGTCAGAATGTATTAAAAATCTGCAAATAAAAAAAATGTAGGAAACATTTGCGAGTCAGTCTGAGACTGCGGTATTGAATTATGAAATAAAATCATGCAAAACAAGATTTTAAAGACAGTTTTTGTGGAAATGCAAACTCATAATTTGCCCCCGAAGTGGTTCACACAGGCAGGTAAAAGGGAAGGTTTCAATATTTTCAGAAAGAATATCAGAATGAAATTCTATCAAAGGCAAATGATAAAGAAGAATGGCGAAAGAAGGTTGACAGTTAATGATGGTAAATGTTTTGGCAATTCTAATGTAGCACCACACACTTCTCTACCCTAAAGCATAATATAAGGTTATAGAAGTATACCCTTTCACTCCCTTCCCTTTCTTCCTGAATCGATTTACTTTACTTTAATGGAAAACTTAAATTTATAAATACTAGGGAATAGTATTATTATATTTAATTTCTTTCGTGGACCAAAAATACAATTATTCTGAAAGAAGCACTGTCGGATGGCTTTCCACGAAGCTTGAGCTACTTTGGTGACATGATATAAATAACTATTTATTAAACATATAATGTATGTTTTTACCTAGCGCAATCGTTATAAATGTTACCCTCCCAAATGAACTATCTTTATAAAAACATTACATAATTTAAGTATAGAGCAATTTGTTAAAAAAAAAAACTAATTAAAGATCTTAGATTTCTTCCTGATTAACAGACCTAGAATAGTGTTTAGCTATGGCATTATTCCTAGACCATGATGTATTAAAATAGTCTAGCCTGATATAAGCGGTAATAACATTAAACTAAACAAGGTTACAAAGACAGTTTGTGTGGTAACAAACAAAATCGGGCCACGAAGTGGTCCACCCAGGCAAATGAAAAGGCAGGTTTCAATATTTTCAGAAAGAATATCAGAATGAAATTCTATCATGGCAAATGACAGAGAAGAATGGAGAAAGAAGGTCGATAAAATCTTGTGTAGTCAAGCAGACCAATGGAAAGGTGAAAGTAAAGGTGTAATTGGATGTGAACTTGGCCTAACTGATGACAAATAATGATTAAATCAATCAACTAATTGTTTTGTAAAGGGTCAATCTCTTATTCAAAGCCTCACGAAAAAAAAAACACAACATTTTCGTAAAAAAAGAATTATTTTAGTTGCGTGTTTTTGTCTAATGCAAGGTTGCAGTTTACACGAAAATATGAAAAACTATTTATTAATTGTCGTTTTAAATTATGTTCCACTTATATGCATACTAAATAGATTTTTTCTCTTTAAAAAAAGTAAACATTTTTTTAATTGTAGAAGTAAGTTTGACAGAACTTATCTAACTTGGCAATACAATTATTTAAAAAAATGACATAAAATTTAAAAGCGTTTGCATAAATGTGTTAAAAATATGGTAAATAGTGATCTCCTTTACTAAATAGCCTATCGATTTTGTTACTATTAATAGTGAATAGTTGTAAAAATTGTGTATTTCTTTGAAAAATGTACTTCCATAGTTGATTTAAAAAAAATAAGTTTCGCTTTTAGAAAAGAAAAGAGTAGTTGTTGCATCAAAATGTTGAAAGGTCTTAAAATATCATGAAGTCGATTTTTCAATATATTTTCTAATTTACGAGATCTAAACGGGACGGACAGTCGGACGGACAGACAGACAGACCACACAAAACAAATAGCGTCTATTCCCTTTACGGGGGCCGCTAAAAGTCACTCAACTTAGAGCGTTTTTAGGGATGAGGACTAAAAGGCAAAGTATCAATAATAGTACTACATGAAACATTAAATCATAATTTACGTATAGTAACTAGCAGCCTACTGTAATTCTCAGAAAGAAAATCGTACATTTTGTAATCCAAATAACTAATTCGTTCAAGTGCTCCTTCTTTGCTAGTACCAACAGAACATAGAACGATTTGCCATAAACAGCCAGTAAAAGAAATGTGAAAAAAAGTAAAGTTTCCTTTTGAGACCTTGCGATCTATAGGGCCTATGGTTAACGAGGGTGTCATGTGACTAGCACAACGACCAACCGCGTCTACTTTCCCCACTAATGTCAGATACCTATAAGAGCTGAGTGGACTTAGAGGCGCCCAAAGATTCGAAATAACAGGATTCGAACCTGGGTCCCCAGTTCGGAAGCCAAGCTCTATACCGCTCAGCAACCGCGCCTCCAAGTAAATAAATGACTTACCAAAAATATTTAAGTCTCTTATAAACATGAACGACTGGATCAGGGCTGGTCCTATGCGAAACGGATTGCGCGGGGTATATTTTCATTATTTTGGGTTGTGATAAGTATAATAGGTGAAAATTAAGATTTTGTATTAGAAAATAAATTCGTCTTTGCATTTTATTCATACTTTACTAAGTACAAATTAGCTTTACGAGCCAACTACAGCAGATAGTAGTTTTAAACAAAAAGCCGATAAACATTCAGATCTGCCTTTTAGATTTAATATCGACTAGCAAATATCGCTTTTTAAGAGGTCGATATAGATTTAGATCTATATTTGTATGCCTGTGACTATTAAAGTAAATTAAGAATTTGAACTTCTTGTTTTGATTAAAATTCGCCTTATTATTACATTTTTATTAAATGAAAGCTGACAATGCCGTGTTGTTGTTTTTTATTGCTGGTTGAATTGGCGTTTCCCAGAAATGACAATTTTGTCTGTTTTTAAGGAGATTTTCATCAGTTTTCAGAAGATTTTAATAATTTCCGAAGACTTTCATGACTTTGTCGTATATTTAACAATTTCAGGAGAATTTCAAAAACCTTTAATATTAAGTTAAAATGGTTCATTTTAATTATTTACACCTAGAATTCTTGCGGGGCCTACGAAAATGCGGGGCCCACTGCCGCGCATTGGTTGCAGTGGCCTAAGACCGGCCCTGGACTGGATTGACACATACGCGTAGGACGCAATTATCTTCTGCTAAGAAAGAACATATGTAATCTACGTTGGCTATCCTTTGTAGTCAAACTTTCACGTCAGTGCTCAATATAAACTGCATTTGTAATTTTGAAACTCATTTAATTATACTTGCTTAGACCAACTATTTAGAAAAACAACATGCATTTCAATATTTATCTACGAAATGTGTGTGCTGTTTGTGTATGTATCTCATCAGAGGGATTTGGAATTTAAAACCGATCACGGTAAAAATCACCCAGATAACCTTTTCTCCAACAACCCACCCCCATTTCCCCATCTGTTTCAGATAACAGATAGTAAGCTTAAATCATGAAATAGCGCTAAACAAAAACAATTGGTAAAAATAGTTTTAATCATGCAGATTTATTGATGTTGGTCTAGATCTATTACAAATGTGATTACACGACAGATCAAATTAAATTGACACTTCATATACTTGTTGTTTTTTTTTAAACTAATTTTTGTTTTTCTTGTTTTTACAAGTTTTTATAAACTCGCTACGTCTACGTCTGTCTGGTACAAATTTTGTATGCGTTTTTTCTCCAACTTCCCATTCTCGGATAAAGTAGATATAGAGAAATAAATCTTACAGTATTAAGATATATAAATGTAAAGTTTCTGTTCTTTTCTCTTTTTAAAAGCTTTGATTGAAAAGAAAAAGTGTTTATATATTTTCCTTCTTCAAACTTAAACAGTCGTTTAACGCGTTTGATTAGTTTAAATATACGAGAGCTATCTTTCTTCATGTTACGCCTCAAATACGTTTCTCAAAGATTCCTCAGTCATCACGTGATCTAGTAGTTATAACAAATGCATGAAAGTACACACTTGTTTTAATTCGTTATCTGAAAACCAATGAGATTTAGAAGACAAGAAACAGAGGGTATGCAGAGACATCTATTTTTGAAGTTAGGTTCATTCTGGATCCAGATGTATACAAGGCCAGATTTTTCTTTTAGAAATCAATGAGTAGTGAATCTTCTGTATTCATTCTCTGACCTACATAATACACTTTACTCTTTAGTGCAAGTTTATAGTTTAGGAGCTAGTTTATCACAAAGTCAATACAAGATACACAACAATGACACTTTTGTTCACACGTACACAAAGGCACTCGCACACTCACAGACATTGTGACACTACTCTATTGCTTTAAAGACAATTAACTCTCATAAGAGAGTGTATTGTCTTATTCACAGTGCTTTTTTTAAAAAAAAATAGGTGCCGGTACTCAGTAGTTGAATGCCTAACTTTTAACTACTAAAAATTAATAATATACGTTAAAATACAAGAAAAATAATAACTTTTTCAAAAAGGTGCCGGTACGCAGTACCGGTACGTACCGTCACAAAAAAAGCCCTGCTTATTCATAACATTAAAATGACAAAATAGACTCAATTTGATAACTGATGCGACTACAACAAAGCCACTGTTTTATTAGTTATGTTCTGTCATGTCATTGATAAACAATAACACATTCTTCACATTGATTATGCATATATTTTCAGTGCAGTGTACAGAGACAACTGATTCGTTGTCAAGTTTTCTAATAGATACAGTTATTAAAAAGCATTTATCGTTCCAATGTGAAGAAGCTGCAAGACGTGGTCATCGAATATAATAAAAACCCGAAGTGACCTAGATAGTGTGTTTATTCGCCATACGTCAAATGATGTGGCACTGTTGCTTGACTACTTTATAATCATTTTAATCAACCGCAAATTATCTATTGTCTAGCAGATTTATTATGACTTTTACCTTGCTTCATTTTACTAATTCATGTACATTATTAAACCATTCTCAATCGTGACTTATGTTCAAATTACTTTCCTCGTTCTACTGCCTCTGGCTTCCGACAGGGACAACTGAAATATTGTTATAAAAATCATACATATGAGACTCCAGATAGAGGTTATGCAAGTCTAGTAGACCACAGGGCGCATCTGGGTCTGCGCATTATGTAGGGTCAGTTTAAAAGCAAAAAAAAATCAAGGTTAAAAGACAGTTTGTGTGGAAACACAAACTCAGAGTCGGCCCCCAAAGTGGTCCACTCAGGCAGGTATAAATATTTTCAGAAATGACATCAGAATTAAATTCTATCAAAGACAAATGAAAGAGAAGAATGTAGAAAGAAGGTTGACAAATCTTGTGTGGTGCCCCAGCGGTCCAGGAGACAAAAGGATAAATGAAAGTAAATGTGAAGTGCTATGTGAACCTGGCCTAACTGATGTCTTATAATGAATATCTAATTGATCTAATGTTTTGTAAAGGGTCAATCTCTTATTCAAATCCTGTTAACTAGTGTGTATTTCTGTTGTTGTGAAACTACTTTAACTAATGCTACCCTTCCATTGTTGTCGTTGTAAGCAAGTGTGATTTTGTATTTATTGGATGTGTGTAAAATGGCTACCCCTTTATAATTTCTTCCTATGCTAAAATGAGCTCTCATAAATCCCATGTATGTAATAGTTTGTTTTGCTTGATATGTGGTAGAAGTATTTGTTTCTTGAAGGAAAATAAAATTCGGTTTATTTTTTCTAGCAAGTGTACTATATATTTATGTTTATTATTTAAGCTACGGATGTTAAGAGTTAAAATGTTAATGTCTGCCATGATTGCGTGATGATGGGTTGTGTGAATATGTGTGTGTGTGTGTGTGTGTGTGAGTGTTTGTGATCATTTTATGAACTGTTTTTATTAACCTGTTTTGTTGTTTATTTACTGATGTGTGGATTTGGGACTTCCCCCTCATCTATCACTAACTTAGTCGGGGAGTCGGAAAAACTCTCCCCGAGCTCCCCTTCCTTCTCTTCCATTCTCTCTTCCTCCGACTGTGGATCTATATTCGGCGCCTCGGGCTGGGCCTCCACGTTTGGGTCATTGGAAGAGGAAGAGAGCGTTCTTTTTCTTGTACTTTTGGTTGGGGCTGAACTGTTCCCCATTGTTTTCATTTTTAAGGGTTTTTTTTTCCTGTCGATAGGGCTTGTAGGGGATGGATCTCCACCTCTTATATCTGTGTTGATTGTGTTTACCACGGCCCCGTTCTTTTTGTGGTTTACTACTAATGTAAAACCATCCTTTTCCAGCCATACGTCATTTTGTGTTTCACTGTGTGTCATTTTGTGTTTCACTTTGGTGTCAAGTTTTTTTTCCCTTGTTTCATCCTCCCCCCCCCCCTCAAGACCGAGGCATAAGGGCCTATGACATTATTCTCCTGCTTTTTCCCGGGGACTTTCCCTTCTCTTTCAAGATAGTCCTACTGGGACATTGGTTTGACCAGTGTTGATCCTGCCCACAGTGCCAACACTGCTGTCTGCGCCTCGGAATGGTCACAAAGACCTTGCAGGTCCTCGGATCATCCTTGCATTTTAGCTGAATATAGCTCGGGAGCTCGGTCTGCTTGCGGATTTTTACCCAAGCCATCCACTTGTCTGAGTTGCTCAGTTTGATAGGCTTTATCTTGGAACCTTCTTCACTGAAAGATTCGAAGATTTCCATTATCTTGTTTTTAACAATTGTGGATGCTACCCAAAGCAGTGTTACTTTGACCTTTTCATCTTCTATAGTTGAAACCTCAACTTTGAGGGTACTTTCTGTCCCGAAGGTCTTTCCTAGAATACAGGCTCTCACCATTGGACTGTTTCAAACTAAGAACCAGACGAAGGGGTTCTCAAATCTATAGACAAAGACTCAAGAGACATATTGCAGAGAATATCACTGCATCACACCTAGGTTGCGCCATGGAATTGACGCATGGGAAGTGTTACGTTGTGCTACTATGGGTTTGTGTCGATAGTACAATTTTTTTTTATATTTAATAATAATAATAATAATAATAATAATTTTATTTATAAAGCGCTGTTAACAAATAAAATGTAGGCTCAAGGTGCTGTAATAACATTACAAACACAAACACAACAATAGCAATCAAAAACTAATCTAAAACAGTTTTGAACAGGTAGGTCTTAATGTTCTTCTTGAAAGTAGTGTAGCACGTTGTCTGTCTGAGATCAATGGGGAGTGAGCTCCAAACCTATGATCCGTGCACTGAAAAAGCCCGCAGAACGTAGCTTTTATGGGAGAAAATTAAAATGACAAAGATTAAAAACGTACGCTAAGGATTAATGAATAACTAAAACACTGAAGAAAGTCCAACATAAAATTTTATCACTTTAATACTATTCCTCTAAACACAAACAGAAATAATATATTCAATATTCCTTTCTAACGCCACTTTCAATTATTACAATTACAATAAAACAATTTACCCTAAGGAATAATATCTATTTGTTTCAGCTGTTCTAGTTTTAACTGTTTACTTCTGTTACTTCCATATTTTTGACAGAGTCAAACTTCTTGTATCAATACGTTTTTCTTTTTCCTTTTTCAAAATGTTTCCTTTCTGTCCTTGTCTAGACCTGACATCAGCCACTTTTCATTTGACCTGAACATCTCATTAG
This sequence comes from Biomphalaria pfeifferi, assembly GCA_030265305.1. Classification (NCBI taxonomy): domain Eukaryota; kingdom Metazoa; phylum Mollusca; class Gastropoda; family Planorbidae; genus Biomphalaria; species Biomphalaria pfeifferi. The sequence continues at coordinate 1,228,405 of JASAOG010000148.1, forward strand.
CTCAATATTTTATTATAATGTGGTCAAATATGTGTTTTTCGGTTGACCTGAAATTTTTAGAATAAGGTCACAGCTAACAGCATAAGACTTCAAATAAAAGGCTTAGGTATGTGTCTTAAATAGAAACTATGCACACATTCATAGTCTTTCGAGGCAGAAAAGTTTGTATAATAAAATATTTTGAAATTGCCTAATCAAAGAAATCTTTTAAAGTTTGTCGTTTCTGTAGCAATTAAGGTTTTACAGAGTGTGGTCACAAGCCCCACGCCAAACCCTCCACCTTTCTCAGCCTGGCTTGGGTCCGGCAGATGGCTAAGTTCGGAGTAAGATATAGTGATTGGGTCTCAAACAAGGAAATCTTATGCGGAGTTGTAACAGAGCGTGGCATGAAGTTTGCGGGACATGTTCTCCGACAAAAGAAAATATGCATACAAAGAGTTGCGATGACATGAAGGCCGATACGAGGATATCGCAAATATGGACGTCCTCGTATAACTTTGCGCCACACTTTCATTAATACATCAGAGCAGTGCACACCGATGGGGGGGGGGGGGAGGGAGGAGGAAGGCTTTAGACATTGCCAGTGACAGATACTTGTAGAGAAATCTAAGTAGGATCCAAGTCTAAGTAAGTTATATCAAAGCATTTGTTAACAGGTTGGGAAAGAGATAACCGTGTGAAGGGAGTTTAAAGACTTTAGTACACCTGTTTGAATGACTCATTATCACTTATCATGTGAAAGGTTAAAAAGTTTATAAATCCTGTAATTTTCTTACTACATGGGACTCATAATTACTAAATATCATCGTAATACAATCATACAACTTTAATCGTATTTTAAATAAAACACAATGTTCACTAGAAAATTCATGTCACATTTTTTCCCCAGATTTTTCCATTCAGACCACTGTAGAAATAACTTTTAGTTCTGTATCATGTTTATACATTCAGACCCTAGGATCCATCAGTATCCCTTAACATCCTGTTGACCTTCTCTCTTCTCTCTGTCCTAAGAACAAGTTTATAAAGTCTGTTGTTTTCTACGTTTGGCTACTTTCAGTGAGTAAAACTCCTTCATCCAAAGTAATTGTAAATTATGAGTATTGTCAGGGTGGGTTTTGCCGATTAACTAGGGTATGATATTACGGTCCCATATCCCCAGCCTGAACAGAGTAACGACAAAACCTAACGGCAACAGCAATGTACAGTATTTAACAACAAGATTGCACGTTTAACAATTTAATGAATGTATGAGATATGATGACATGAGTGACAAATAAAAGTCAATAGTATGTTCAAAGGAAACACAAGGTATACATATTAGGCAACGAAACATAGCACACCTTCACTCGAGGCCATAATTCAATCACGACACAGCCTACACTCAAGACCTTAGATATACGGGCCATTCAACAACACTGTAACTCGAGCTTGACTCCAACAGAGTCCCAAGCTTGCGTCCCTATTACAGAAAATACGTATTTCTTAAGATCGCCGTCCACACGATCGTAGGAACAACGAATTTCGAGCTACACTACGAAGACTAATACAGTAAATAAATAACTTACCCAATACTGGGGAAAGAAAACCCATAAGAGACTCACAGGAGATCTAGCCTCATCACCCAACAGAAGCAAAACAAGTCAACAGAGATGACATCAACAAAAGCGCGTTCCTAGAAACCAAAACTCGCAATCTCTTCTGGTACACAAAAGAAAACCACCAAAAGAAGATGCGCATGACATCCCCCCTCTCCCCCTAACTGAATCTTGCGAAGACATGTCCAGTCTTTAAAAAGACATTGAAAACTTAATTATTAAACAACTGGAATAAGCAAAGGAATTTAGGAACCATGACAAGAGCTGAAGCCAAAGCTACAAACTTCCGATACTCAATACTAACTATCTAGTCACACAGCAAAGAACAACATCTCTCCTAAATGTACTACAACACTGACATGCATAATAATACAATCATACATTTTATATAGGCATATTACAAAATACATATAAATAACTATACTAAAATAGTCTTTTTATGCCATCACACTAGTCTCGAACACAAGTCCGCTAGTATATTGTCCTCTCCTTTAATGTGGCACACGTCGAATGTGTAGTCCTGAAGCATCAGCGCCCACCTCGTAACACGGTGGTTCGTAAAGTTCGTGCTCCGAAGGTAAGCCAAGGCCTTGTGATCCGTCTGAAGGTGAAACGTATTTCCACGCAGGTATCTGTCCAGTTTTCTAATGGCAAATACGATAGCCAAACCTTCTCTCTCGATGATAGAATACCTCTGCTCCCGAGGCAACAACTTGCGACTCACATACTTGACGGGATGCAGAACACCATTCACGCACTGGCTCAGTATACCGGAGATTCCTTTGTCCGAAGCATCGGTCTGAAGAACAAATGGCAATGAAGGATCAGGCAAACGAAGAATGGGGTACCTACACAGATACGCCTGCACCCTGCTTAAGGCCTCCGCGCACTCACGATTCCAGTGCACCTTAACAGACCGACCCCGACACAATAAATCAGCAAAAGGAAAGAACTCCGCGTACTCTGGCGAACCTACTGTGCAAAACCTCCAAAGCGATTAAGGATTACAGGTATTAATTTTTCAACCCTCTAGACCACTGAAAGCCTTAAACATTCCTTTACCTTAGATATCTTTAAAAGAAAAACAGTTGAACAAGATAATGCTGATATTATATCACCCGCGGTACACTTATGCATGTCATTAGTATCTTCATCCTATACGACAGAAAATGCAACTAGATTCGTAACCCAGATCCAATTGCTAAATTCAAACAGGATAAGATTGTACTATTACGATGGTATATGCTCTATTACATGAGCTTCATCATGTACCTTTTACTCTACTACCAATTACTCAACCAAATCGTACGCAATACTTTCATGTGTGTGCTAGCCTTTCAAACCACGCCCGCAAAATTTACCGATACGACCAGATTACTAGCTTAATCATCACGTCAACCTCTCGAGCTCACACGATGAGGGACCACCACAATACTTCTACTACCAAATTTCGACCTGTCCAAATATCTAACCGCCTTAGCAACGTCTGCTAAGTTCTTAAACCTTACATGTCCAATACCCATCGACTTCCCATTTGCCTCTAATACCTCCACAAAACCAAACAAACCAAACTCCCTAAACCTATCCTTAAGCCTTTGCCAGTTAACATTGAATGGCAAATTCCTAATAGTAACTGTATAGCGATCCGGCATTAACTTATACCTACGGCGACCTTCCGAATCGCGACGACCCTCTAGTCATCTATGTCTAGATCGCTGGTCTTGGTCATTGCCAATATCATTGGGATTTACATCCCCAACATCAGTCTCATTATTTTGGGCAACAAATTCATTAGGGCACTCAGCTGCTTTATGACCCTGCTCCCCACAACTGAAACAAACAATTACCTTTCTTTTAACCCCTGGACTCTGCTCTATCACAGGCTCACAACATGCTGCTGCCACATACACAGTTTCTTCTTTACTAATTGACACATTAGAATCAGCTACATTAAAACCTTCGATTATCTCCAGCATGTTCTCCACAGTATTTTGCTTGTTTAGAACAAGTTGTCGATAGACCTCCCCTGAAACATTTTCAAGTATTCCGTCTTTAATGAAGAGATCTTTGATCTCATCTACCGTCTTTCCTACCTCAGCCATTTTGCACCAGTTGTCCAGTGCGGTCCTCCGCTCAGTCACATACCCACGGAAGTCATTCTGCCGTGGTTTGACCCGGTGAAACCTTTTGCGGCATGTCTCCGCATTGATGTCTGCGTGGCGGAGAAGTGCCGTTTTGACATCCTCATACTTGTCGCCAAGGAACAGACTGTCCCTCAACATAAAGTTTTTGAGCGATGTCGTCAACTTGTACGACAATAGCAGGGACCACTCCTTACTCTCAATCTTACACCTTGCTGCCACGGCCTCAAAGTGCGTCAGGTACGCCAGAAGATCATCGTCTTCCTTCATGCCTTGGAAGTTCTTGTCTAGCCTGTCCAAGACGCTCCTTTGTCGCACCTCAACTGCCTGACCTGCCACTGCACCCGCCTCTGGCGCCGACTTCTCTTTAAGCCGTGCCAACTCCAGTTCATCTTTTCTCTTGAGCTCCTCTCTAGCCTCTCTCTCCTTCCACCTCTCGTGTTCGTCACGCCTAGCCTTCTCCTCCCGTTCATGTCTAGCGGCCTCATCTGCCTTCGCCTCTCTTCTCAACCTCTCTTCCTCTGCCTTTGCCTCTTTTCTCAACCTCTCTTCCTCTGCCTTTGCCTCTTTTCTCAACCTCTCTTCCTCTGCCTTCGCCTCTTTTCTCAACCTCTCTTCTCGCTCAAGCCTAGCCGTCTCTCGTTCAAACTCCTCCTTCTTGGCTCTCTCGTAGTCAACCTTCTGCTCTGCCACATACCTCTCCAACCTCTCAGCATCATACCCGAGAGCACGGCCGTCACTGATGAACTGGGCGGTTAGAGTCAACCTCGTCTCCATTACATAGACTATTAAGCCTTAATACATTTATTATTTAATACATAAACATTACATATGTGTTATATCGTATGTTGGCCTTAGCGGTCAAATCAAGGACACAGGTCACAAAGTTGACATTTACATATTGTTCGGACGAGCCCCCATTTCTGTCAGGGTGGGTTTTGCCGATTAACTAGGGTATGATATTACGGTCCCATATCCCCAGCCTGAACAGAGTAACGACAAAACCTAACGGCAACAGCAATGTACAGTATTTAACAACAAGATTGCACGTTTAACAATTTAATGAATGTATGAGATATGATGACATGAGTGACAAATAAAAGTCAATAGTATGTTCAAAGGAAACACAAGGTATACATATTAGGCAACGAAACATAGCACACCTTCACTCGAGGCCATAATTCAATCACGACACAGCCTACACTCAAGACCTTAGATATACGGGCCATTCAACAACACTGTAACTCGAGCTTGACTCCAACAGAGTCCCAAGCTTGCGTCCCTATTACAGAAAATACGTATTTCTTAAGATCGCCGTCCACACGATCGTAGGAACAACGAATTTCGAGCTACACTACGAAGACTAATACAGTAAATAAATAACTTACCCAATACTGGGGAAAGAAAACCCATAAGAGACTCACAGGAGATCTAGCCTCATCACCCAACAGAAGCAAAACAAGTCAACAGAGATGACATCAACAAAAGCGCGTTCCTAGAAACCAAAACTCGCAATCTCTTCTGGTATACAAAGGAAAGCACCAAAAGAAGATGCGCATGACAAGTATGACATCTTTGGCAAGCATTTTTTCCTAAATGAGAAGATTATTTGTTTATTAATTAGAAGAGGGAGTTCAAACAGTTATTTGGCGTTAGTAGATTTTTAAATAAATTCGGAAATTTCTGGCGACGATTTGTAAGTAATATAAGTCGATTTCTTTTCAAAACAAAATCCGGAACATTTTTTATCGATTCCTAAACTTTTATGTTATGTTTCAGCAAGAAAATTAAATATCTAAAAAGTGATTTTCAGTAATCAATTCTATTCTAGTAAATTACTTTTTTTAAAGCCCTGAACAACTTATTGTCGATATTTTTAAAATTTGTTTAAAGATGAAAATACGGAATACTTTGATATTGATAATATAGTGACGCATTGTCAAATAATATAAGTGTAATATTAGTCAATTATACGATTTCAAACAATCATTAGACATAATTCATTTTTTATAAAACAATATCCGGAACATTTTTACACTTAATGAGATATAAATCAGTATAGAGATTTTGATTTAGCATTAATATGATATTTACATAAAAAACGGAACAGCATATTATTGATAATGTGTTTTTGCAACGTTTAAGCATGGAAATTAAATGTAATATAGGTTAGAAAAGCAAACAAACATTCGTTGGCGTTGATTAGTTTTGCACAAAAAAATCCGGAACAATCAATTTTAGATACTTAAAACTATTGAGATGTTACGGGAGGAATATTTAAGGGTAAATCAGAATTTTCAATAGCTTTTAGAGTTTTTTTTATCTAAACGTGACAGACAGACCTACCGACAGACAAAAGGCACAAAAAAACTTTTTTATTCTTATTGGGGCACTAAACAAAAAATAAATAAAATCTGATTTTTTTTTTAAAATTAAGAAATTAGTTTCGAACCATGTCAAGGCCGGGCTTTACGCTACTATACGAAATTCGCTGCATAAAAAGTCCATTTAAAAAAAATGTGCGTGATATTTACATACAAAGTGCATTCTTAGCCTTTATGTTATCTTATCTTATAATAAATATTTTCTTTTAATTTTAGCAGCTAGTTGACCAGAAAAAACACCCTTAATTAATATTTATATTTGTTGTAAACATTTCTAGTACATTTTATAAAAATATTTGACTTTGTGATACTGAAAATATACATAAATAATCTATCCTTGTTAGCATATTGTAACATTGCCTCCCTTACATTTACGTAATTGTTTTAGAATTGGTGTATTTTTATGAAAAAATCGCTTGCATAATTAATTTTATAAATTAAACGGTTTGCTTTTAGAAAACCAAAAAGTAGCCGTTCCACCTAAAATTTTCAAGCCGCATTTAATGGTAATATAATATTTTTCATATCTTTTCTAGTTTTCGAGACTGAGTGTGACAGACGGACAGACGGACATTTTGCACAAACCTAATAGCGGCTTTTCCCCCTTACGGGAGCCGCTAAAAATACATTCTGGCCAAATGTGATTTAAGGCTTTAGCATGGACATCAGACGCAGTAGGCTATACTAGAGGAAGCCGAGAGGACCGGAAAGAGCTGCGAAGGAATAAAAAAAAAAAAAAAACTAGCAAGAGACCGTGGAGAGTGGCGAGGTTTTTGTTTAGGCCCTATGTTCCACGAGGAACTCAAAGGAATGAGGATGATGATAGAAAAAAAAAAATAATGTTTAACGATTTAAATATTTTGAGCTTTTGTTTCAGAAGAAGGAACCATGCTAGCCAGAATAGCAAAGACTCCAGCAATACATGCTTTGACAGATTGTAGCCTATATTGGAGATGTTCTTGCACTGAGTAAATCGATAGATAAGCTTTTTGGTGTATCTAGGGCACAGAATACGGCAGTACTGATAAGCGAAGTATTTTAATGGAGCTAAATTTTGTACTTCATTAATTCTGATATTCGTGCTGAAAATATTGAAACCCGCGTTTTTAGGCTACCTGGATTTCTTTTCAAACAAATAATCCATATCAAACATCCATGGGAGGGTCTTTCTGAGGAACAAAATCTCGTTATAATCTTGTGTGTTTTTATTATACGTCTTTCTCGAGATTCCATCCTAACGTCACCAAGTTCTCTCTCCTTCAATTTGGCTCTGCTCTTACACTAGTTTACTCCTTGTTAAAACAAAATGAATAAATAAATATAAACAAAGGGAAGTTAACTGTGATTAAACTCGAATCACTATGAATGGCTTTAGCTACTGCCTATTTTCTTGAAATATATTGTTTCAGTTGCTTTTTAGCGCCCAAATTTTCACTTTGATGCTATTTCGAGGGACATCATCTATACTATAAAGTAGAGTGTAAGGCGTATGTTTGTATGTATCATAACACTAGCTCCACGTGGTGTAAGAACTGCTGTACAACTAAGTGACAAGCATGTTAGGAGTTGTCACACGTCACGTTGACAAATGGCACACGAGTTGTCCATTAACTAAGTTACATCTAATCATTACAGCAGCACCATGACACCAACCTCCAAACTGTTTTGTTTTTTCTCTTTAACACCCTGTGGGGAAATGACCTACGGCTATGATCGTACCCGAGATTGCTCCAAGAAATGTCAAGGCAAAGACTGCCTTGAAAGAGTTGAAAGGACTTGCCCATGTAAGTCGTCAGTGAAAACAGTTATTTTTGCTAGACGAAAGTTAAACTAAAGGTTGTGACAATAGTTTACAAGATACTACTGATTGGGCACCCATATACCTGGATGGCTTGAGTTCCTTATGCACTTTTACACCAACTACATGTTGAGTAGAACATCGAAGTAGAGGGAAAAAACAGCATTTGCTCTTCTAACTTATATTACTTTCAATTTCCATGCTTAAACGTTGCAAAAGCACATTATCAATAATATGTTGCTCCGTTTTTTATGTAAATAGCATATTAATGCTAAATCAAAATCTCTATACTGACTTATATTTCATTAAGTGTAAAAATGTTCCGGATATTGTTTTATAAAAAATGAATTATGTCAAATGATTGTTTGAAATCGCATAATTGACTAATATTACACTTATATTAATTGACAATGCGTCACTATAATTTGATTATCGATATCAAAGTATTCCGTATTTTCATCTTTAAACAAATTTTAAAAAAAGAGACAATAGGTTGTTCAGGGCTTTAACAAAAAGTAATTTACTAAATTGATTACTGAAAATCACTTTTTAGACATTTAATTTTCTTGTTCAAACATAACATAAACGTTTTGTAATCGATAAAGAATGTTTAATCTAAATTGACGTAATATTAGAAGCAATAAGTTAATATAATTTTATTATCCTCTCTTGGGCCTTACAATAATTTTTTTTTGGAAATTAGCGGAGTGATAGTAGCCAGCTAAAGGAGTCTCAGTCTCTGACTCAGCCAGAGCGTCTAGAATTATTTCCTGTGTTTTTAACTTTCAAATGATTCATATGGCGTGTTTTCTGCCCCAAACAATTATTATAGGTCAACTATCAAATCTGCTTTGTACTTCTCTTTATTATTGGAGACCATTGACTGGAAGTAAAAAAAAACATTACCATGTAAAATATTTTATGAGGTAGAGTTGAAAGTTAGAAGACAAGTTTTCCGGCGGAGGAATAGTGTGAAACTCATAAACTCTGATTGTTACACTGATTGTTACACTGATTGCTACACTGATTGCTACACTGATTATTACACTTATAGTTACATTATTACACTGATTGATACACTGAATGTTACACTGATTGTTACACTGAATGTTACACTATTACACTGATTGTTACACTTATTGTTACATTAGTACACTGATTGTTACACTGATTGTTACACTGAATGTTACACTGAATGTTACACTGAATGTTACACTGAATGTTACACTGATTGTTACACTGATTGTTACACTGATTGTTACACTGAATGTTACACTGATTGTTACACTGAATGTTACACTGATTGTTACACTGATTGTTACACTGAATGTTACACTGATTGTTACACTGAATGTTACACTGATTGTTACACTGATTGTTACACTGAATGTTACACTGATTGTTACACTGAATGTTACACTGATTGTTACACTGATTGTTACACTGAATGTTACACTGAATGTTACACTGAATGTTACACTGATTGTTACACTGATTGTTACACTGATTGTTACACTGATTGTTACACTGAATGTTACACTGATTGTTACACTGAATGTTACACTGATTGTTACACTGATTGTTACACTGAATATTACACTGATTGTTACACTGATTGTTACACTGAATGTTACACTGAATGTTACACTGATTGTTACACTGATTGTTACACTGAATGTTACACTGATTGCTACACTGATTGTTACACCGATTGTTACACTGAATGTTACACTGAATGTTACACTAATCACACACTGACGTAGTTATACCTTTGTTTTGACTGTTTGAATGAAGGGGAACGTTACTCTCATTCCCTCCTGGAATTTGATGTTTTTGTTAGACATTGGCTTGAGTTTCTCGTAGATTCATGTTTATTAATGGAGCCCAGTGACGTTTATTGGAAAGGGTTGAACCTTAAATCCACTTCTCTATCGCTACAATCCCCAAAATTAGTAATTGTAGTTTTGCATTACTTTATTTTTTACCTTCGAAAAAACAACAGGGATATGTTAATAAGATTCTTTGATTGTAGATGCAAAAATTCTCAATTGATTTGATTTGATGAGTTGATTTTTTTTTATTAGGAGGGAGAATTCGGTGACTGTTGGTTTTCTATAGTTTTAACCTGAAACTAAACCCCTTAGCTAGGATATTGAATTACCTGACTGTAGATTGCTTTACAATTTTTTTTATTTTATCTATGTATCTTTTGTATCTATCTATCTATCTACCTATCTATCTATCTATCTATCTATCTATCTATCTATCTATCTATCTATCTATTTATCTATCTATCAATTATGTATGTATGTATGCATGTGTGTATCTATCTATCTATCTATCTATCTATCTATCTATCTATCTATCTATCTTGATAGCTAGCTAGCTAGTATGTATTTATGTAGTCCTATGTATGTATGTATGTATGTATGTATGTATGTATGTATGTATGTATGTATGTATGTATGTATGTATGTATGTATGTATGTATGTATGTATGTATGTGTGTGTGTGTGTATGTGTGTGTGTGTATGTATGTATGTATGTATGTTTGTATGTGTGTATGTATGTATGTATGTATGTATGTATGTATGTATCAAGCAATCTATCAATCTATTTATCTATCTATAAATGTTGAATTGCATGCATATAAACAGCGATACTAAAACACACCCAAGAGAGTCCATGTTAATCGATCATGTAGCTAGTTGATTACATTCATTCTTGCCCCATTTAAGGCAGTGGAGGACAAAATGAATTAAGACTATGAAGATAAACTTGATGTGCAAAGATCATTTTGAAAGCCTAAATAATTGTACATAACTATTGAAAAAAAAAAGTAGTTCCGCTCTACAAGCTAAATAGATTTTTTTTTACTGTAAATATGGTTAAGAAAATATCCGGACAATAGCCATGACATTCTTTAACAATAATAGCTTCAACAAATATCAGCCTCAGTTAGACTTAGCCAAAAGAGAAAACATATTTCTGATGAAATAAGTCATAAAAATTCAAATCTCAATACATTCCAGCTTACCATAGCTGTATTTGTATTTTAAGTGCCTCTACGCTCTGCTCACACCAGAATAATTGTTAACCTCTTTAGATCCACAGAGTGCAGGCACTTTTCATGCAAGCTCTTTATATTCTCTCTCTCTCTCTCTGTATATATATATATATATATATATATACATGGGCGTAGCTAGGGGGGCTGAGGTTCAACACCCCCCCCCCAATAAAATCACCGCCCCCCCCCCCCGAAAGGGGCGGAGTTTGTTTATTTTAGGTGAAATTTTAATACTAAACCATCACTTGTCCTAGCACATCCAAGAGGGTTTTGAGTTTAAAACCCCCTACCACAGGGTTTTGAGTTTGAAACCCTAAACCAAGGGCTTTTGAGTTTGAAACCACATACCGGGGGGTTTTGAGTTTAAAACCTACTACCAAGGGTTTTGAGTTTAAAAACTCCTACCAGGGGTTTTGAGTTTGAAAACTTCTACCAGGGGTTTTGAGTTTGAAAACTTCTACCTGGGAGTTTTAAGTTTAAAAATCCCTACCAGGGGGTTTGAAGTTTAAAACTCCCTACCAAGGGGTTTTGAGTTTGAAACTCCCTACCAGGGGTTTATCATTTAAATGCCCTCTTCTATAAAACAAAAACAAATGATAATCCCCAAATTCCAAGAGCACATCTAAACCCCTCTCCAAAATTTACGATAAACCCCTCTTCAATATAAAGAAGCAAATTACACACTCAAAATTGTATGAGCGTAGCCAAAGGAGTTTTGAGTTTAAACCCCTCTTCAGCTGGGTTTGAAGCTAAAAATACCTCTTCAATATAAAAAAAAGCAAATTACGCACTCAAAATACTATTAGCATAGCCAAAGGGGTTTTTAGTTTAAAACCCCCGCCAACGGGGTTTGAAGTTAAAAAAAAATCTTCAAAATTAAAAAAAATAATAATTTCGCAATCAAAATGCTATCAGCGTAGCCAAGCTTATTGGGTGTTTTATGCTATATATATATATATATTTGTATCTATCTATCTATCTTTCTATCTATCTATCTATATATATATATATATATATATATATATTTATATATATATATATATATATATATATATATATATATATATATATATATATATATATATATATATATATATATAAAATAAAGGTTTCAGAGCTCGAAAAAAAAAAGACTATAGGAACCATTGTTTTATTTATTTTTTTGTTTGTAGACTGTGACAGGTTAGCGAAGGTGACGTGTGTTTGGCGTGCTTAATGTCTAGGGGATGATTATTTTTGAAATTATCACACATCAACCCGTCAGCATATAAATCGGGAGCAGGCACGCAACGAGACAAGCAATGAAAGAGAGATACAAAGTTAAAATATGAAGAATATTTATTTACATAAATATTTACATAGAAGAATAAAAAGGGGGAGGGTTAGCATCTATCTCTAATCAATAGTATATTTAATCATCACTTTTGCACTTAATAAGAGAATATGTCAGTTTGTCTTCTGAACTTAGCTGGTTGTCCTGTTGATGTCGCAGCTAGCTGTGATCCTGGCTTGAGGTTCTGCAGCTGGAGGTGGCGCTCTAGCGGGTAGAGGGACGCCGGTGATACAGTTCTTGTGGAGTCTCAATCCAAAGTTCTATTATCTATAGTGGGCACAGTAGGGCGGGTGGCCGGCTACCGTATGCACAAGGGTACTGCAGGCAGAGCTGATCTGTCGTGGGCAGCGTAGTTAACAGGATAAGTCCAGTGAGTTGCAGAGGGTTTGGCGTAGCTATGACGTCTCGTACAGACTCTGGGTCTATAGGGACGTTGTACCTATTAAGTTGACAGGTGGGCTGTCGAATAGGCAGGCAGGTAGAGCCAAGTTGAGTAGATCCACATAGACAGTAGAAGATACTCAATAGCAAATAGGCAGCTGACTAGGCAGACAATGCCAAATAAATAGGCAATAGGTGATTCTCAATAGCAAATAGGCCAGTGTGCAGTGCTGAATGGCGCTGAGTACAAAGACAATAGATCCAAACAAATAGGCAGACACCTGAGGGAGGCTGCGGATAAATAAAGACAGATTAGGACATGTCTCTCATGCATCTTATCGATACCCTCGACTGAGGTGCATTCGTCAGATTGGAAAATTGCTTTTGAGCACAAAGGGGAGATGATGACAAATGGGATTTGGAAAACAGATGGCTCATAGTAGCAATTTAAAAATGTACATAAAAGGGAAAATAATAATCTCAATGAAACAACACAAGTTGGAAAGAGAAAAAGAGGGGGGGGGGGGGCAGAATGAGCGGTGGTCAGCGACCATGTCGGTTTGTTTACACATGGCCGTCGGCCGAGAACAATGGAGTGCGCTTGAAAGGAGAGTGTCCGTTCAAGGGGCGCAACTCTCGTCAAAGTAGAATGACTAAAGGGGAGATAATTCATATCTATTTTCTAAGTGCAGTATTAGTGCGCTAGTCAAATTATCACGGCGGTCAGCCGAGATAAAGGGAATAAACTAAGATGTACAAATATAGACATGGTGGCATCAACGATCAATTGAGCAACGTAGCAATAATAGATTAATGCAATACATAAATATATACATATGCCATGTTTATGTTTTCTACTTACGACAGTGAGAAATACACAATGCACTAATTAAATATAAATGAAATTAGTGAAATACACATGATGCTATCCAGAGAAAAATATACACAAAGTAATTAAGATGGAACTTGTGATAAAGTTCAGCTTACCACCAGGTATTCCTCTAAGAGTAAGAATAAGTGAAATAGTCCATACTCGATTGCAAGCGATAGAGAAAGGAGCGGGTCTGGTTTGATTTAATCTACCTTATAAAGGCCTGGAAGAAGTGGACAGAAACAGGAAATGTCCTAGGCTTAAGATTATCTCTCACGTGGGAGAATTTGACTCGAGATGGGAGTCGCACATTGGAGTGTCGATAGGCGTGTTGACCCGAGTAGTCTCTTTGATCAAAGAGAGACGTGGGAGAGAGGGGAAGAAAGAAAGATTGACTTGCATTCCACCCAAGGTGGTGTCAACTGCGACAGTCAGACATCCGGCGGGTAAGTCCAAAGAGACTGTGTGTTTATCTTTCCCCGATCAAGGGGAGATAAGTGAAAGGACGCGGCCTACCTATCTCCAAGGTGGTGGACTAAGCCTAGCCAGAAGAGGAAAAGGTGGGGCGGGTGAAGAAATTGGGGATAGAATGGGGAAATAATTAAAATAAAATAAATAAGTAATAAAAAATTATTAATTAATGCTGTGATAAGTTAGAGTGACTCTGACAGCAAGCTTTTGACTTGTCACATAGACAGAGAAGTTTGTTTTGCTTTGTTTTACTTGTTCAGCTATTCCTTCAGTTTTCAAAAATATTACATTCTACCCCAAGACCTTTCCGGGACGGTGGTTGAAGACAGCAAGCAATATTCAAACCCTGGACTTCCGCTGGACAGTGGATGAAGACAGCAAGTGATATTTAAACCCTGGACCTTCCGCAGGACAGCGGGTGAAGACGGCAATGGATATCAAACCCTGGACCAACTAATAGGGCATATGTTCACACTAATGCAAAAGTAGAGCATATGTTCCAACTAATGCGGATGTAGGGCATATGTTCACACGAAAGCGGTTATAGGGCATATGTGCACTCTAATGCAAATTTAGGGCATATGTTTACAATTCAATAGCCTAGCAAGATACACGAGATAACGGGTTCAAGAATATGATGGTGGACTCCTTTCGACTCAAGCTGAGTTGTGTTTGCTAGACAGCACAGAAACCTGTCAGATACCGCCCCCCCCCCCCCTCAGTTCATAAATGAGATATGTCCATAGCGTTCTGCTCTTGCTATAGCCTGAACAGTGGGCTAAAGAAAGCCATTTTTTTATCGAAGGTTGAGTGTAATAAAGAACTGGTAATGTCTGAAGCCTCTTCTCACCTTCTCTGAGGACCTCCATGAATGCGTGGCGCCAAGTTGAACTAGGATGTCATCGCAACTCTTATTATGCGTAATTCATTAATTAATTAATTCAGTTAAAACTGCGGTGTGTGTGTGTTGTTTGTTTTCAAATGAGCAGAAAGTAGAGTGTTACAGTATATGTGGTCGTGATGTTCTCATTGTTACATTAATCCACGTGTTTATTGAATGGATGTTTGAAGGGATGAATGATGTCATGTAGGTTCTTCTTTGTTTTACCAGACATGTAGTCATCTCTGTTGTCTGGTGTGTGTGTGTGTGGGGGGGGTGCACCATCTGTCTGTATCTAGTTGCATGAATTCATGACAATGGTCCTTATTGTAACTGAATGAATCAATGATAGTCGGAGTCACGACTATAAACAGTAAAGTGTTGAAAGTTATTTGTAACCCAATTTGATTCTCTCCTCTCTGTCTCTTTCTCTGTCTCCCCCCCCCCTCTCTCTGTCTCTCTCCCCCCTCTCTCTCTCTCTTACGCATTGTGTTTTCATGAAAGTTCCATACGGTACATTAGCATAATGAATCATCTGATGGTGTTTCCCTCATTAGCAAAAATCTATGACCTATTTTAAATGGTCTAATTACAACCTGTCAAACAACTGTTTAGTGTGTCTATTTATGGACAACCGCCAGCGCATACTAGATTTAGGGAGAGTAATCCAAGCTTTTTTTTTTACATATGCATTGTAAGTTAGATAAGCTCTGTCATACTATTTACTACATTTACACACAAAAAATTGTTAACTATTTAGGAGAAAGAATCTATTTAGTATGCATATAAGTTGGGCATAATTTAAAACAACAATTAATAAGTAGTTTTTCATATTCAAGATTCGCAAACATACTCAAACATAGCCATGACATAGAAGCGCAACAGTCTGATTTTAGTGTTCAAGATTGTGCCTTTGTCTTTCCAAATTGTTTTGAACTTTGCCATTGCTGCTGTGGACTATGCAATTCTGGCCAGTGGTTCAATTCTGGTTTCTTCGTCTGAAACAATATGTATTAAAAACCTCTGACACTTGCCACCTTTTTGACTCCAATACTGATGCACATTGTAAAGTCCTTTTGCCTATTGCTCATAATGTGTGTTTTTTTTCCAGCATCGATTTACCTACCACGTGCTGCGGAAGTCTTGTCAATGCGCATCATCAAGTCAGCTTGCTCTTCCTCTGCTCCTGCTAGACTACATTAAAAAAAAAGGTCGATATTGAATTGTTTCCTTGCGATAAGAGCTGAGATTTGATGCATTCTCCTGACGCATATTAGTACAATAAAAAGTCGCAGGTCAAAAGAAGTTTCATAGAGTCAGAGAAGGAAGCAGCAATAGTCACTACTACTTAGCGAGGTACATTGCGGATACATATAGCGCATGCACGTATGTAAGATCATCTTAGAGTTAATTAAGACGTCTTGTTTCTGACTTTTTTTTTTTTGTCAGACGAAAGTCATTACAAAGATATACGAAAATCGGAAGAATTTCGCCATTTCTAACAACAAGGAGAATCATGTTGGCAGTTTTGAAATGTCGGTTTTGTCGCAGATGCCTATTGTGAAAACCAATTCATTTTAAGAGGCTCTCATTAGAATCTGAACCGATGTCAATAATTTTAAATATTGTGTGACCTAGAAATAGGATAGGTCATAAGACCAGTGACCTGTACTGTACTGGCAAGTTAGTCCAGTGGTACTTTGTGGTCCCAATTATATTATCTAGGCTAATAACTATAGCCTCTAGAAGTATAAAACTACCGAGACAAACAATTAATAATTCTGAGATTTCAGTTGCAACAAAAAAAAAAGGAGTTTATTTACAAACAAAAGAAAAAGATCATGAAAAAATATAAATGGCAATAAAGGCTCACAAAAGAAAATGACATAATGAAACAAAGCAAAGTAGCAAGACAGTTTCCGGTCAATATAAAGAAAGGACCACCATCATAGAGGCACAATAATGTCTTATGCCGAAAAAACAAAAAGATGGTTTACAATAATATCATACATGCATTAACAATGAAATGACGTCATTCATGAGACACACTACTGTCTCGTATCTAAACACAAGGTGTCTTTAAAAAAAAAAACATACAGAAGAGGATAAGAGACTAAGTAGACCTCTACCATTTACATAAATCAACTTAGTACTAACAAATCGATAAAGTCTACTTAGCTCATTATCGAAATACTCTTCCCACAACAGTGGCACACTCCTTTTGAGTAACACAACAATAGTACAACACAAGTATTAGTAAAACATTATATAGATTTAGTTCAAACTACACAGGTCAGTTGAAAGACTCAAGAGAGAGTGGCAATAGTAGACAGTTAACAGGGACTTAAATCAAGTAATAAAGGGGACTAACTCTAATAAAAAAAAATAAAGGTAAAATGTAAAATGTTTTACATGTTTCGGATGTTCCTTCAGAGTTGAAGATATTTTACTTCCTATTCCAAACCTCCCGCAGGACGACGGGGGATGGGAGCGGGCAGGGTTTGAACCCTCGACCGTCGATAAATCCGAACGACAGTCCAGCGCGCAAACCGCACGACCAGGCAACCATCCTTATTGTCCCTCTTGTCACAATTGGGATTTTTTTTTTGTTATTGACAATAACGTCATTTTACTTGGTTAATATTCAAACATGGATAAAAATACTTTTTTTTAACGGGTTCGCAATTTTTACACCCTTTTGTCATAGTTCAGTCTGTTTTGTTGGTAAACTCTCTGCCCCCTTTGATGACAAAAGTGGTCACCATGAAAGCACGACGAAAGATTTATATATATATATATATATATATATACATAAACCAATGTGATCGATTGAAACTCTTTAAACAGTTGACAATGTGATCGATTGAAACTCTTTAAACAGTTGACAATGTGATCGATTGAAACTCTTTAAACAGTGGACAATGTGATCGATTGAAACTCTTTAAACAGTGGACAATGTGATCGATTGAAACTCTTTAAACAGTGGACAATGTGATCGATTGAAACTCTCTAAACAGTGGACAATGTGATCGATTGAAACTCTCTAAACAGTGGACAATGTGATCGATTGAAACTCTCTAAACAGTGGACAATGTGATCGATTGAAACTCTCTAAACAGTGGACAATGTGATCGATTGAAACTCTCTAAACAGTGGACAATGTGATCGATTGAAACTCTCTAAACAGTGGACAATGTGATCGATTGAAACTCTCTAAACAGTGGACAATGTGATCGATTGAAACTCTCTAAACAGTGGACAATGTGATCGATTGAACTCTCTAAACAGTGGACAATGTGATCGATTGAAACTCTCTAAACAGTGGACAATGTGATCGATTGAAACTCTCTAAACAGTGGACAATGTGAAATAAAAAATATAATTTTGGCCCATCATTTGTATTTGTATTCAAAATTAAATTTTCATCTTTTCCAAAGACTTTTTTTAAAGGAGCTACCACATGTGTCAAACTAGCTTTTATACTATACGTCATGGAAAATATATTGATACATACCATTAAAATGTAGGTTTCATCTAATTCACTACAGGTTCTAGATTGCTCATTGATGGCAAATGACAATTAGTCTACTTTTAATTAAGAATGCGTATTACATGAGACCCCTGTGAGCCCGGAATGTTCGGCTGCACACTGGGCAGGTTATTCCAGCTTCAGCTAGTGTCATTGGCCTTGAATTTTTTTCGATGACGCTTTTATTCTGCCAGTGCTGATCTCTTGTCCTCAGCGATTTGTGCGCCAGTTTTCACAACGCGACGCCATGATGCTTTGTCATGTGCTACTGTCTCCCATGTGGCTGGGCTGATGCTGAACGCTTTCAGAGAAACTTTGAGGGTGTCGCTGAAGCGTTTTCTTTGTACGCCTTGTGAGCGCTTTCCTTCCCTTTTTTGGACATACAAGAGTCGTTTAGGGATGTAGCGGTCTTCCATTCTGAAGACGTGTCCTGCTCATCTCAGCTGGGACTGCATCAGGACTGTGTGGATGCTCTGGACTTCAGTATCTGCAATTTTTTTTTGCCATTTGACATTCAGAATTTTTCTGAGACTAATCATGTGGAAGTGGTGCATTTTTTGCATTTTTTAAAAATACTGTCCACGTTTCTGAGGCATACGGCAATATAAGGAGGATGACAGCTCGATAGCCCCCCGTAGTTTTGTGTTTGTGGTGATACCTCGTCTTTTCCAGACATTTTTAGACAGTCTGCCTTACGCAGGACGATTTCATTATCGATCTTTCCGTTTCAGGAGAGTGTGCAGCCAAGATAAGTGAATCTGTCCACTTCATTTATATTAGGCCTATGTCCATTTATCTTGATGCTTGGATACGAGTAGGCTTTACCTGGAGCAGGCACATGTAAGACTACATATATTGACACTATTACTTGTATGGAGTCCTAACTGAATCACACGTAATTACATTACTACTTATAATAAGGTATACTACTTGCATTGGAATGTCTTTTGATAAATGTACCGATACATTCAGATTACTCAAGTGTTTTGACACACACTTAGTTCGTCTTACTGGGGGAGAGGTCTTGAACCAGGGCCCACGGGAACCTTGCTGCCACTGTCTCCACGGTCTCTTGCTAGTTTTTTTTAATGGATTCTCAGCTCTTTTCTGTCCTTTCGGCTTGATCAAGTACACTGTGTCGTCACGTTCTTTTGGGTCTTCCTCTACGTCTTGTGCCCTAGGGGTACCACTCTAACGCCTGCCTAGCTCTGTTGTTGGTATCGTTTCTAAGGATGTGATCAATCCTTCTCCACTCACTCTCTCTCTCTCTCTCTCTAAGATCTGCACCTCTATATTTCTCTGTCCACCTATTCCCCCCTCCCGTTTGGTGTTTTCTATATTGTTATACCTGTGGTTAGTGTGTAATTGTGGATGTTAATGTGTAACTGTACTTAATGTGTATATATGTGTGTATACATTTATTTATTTGTTGTCTTAACAGTTTAGGTTAAACGGATATATTTACAATTTCGATTAGACATCTTTTGTTGCTATTGTCTTCTGCTCGGTGTAATAATGCATAATAGCAATCAATGATGTTCTTTCTTAAATTTTAGTTACTAGCTAATGTCAAAAAGACAAGCTAATGTCGAAATGGCAAGCTAATGTTGAAATGACAAGCTAATGTCTCAATGACAGGCTAATGTTGAAATGACAAGCTAATGTCGAAATGACAAGCTAATGTCGAAATGACAGGCTAATGTCGAAATGATAAGCTAATGTCGAAATGACAGGCTAATGTTGAAATGACAGGCTAATGTTGAAATGACAAGCTAATGTCGAAATGACAGGCTAATGTTGAAATGACAGTCTAATGTTGAAATGACAGGCTAATGTTGAAATGACAAGCTAATGTCGAAATGACAAGCTAATGTTGAAATGACAAGCTAATGTCGAAATCACAGGCTTATGTTGAAATGACAGGCTAATGTACTAATCTCTATAGAGTCAAGAAGTTGGCCGGGGGTGGGGTGTCATTATATGTTTGCTTCACACTAATATACGTAAAATACCAAAAAATGATGGCGCAAAAAAAATTTAAGTAAATTTTTAAAAAAACCAGTAAAAAAAAAAAAAGAAAAACAGAAGACAGGTGATATTATAGTATGTTTTACTTTCTTTTTCCCTTTTATTATGGAATATTTTACAGTATCAAAGTACCAAAAATAAAAAAGGAGAAGTAACAAACATATTAGTTTCATACATTTATAGTTCATGGTTTCAAATTCTTTTTTTTTTTGTTTAGAAATCTTACATTTACACACTCCGTTTGTCTGTCTTGTAGAAATGTTGTGCATGTTATTTCTTCCACTTCACATTCTCGGATCAAGTTGATACGTTGCACAATTCTTCAGTGTCCCTAACAAAACATGAACCAATTAAATTAAAAAAAAACAACAACAGACAATTACTTTTTTTTTAATATATAAAAAGGGAAATAAATCGCATAGTATTGAGAAATATGTCTGTATATGCACAGTTTTTTTCCCTTATATAAGCGTTATTGTTAGTTTTCGTAAAGGATTTTATGTATCTTTCTTGTTTTATATTACAAAATAATGTTACAGATAAAAGTGTCCGTGTTACTAAGGACGCGACACGAACTATATGAAAGTACATCTAGACCCATCATATGGCTGACAGTACTGACGACAACTTAGAATACAGCGTTAAAAAGGATTCTCTTCATTTAACTTACTGTTCTTTTAAATGGAGTTACTTTTCTTTTAAAAGGCCAAGATTGAAGTAATACTGAGATATCAATCATAAACAACTGTGAACAATTGTGTTATAAAACATAGGCGTTAATGAGCAGCTGATTTCATAGCTATAATAACATGAAACTTGTACATCCATCAATCAAAGAGAACTATTATTTAATTCTGCATGAATTAACAAAGGTTGCGACAAAATGTAAAATTATGGGAGATTGTTCGTCAGAAAATTAATCTGAGCAGTGAAGCCTAATCAAAGTACAATCAAAATAAATATTCAATACTTTTTGTTTAAAATAAAGAGAATTACACGATGATAACATGTTTTATAGTTAGTTTACTTATATTGACCGATTTTATGGCGATTCTCGCTGAGGTAAGGTCAAATTAATTATATGATTTTATGGGCATCGAAGATGAGAGATAGTTGTTACTGGTTGTTCGCTTGTAGCACCAAACTGCTAGTAGACAACTAAACCGTAATATATCTGAACTGATAAAACTTCAAATAAGTGGAATTCCATTCCCTTTTGAACCAACCAAATAACACTTTGTTTAAAATATAATCAAAATCAACATAAGTGTGGTAGACATTAGACATGAAACCTAGTTGAAGACAACACACGAATCAATCGGAAAAAAAAACAACTAAATAGTTGAATAAATAGTTTGTAATTAATTAATCTTGTCTGATATCGAAAAGGGAAACAATACTTACAGTATTGAGATATTTTTGTATGAAAATGTGAAGTTATTTCTCTTAAGCTTTTTTAATATATTTTTTTATTTTGCTTGTTATGAAACTTACATGAAAACTTGAGTACGTGTAATTTAAAGAAAGTGGACCTTTCAACAGAAAAAAATAATATACTCAATATTTTGTACTGTCTATGTTTATAACTAATTTATATAAATTTAAAACAACAACAAAATGAATGTTTGTGATTTATCCAACAAGAATAATACAAGCTCATGATTTTCAAACCAATTTCCTACAATTTTAAATCCCAGCAGGCACCGTTTAAGGTCATAAGCTTGGGTCTAACGCAGTTAAAATGTTGAGGAAGGATTCGTTTTATGCAAACGAATAAAATTGTAATTTATGGTATTGAGTGGGACTTTACATCGACAAAAAGTCTATTATTATAGGAAATTTTAATGAATTAAAAATGGCTATGGTTTTTTGTAATATAATCTGCACAAAGACCATATTTGAAATAAACACAAAAGTTATTAGGGAAACATGATAAAAACTTTAAAATCTTATGGCCACTAAAGTCACATACTAGAACACAGTCTACTAGATAAAGGGAGCGAGTAGATCTTTAAAAAGGCAAAATGAACACTTTATAAAGAACGGTAATCAGTACATAGTGTACAGAATGCATATGAGTTAATTCATACAGTTTATGACAAGCATTTAACCTAATTATCAAGTACACACGTATAAATAAACATACATATTTAGAAAATTTATAGATAGATGGATAGACATATAAATATTGACAGACAGACATAAACAAAACAAACAAACAAATAGATAGATAGATAGATAGATAGATAGATAGATAGATAGATAGATAGATAGAAATGTGAAATTTTACATTGAAAACATACACCAGGAGACAAAATAATCTCGCCTTATAGTCTGTTCCTGTGTAGAACATTAAAACAGTCTTTAAGACTCGTGTTGCATATATACTTATAACACTTCACCATGGGATCTCTTCTATAGGATCCAAGCTAATGAACGGACATAGATGGAGCACAGTGTCCGTGTTACTAAGGACGAGACACGAACTATATGAAAGTACATCTAGAGCAGTGATTCCCAAAGTGGTCTATATAGACCCTCAGGGGTCTACGAGGACTTCCAAGGGTCTACGAGTCAAAAGTTTGGGAACCACTGGTCTAGAAGATAGTAGAAAGATTTCAATGGCACTAACGTTTAGAGAGGGGGATAGTTTCTTTTAAAAAAAAAACAAGGTAATCAATGTACATTATAATACAAAAGTAACATATTTACAAAAGTTGTTTTTTTACATGATTAAATGAGCACATCCAGACTTGAATTACACGACCATTCTCGGGATATTAGCCACCCACACATTTTAGAACTGCACCACTGTTTGTGGTGCTACTACTACACTGAAACAGACCCACACCCGCTCCATCCGATGGTTGAGGTATGGGAAAATGACCAAATGTAAATACCATTTCTGGTCAGATGCTGCAGATCTCAGGACTGAGTTTCACAACAATATGTAACATGCACGCTCAGTTTTCGACATTATGATGACATGTCTGTGTTTTAAAAAATACTTTGGTTTACAAAAATAAAATTGACCTGCTTTTTAATGTTGATGCCATGACTTAGACCAACCACATACAGGCACCAGTGAATTAATTTTTACAAAAAGGAAAAACTAAACATGTCAAAGAATACAAATAGTACAAAACAATTTTATCTAAAGCTACTAGTTGTATGTATTTTACCGTACCAGAATAAAGAAGACTTAAATAACTTATTAACTTAATGATTAAATAAATATATTACCGCTGAATTTAAAAAAATGCTTTCCCTGGTTTTGATATGTTTGTACCGATGTATAAAGCAGTATGCTCTGAATGACAAGTATAAACACATAAGACCTGAACATAGTTCATATAACAATGCAGCAGAAGAAGGTGGAACTTCATGTTAACATACCCACAGACACATAGGGCCTACATTGGAGCTCTGAAACGAGTTGTTATGTCTAGAATTATGTTGATGATGGCTGTATTTTAAATGGTGACCTTAAAAGCAGAGTTTTGCATGCGCTTAATATTTCTTCTTCAAAAAATAGTCCTAAACAAAGACTCCTAGAGATGTATTTCTAATATATGCAAAGAAATCAATATATATTATATATATATATAACAAAAAACAATAATGTTCTAGCCCAATTACTAATGCCAAAAAAAAACAACGAAAAAAAATGGTTTTGAAACTAACATCTACTGATGGAAGAGTCCTAGATCCATACGAATGCTGCACGGGTCCCTTTCCTACAATATAGGGATCTTTTCAATGATTTAGTTCAAGAAAATGCTGTTTGAAAAGAGCGAGGGTTATGGTTCTTAAGTGAAGTCTTCAGTGCAGAAAGTTCTCCCATGTGCATTAAGGTGGCCCGTGGACTAGACTGAGAAAAACTTAGCAAGATAATTAGTTACCAAGGCGTGTGTCAATAAAGCGACTATAATGCGCCATTATTTCTTGTTCAACTCCAAAGGTTTTGGATCAGCACAGTCGAGGTTTTTTCTTTGATAGTGTATTCTACAGCATCATTAAATACATAATACATTCAACATACAACATAAAACATTATTATCTGCATAAGTACATCTTATCACATAGAACATAATGACACAATATTAACTACATCCTACAACTTGAACATCTTGGTTTCATTCATGTACAAACACAAATTCAAATGTATTTCAAAATTAACAAACATTAACTTTAAAAATGAATTCGAAAATCTAAAAGCCATTCTTCTTATTTTGGAAAAATGGCTCACAGTGAATGTACTAAATCTCTTATTTTTAAAATAATCTCAGAAAAATCTCATGATGTGATTGACGACATCAGTCAAAGATCAATTATTTATTCACTACTTTTAAAAGCCTATGGTGTAAAATTTTGTTCCATGCATGAATCTATTGTGTTAGGGTTTTTCGATTAACAACATGTTTATAACAACATGTTTATGTATACTGTAGACAAAAATCACAAACAATATTGAGCGAAAAAAAAATTGAATAGAAACAAGGATACACAAATACAGTGGTTCCCAAACTTTTTCCTCAACGGAACACTTCGCTCATTCTGAGTATTTAGCCAAACACTTTAATTTTTTTGAGAGATTAGTTCACGTGGTGGCTTACTAGTTTAATATTCCAGTAGATCTTGAAACACCTATTCAGGCATAGTGGAACAGTAGGGTTTCGTGGAAAACAGTTTCAGAAACACTGCACTAGTATAATTAACAAGACTGTCAAGGGAAGGGGATTCAACATATTTGTAGTGGTTTGTAGACGGTATAAATAGTTCAATAAATGAATAGTGTCACTTGACGTGGTTAGTGAAAACTGATATTTAGCAAAAGAAAATCATGTCTTAAAAATCTCTTTACCTTTTAATACTGTAGATGCTATGACTTTATAGAAAGAGAGAGGGAAAGAAATAGAGGTAGAGAGAGGGAGAGGGATGGAGGGAGAGAAAGAGAGGGGGATGGAGAGAGAGTACATTTTGTGTTTTGGAAAAGTGTTGGGAGTGTGTGGGAGATAACTTGATCTGTGATAAAAAGACCCTTTTTTGTGGTTTAAATTTTTTTTTCTAAATAATTGTTAATACCAAAGATGAACATGTCATAGACAGTTGAAGATGTCAAATGATGTCTTACTCATAGGATGTCAGAAGATGTCACAGACGTCATTCACAGCTGCTGATGTCACATGGTGGGATACACTTATCACGTCTAAAGATACACAGAATAAGCTCTGTGTATACATTAAAAGAGTATGCTAGGACTTGAACTGCATCTCTAAAAGAACGTCCTTTAGTTTTTGCTTAGTAAATCCTTTAGCAAGCAGCTTCATGATCAGAGCTTCTTTTTTACGATCAAGTGAAAAAACTGTTTCTTTCAGATCAGAATTCTTTCCCATGAGAAGTTTCACCTCCTGGATGTAAATAACAAAACAAAAAAAAAAGTAAAAGAAAAAATCAATGGGCCTAAATCTCTACCCGAAAATTTAGTACAGATTGTATGTATATGTCGGATAACTACAAACAGCAAGGAGGCGTAACTAGGCTAGGTAATTAAGAAAGTGCATGATAAAAATGTGTACACTTGTTGGCCATTTAAAACTAAATTCTCATCTCTTTCGCTTTATCATATTGTTTCTTTAGCTGGAGAGACCATTGAAATAGTGCAAACTTTTAAATACCTTGGTATTATCTTAGACAATAGATTTAAATTTTACTGCAAATACTGATTATATCAGCAAAAAAGGGCAGCAAAGATTACGATTACTTAGAAACATGTTCTCATTTAATGCTAGCGAAAAGGCCTTGGCTATGTTTTATCACGCTCACATCTGCAATATTTTTAGCTTTAGTATATCTGCCTGGTCTGGCAATCTGAACATTAAAAATAAAAATAAACTTTAAAAAATCCTAAATGCTGCTGGTAAAGTTATTGACAAAAAAACAAACCCCATTTGTACAGCTGTTTGAGAAAAACATTCATAAGAAAGCTAAAAAGATTCTAGAAATAAAAAATCACCCTTTGGGTCAGGATTTTGTGATTTTACCATTACACAAGAGATTCAAGACACCTATAGCAAACACAAAAAGACAAAATATCTCCTAGCAATCAATTATTAAATGGAAACTGATGTAAACTTTTCGCATGTAAATTATGAGTGAGTCAGGGTGAATGTATATTTTGGTTTTCTATAATTATAATGTTTTGTTTGGTGTAATGCACAAAGTGTAACACACAATTTTTATAGACAATAAAGCTTTTTTAAATTTACCTTTGAACAGCAATCTTTAAAAAAAAAAGCGCCATGACATGGATTATTTTTATTTTTTTGTGTGTGAAAATCACTAGTACAACAAGATTACAAAGAGAGTTTGTGTTGCCACACAAACTCAGAAGCGGCCCCCGTGGAAGACGGATCACTGTCGGATCCGCATATTCGCTGGTCGACTGAGGATGGCATCGAGCTGGGTATGAAACCGAGACCGTAGAGATAATCAGTTCTGCGCGCTAACCGCACGACCAGGCATTGCTCTTAATCTAATGGCAAACTGGTTACAAACTAATAGCCTACTATTGATAATATACCTACACATTACGGAATGACAACTACTGGATATATACAATATGTCAGAAGAGCGATTTTAGATGATCTTTTGGTATTGAGCATTTTCATTTAGGCCTAAATGGAACTAGAATGAGGATGTAGATCTACCTAAATTAAACTACTAATTTAGCACTCTTAATATCTATATGTACTAGATCTAGATCTAAAATATATATTTGGGATAATGTAGATGTAATTTAGATAAGATTTATATAAAAAAAAACACTAGATAATCAATTAATAGACTAATTGCAAATCTAAATATTAAAATAGTAGATTAGTTTTAGTATTTTATAACATTGCAATATTGACATATTGACAATCTAGACTTAAGAAAAAAAATCTACACTTTAAGCCTAGAAATTAAAATTATAGATCTTGATCTAGTCTAAATCATGGCTGTCAGGTAGTGCGGTTTGCGCGCTGGACTGTCGTTTGGATTCATCGATGGTCCCAGGTTCAAACCCTGCCCGCTCCCATCCCCCGTCGTCCTACGGGAGGTTTGGACTACAACTCTGAAGGAACATCCGAAACATGTAAAACAACAAACATTCTAAACTAGACCAAGAAATTCTAGATCTAGATTCTATAATGATTTTAATTAGAACTTAAATCTAAATCTAGTTTTTTTAAATCTAGCAATAGTATAAGAACAAAAATCTAGATCTAGTGTAAAAATTCTATCTCTAGTGTAAAAAATCTAGATTAGATCTAAATCTATTATGTCTTTTTAAAATGCGAGTCACATTACGAGGTTTAATAAACATTACTACACCGAGTTGTTTTAGCATTTAAAGAATTTATTCCACATGACGTCAAAGGAAAAAAATCCACTACGTCACACGGTCTAGTTAGACTAAAACATATCATCTATACGAGCAGCATATTGAGTGTTCATTGACATTGGTGCACCGAGTGATTTCTTTTAGCATTTCATTTAAAGAATTAACTCCATATGACGTCAAAGGAAAAAGATTCCATTACGTCACACGTCCTAGTTAGACTAAAAATGTCATCTATACGAGCAGCTTCTCGAGGGATCATAGACATTGGTGCACCGAGTTTGTTCTTTTAGCATTTCATTTGATGGGCTAGTTAGACTTAATATATATATTAATATATATTGTTACGAATCTCACTATCCAGGCTCTCTGCAAACTGCACCATACACCACCAAAGTAAAGAACTTGACAACTCAGGGCTCCAGAGTAACGTAACACTTTAATAGTTGAATAAATAACAGCCAATACTGTACAATTGGCAACACGTACACTGTACAAATATCTCTCCGATAACACCGTACCGCCGTATCAACTCTTGCACTGGCCTCTTCGTCTCGTTCCGGGCTTGCACTGGGTTCAACTGTTCAGGACTGACTTCACACACTAGGCTCGTTGTGTCGGACTCGATCACAGACCAAGATCAAGACGCCAGTCGTCTCAACTGTACTTTACAGTACTCCGCACTGAACCGTCGTAATGCTCCGAACAGAACCACACCGTTGAACTGTGCTGTAGTCAACCGTGTTCTGAACCCCTGCCGTGAACCTTCTGTCGTGGACCGTCTTGACTGGACACCTCCGCTCTTTATATAGGGTCCCTACTGGCCTTCTACAACCGGACGGAACATCGCTCGATGTTTCTAGCTTCGTCTCATGACTACATCCCTCGTGACTCTCCTGAGCTCTTTTCACGACGGCGATCCTTCCCGAACCGTCCTGTTGACACTCGACTCGGCTGACCATCGTAACTCGTCACGGTTGACCGCTCGTCTAGCGCTGGCCTGGGGCGATTTGCGTCGGCTGACTACACACACACCACCACCCCCATCTGTGCCACCACCAGGTTTATAACTATACATAAAAGGATTAAAGATGTTTGTTTTTTTTGTTTTGTCTGTCCGTTAAGTTAATAGTGAGGAAAAAAAAAAGACTAAAAGCTATTGAAAATCTGATTAAAATTAATTTCCCTTCCGAAATATCGCATTAGTTTTAAGTTTCTATTATAGATTGTTCCGGATGTTTATATATTTATAGTGAGAAAAAAATAAGAATTCCAGATTAATGAAATGCCGTTAATTAAATTTCTGGAATGGTCTGTTATGAAAATTAGATGTACCCTACCCTTATGGAGATTCTATCAAACCATACTTTGGTGTTAGGAAGTTGTTTTCCTTAAAAATCAGAGCATAATATTAACGATAATTAGATTTTATAACGTTTTAGATAGAAAGTTAAATGTAGTGTAAGAGAGAAGTGCGATTTTACATAAATAGAGTTAAACTATTTTTCGTAAAAAATCCGGAACAACCAATTTTCGTAAATGAGAAAATTATTTGTTTTATTTATTAGAAGAGGGATTTCAAACATTTATTAGCGTTATAAGATTTTTCATATAAAATTCGAATTATTTTTGGCGACGATTTGTAAGAAAATTAAGGTAATGTAAGTCGATTTCTTTTTCGAAACAAAATCCGGAACATTCTTTACTGATTAAACAAATTTTATTATGTTTCGGCAAGAAAATTAACTGTAAAAAAGTCAAAAATTGATTTTCAATAAACGTTTCTAGTACATTACTTTCTTATTTTAAAATCCTGAATAACCTACTGTCGATATTTTTTAGAAAAAAAAATAATTATTTGACATAAATTTGTTTTTTATAAAACAATATCCGGAACAACTTTATAGATAATGAAATATAAATCAGTATAGATATTTTTATTTAGCATTTATATGCTACTTACTTTAAAAAACCGGAACAATATATTAAAGATCATGTGTTTCTTGCAACGTTTAAGCATGGAAATAAAATCTACTATAACTTAGAAGAGCAAACAAATATTCATTGGCATTGATTTGTTTTTCACAAAACATCCGGAA
The DNA here is from genome assembly GCA_030265305.1 of Biomphalaria pfeifferi. Lineage (NCBI taxonomy): Eukaryota > Metazoa > Mollusca > Gastropoda > Planorbidae > Biomphalaria > Biomphalaria pfeifferi. Next base: position 1,258,369 of record JASAOG010000148.1, read on the forward strand.
CAATCTATTATAGATACTTAAACTATTGCAATATTTCTGAATGAAAAATTAAAGGTTAAATCAGATTTACAATAGCCTCTTGAGTTATTTGTTAATCTAATCGTGACGGACAGCAGACAAAACGCACAAAATAAGCTTCTTTTATTCGGATGGGGGCACTAAACAAAAAAATAAATAAAATCTGATTTTTAAAAAAAATTTAAGGAATTGGTTTAGCACTTTAGTATATTGCAACGTTACGCTACTGCACGAAAGTTGCTGCTTAAAAAGTCCATTTAAAAAAATGTGCATGATATTTACATACAAAGGGCATTATTAGCCTTTATAAACAAACAGAAATGTTTTCTTTTAATTTTAGCAGCTAAATAACCAGAAAAAAAAACATCTTTAAGTATTATTTATATTTGCTGTAAACATTTTCTGTACATTTCATAAATATATTTGACTTAGTAATACTGAAAATACACAAAAGTTGAGTATCTATGTTAGCATATTGTAATATTGCCTCCCTTACATTTACGTAATTGTTTTAGAATTGGTGTATTTTTATGAAAAAATCGCTTGCATAATTATTTTTATAAATTAAACGGTTTGCTTTTAGAAAACCAAAAGTAGCCGTTGCACCTAAACTTTTCAAACCGGATTTAATGATGAAATAATATTTTTCATATCTCTTCTAGTTTTCGAGATCTGAGTGTGACAGACGGACTGACGGACATTTTGCACAAACCTAATAGCGGCTTTTTACCCTTACGGGGGCCGCTAAAAGTCACAAACTCCACCAATGCAAATTTGAAAAAATCGGAATAAACTATAAATAGCTAGCTTTTTGGTGTAACCGGTGTACTATGTTTTTTTTTTTTAAAAAGAAATGTAATTTCTGTGCACTTTTTATCACTGGGGAATCAAATTTTCTAGGCTGACCCCAAACTGTATTGGTGTTGTGATTGTTGTGAACTCCTAGCCTATGACTTTGACATGGATACATTACGTATGCAATACTTCAAGAACACCAGGGATGCATTAGAAATAAGAAATGTTTAATAAAGAAATAGGAATAAATTATAACTGTAGATACGCCAACAAAAGCTGAATTTCAAAATATACATTAACTATCAGAACTGCCTTATAATGGCTCTTACTATGCTATCACAAAACCTCCGGTCCCCCGTCAACAATAACAAAACTTCAAGCGCTGTAACTCTGTCCCAACCAATGAACCAATGAAATAATAATAAAATTAATAAATAAACATAGAATTCTTTAAGTCTTACAACCAAGGTTCTATGACGTACCGTTTACAATATTATATACAAAACATAATCACCACATTCCCCCCTTACCAAAATAAGCTAATTATATAACTTATTAATAGCGTAAAAAGTTACTCGCTTAGAATTTAGTATCAGGTAAAGAACGAGTGCACACACAAAAATACACAGATACACAGATACACTCTACACTCAATAGCATGGAACTCAAATCCAAATTGGAAAAAGAAAAGAAAAAAAGACAGAATCACACAAAAATTACAAGTTAACATATCTACATTCCCCAATTCCAATTAACTCTCCTTGTTCACAATATCAACCAATTTCTTTACAACATTCAGATTTAACTAGCATTGGAGAAAAAAAATCATTAACTATACATCATCCGTTTAAACTACTCAAAACTGGTCATTAAGTACTCATGTCCAATACAAATAGGAGACTTGCTTCAGTACATTGTGACTCTGTATAAAAGGAAATACATCTCAACTGATATCAGCATTTATATTAGGTGTTTGGTGGAAAGCTGTCCCACCAAAAGACTTCTACTGTCAGACGTCACCTTGTTTCACTATTCACTTGTTACACAGTCTCATAAGCCAGCTCGATCAAATTCTCTTGGTCGCCATGGACCTCCCCATCTGTCTCGAATACCATAATATCTGTTGACTGGTGGGCTGCCATAATATTTGTTGACTGGTGGGCTGCCATAATATTTGTTGACTGGTGGGCTGCCATAATATTTGTTGACTGGTCGGTTGCCATAATATTTGTTGACTGGTGGGCTGCCATAATTGCGTCTGTAACAAGGTCTACGTCCTTGATATTCTTGGTATCTTTGAGGCTGGAATTCTCCTTGGTCTTCTGGGTACTGCCGCCTTCCTCCATTGCCATTTTCTCTGTACCATAGATACCATCCACTTCTGTCAGCAGAATCTCTACTGCCCTGCACATTAGAACCCTCTGGACCAGTTACGTTTGTTGTTTCTTTTCGTTTCACTTCTACGACGACGTCAAATTCCGTTTTTCTGCCTTCTGTAACACTTGTAGGGTATTTTCTTGGGTGCACAAAGAAATCTTCCTTATTTTCGTCCCTGCCAACATGATCATCACTTTCTTGTTCTGGTTTGAGTTTTTGTTGTCTGTCTTCAACTTGTTGTCTGCCTTCCACTTGTTGTCTCGTTTCTAAAGGAATTGTTGGACTACGGTGTTCTACGTGTTTAGAGTCGTAATCTTGTCTCCTTTGTTGTTGCCCTTGCAATTCAGTCGTCGCTTCATGTGTTGGCGCCCAGTTAAAAAATTGTTTCCATCTGTCGATCTGAGCCTCGCTGGGACACTCTATATTTGGTACATTCCCTATCACCACTTCGAATGGACCATTCTCAACAACTATAGCTTCAACCTTTTTATTGAAATACGGAGAGTTAATGTGTACTATAGCTGTCGGGTAGCTCTTTATTTGCCCTCCGAAACCTTGTACTCTGCATTGTCTTTTAGTGTATTGGTGAGGTCTCACAAGTTTAGCTAAGAGTACACATTTGGTGGCCCCAGTATCGCGTAGGGCGTGGGTATGATAGCCATTTGCTATAGCTGGACATACGTACGGTGAAAGGCTATCAGCCAAGCCTCCAACATGGGCTACAACATCGTTCTTGTAGTATTCTGTTCTCCGGGCATCTCGACAATACTTCGCTATGTGCCCCATTCTCCCACAGTTGTAGCATCTCACTTCACTTCTCTGGGCTGGTGACTGATTTAGTCTATAATCATTTCGTTCTCTTTGTTTATCTCTGTTTTGGGGTGGACTTTGTTGTTGTGCTGTTTCTTTCTTTGTAAATCGTGCTGTTGTAGAGACTGCTGCGGTGGCAAATTCGATTTCTTCACTGTTTTCAACTTTTTGTAGTATTTCGCCCGGATGTGCCGCTACATAAGTTTGACACAGTTCCATAACGGTCTCCACACTTCTCGGTTTTCTTTCCTGTAGGAAGGCAAACAGATGCTTCCCAGCTGTTGATATGATTTTGTCCACGATGATAAACTGCTTCAGGCTCTCGAAGGATTCTTCAATTCCAGACGCTTGAACCCATTTTTCGAACGTTATTTTCACATCAGAAACAAATTGCTTCATGTTGCCGTCTGATGGTGGTTTTAGCTCATGAAACTTCTGTCGGTATTCATCTTCGCTGTATTGATAGAAATCAAGCAATGTTTTCTTGAGGATGGCATAGTTTGCTACCTCGTCATCGCTTAGGACTTGTAGTGCATCGAGGGCCTTTCCTCCGACCAGACTGAAAAGTTGTATGGCCCATTCGTGTTGCGGTTCCTTTTCAAGTTTCATTAGCATTTCGAATCTGTTGATAAACGCATCCATCTTGTCCGTGCCTTCCACGAATTTTTGTCTTTTAGTTTGGGGCGTATTTCTTTTCCTCGTGTCTCTATTTTCTTGCTCCTCAACATCCTTTGCTTTACTCTCTTTTTCAATTGCAGCGATTTTGGCCTTTACTTGGTCCTCTTCTAGCTTCCATTTAAATCTCATCTCTTCTTCCTGCATTGCCATCTTCCGTTCTTCTACTTTCGCCCTTTGTTTCCTTTCTTCCTCTTCTACTTTCGCCTTTTCTTTCCTCTCTTCCATTCTAGCATCTCTCTCCTCATTCTGTCTTATGATTTTAGCAACCCACTCGTCCAATTCTTCTCTCTGGTAGCCAAGACTCTTCCCCGTTTCGTAAAGTTTTAGTAGGTCACCGTATACTTTTTCGGCCATTTTATGGACGTAGATTTGTTCTTATACTTTAGGACAAGAGTTTTTGTCCCTGAGTTAATTAATTTTCCAGCTCTTTACTCCAAGAAAGTAGAGCTTACTGCTAACCAAAAGATAATAAATACAAATCTCCTAGTTTATGTCAAAGGTTTGACACGTTAGCGGTACTATAAGAAATAGTACTATATAAAATAGTTCACCTGTCAACTTGTTGACACACTTGCTGCTCCACCATTGTTGTGATTGTTGTGAACTCCTAGCCTATGACTTTGACATGGATACATTACGTATGCAATACTTCAAGAACACCAGGGATGCATTAGAAATAAGAAATGTTTAATGAAGAAATAGGAATAAATTATAACTGTAGATACGCCAACAAAAGCTGAATCTCAAAATATACATTAACTATCAGAACTGCCTTATAATGGCTCTTACTATGCTATCACAAAACCTCCGGTCCCCCGTCAACAATAACAAAACTTCAAGCGCTGTAACTCTGTCCCAACCAATGAACCAATGAAATAATAGTAAAATTAATAAATAAACATAGAATTCTTTAAGTCTTACAACCAAGGTTCTATGACGTACCGTTTACAATATTGTATACAAAACATAATCACCACAATTGGCACTTTCCGCTCATTTAGATAAATAAGCTGCGTGGAGAGGCGGGAACTGATGTGTGGGCGACATCGTGTCGTCCACAACTAATGCCCAAGCATTCATCACATTTCTATGAGATTCTACATAGTCGCTGTTAGAATTCTCTCTATATTTAATAATTTAATGCCCTAACCCTAACTTAAAGTCTATAAGAAACAACTCAGCAAATAGCAATAGAACAAGAAATCAAATGAGGCAAATAGGGCACACAGTATTGTAAGACAGGCTCTAGACAGGAACCCACAGGGGAAGAGAAAGGCTGGGATACACAATCAAACATAGAGGAGATCGGTAGACCAGGAGGTAAAGATGGCAGGATGACCCAACTGTGGGAATGTCCGATGGTAACTTACTGTTGTGGCCTTATGCTCCAGTGGGAGTCGAAAGGATGAAGTCAAAAGTATGTCAAAGCTAGATCTAGATTTAAAAACCCAACCAACCTTTTCTTGGTCTTCGCGTTGCTGAAGTTTGTTCTTTCTGTGTCTCGCCGCGGCCTCCCTGTTCAAGCTCTTTCTTCGCTCGTTTTTATCAATCTCTTCTTTTGTTAGCTGTAGAATACACGAGGTCATGGGGGGGGGGGGGGGTATGTATAAAGACAAAAACCAAAAAATGTTAATATTTCATCAACACAAGACTTAAAATTAATAAGAGCAAAGTTGTACTGTAACGGAACCTAGAATAACAGTGTGGCTGAGCCATTGTTATTTGGGTTTAGATTGCAAAGAAATGCTAAATGCAAGGCACGCTCGTGACAGGAAGACTGTCTCCTGACAACAACAAAATATCAATACAGATTACAATATGGATCTACAATTTGGATCTAACTGCATGAATAACAACTATTTTTACTGTCAAGAAGAAAAAAAAGGTTAGTTTATATGGTCATAACAACACATTCTTTCCTTTTATGCCTAAATCTACAAAGAGATCTAGTAAATTTATTGTTTCTTTAAAGAGACTTCGAAAAAAAAAAAAAAAAAGTTCAAAATTTACGAGAAATTCAGAAAACCCACAATCAAAATTATAACAAAAATAGTCCAGCCAATTACCAAAGAACGATGCCATAAGTGGGTTGGTAAACGGGAGTAATAGTGATAGAATTTTGTTATTTTAGGAAATACAATTTTCAAATGTTTATAAAAAAATTGTTTATCTATGTTTTGGTTGTATTACAATTATTCATGTACTATCTATCTATCTATCTATCTATCTATCTATTTATCTATCTATCTATCTATCTATCTATCTATCTCTTTATCATTGTATCTGTTTATCTATCATTCTATCAATCAATCAATCAATCTATCTATCTATCTATCTCATTTGCTATAATTCTTAGATGTAGGGTAATTGTGTAGAAAACAATTGAGTTTCTGTCCTCTTGTCTACTCACCGGTGGCTTGGGTCTAGGAGTGAAGTCTGCTTGTATATCTTCTTCACCTTTACTGCACCTCTTCAGCAATATCTTTTGTTTTAATGAATACTTTATCAGCGGCGTTTCAGATCTTTGAGCCATCGCCTTCTGGTTGGCCTCTTCCAACTTGGGGTCAGCAATGCATTGCACTTGTGCGTAGTCATTGGGAACTTCTCCGGAGGTAGAATTGAATAGATGTGGAGGATTAACCTCTAGCTGCCCTGTGGCCGTAGCATCAAAAACGCTGGAATGACTAGATGAAGATGCTATACAAGGAATTCTTTGGAAACTTGTTTGGAAAGAATGTGATGCATGGAAAGACGAAAGTGAAGTAGATGTTGTCGGACCTTCAAAAATGTTTTCTTGGTAATGTAAAGGTTCATGGCTCTGTGACGAGTTCGGAATTGTTTTACTTTTACTGTATCTCTGACGCTTTGCTTGTTTTTTGTTTTGTCCCTGACCGAGGAAAGACTTATCGTTGTATGCTTGATGATCGATGATACTTGGAACTGCACAGCTCATTGATGGAGCGAATGTATTACGGCGATTGGGATTTGCAGAATCCAGTGAAAATTTACTCTTTTTGTTTCTTGCGCGCTTTGGCTTTGAGTTGAGATGCTTTTCGAGCTTTTTAAGTGGGGGTTCCTCATTGTTTGGAAAAGCTTCACTTATAGGGACAAAGTTATGAAGTGTAAAAGGCACGACGCTGGAGATAGGAATATATAGTATAGGCTTAGAAGCAGCATTCTTATGACCTGAATAAATGTTTGATTGTGGTGGGTATTGGTCAGATGTATAGGGACCTGTTGGTGAATAAGTATTGCTTCCCGACATTTCGGTAATACTGTTGACATTGAAAGGATCAAGTACGGGAAGCTGAAAAGCATCCAAATGTGTATTGCTCTTTGGTGATTGATGGGTAGATTCAATCTGATTGTCATTCAAAAAGGATTGATGAGGATTTAGTGTTGAATCTTGGGTTAACAGAAACGTTTTTCCATATTTTTCCTCCTGTTTGGACTGGGGAGGAATGCTATTTCCATTAATATCTTTAGTAAAGTCGTATATGCTGGATGAGTTTGTGTGTTGCCTTTGACTTGACTGAATCCGATCATTAGTATTATAGTCAGGAGGATCATCACTTTTTAACTTTTTGGACTTATTATAATACAAGTCTTCACATTTGCGCTTACCTGAAACCAGACTAGAGGAGTTAGTCTTTTGGAAAGTTTCGTTTTCAGAGTCAGTAAAACCACCTTTGCACCAGGACTCTTCTGGCATATGGCTATCTGACGGTTCATTCTCTTGGGCGTCTTGGGTATGCCCATTCATTAAATTAAGAATATTTACCAAATTGTTGATATTATTCTCATCAAAAAGATCATCCTCGATTTCTGTGTTGTTGTCCAAAACACTAGGCGCTGGTGTACTGGAGCCAAAGAGTTCTTCAGGGTAAGGCGTGTTGCAGTTGATTATGGACGGAGGGGATCTAATGCGCCCGAATGGTGTTTGGGGGGAGAAGGGTGTTAAGGGCGCATTGTCTAAAATCTCTTCTGCATGATCTGTGGAGGCAACACTGTCGACGAACTCGTCCTCCAAATTCTCAAAATCCAGGTAGGTTTCTTGCAGACAACTGTTGAGGTCTTGATTCTGCATGTCCAAGGTTTAAAACAACCTGAAATTAGAATAAATTTAGTGTTCAAATGCTGTTATATAATATATGCAAAAAAAAATTATACAAAAAAAAACAAACAACTTTTACTAAAAGAACTCTGTAAGTGGAATACAATGTTATCTCGCGCTTCGTTTATGCAGACTCAGGGCCGGCCTTAAAAAGTGCGGGGCCCTATGCGAATTGGATTGCGAGGGGCCCAGTCTGGGTAGGGATAAGGATAAGGCGTGCAAATTAAGATTTTGTATTAAAAAATAAATTAGTCTTTTTATTTTATTAGTTCTTTACTAAATACAAAATCATGATGAAATTTTACGAGCCTTGCGTGTAGGGAAGTCTTACAGTATATCATCAAGTTCTGTTTCCTCCATAGATCACGCTCTAAAGCAAGAATTGCCGCATTGTTCAATCTATCTTCGTGAATTGTTGGCCTCAAGTAATTCTTGATCAGTTAGAGGCGCGAGAAGCTTCTTTCACCAGATGCCACAACTACGGGCAGTGTATCTTTCATTAGTGGACAGATAAGCTAAAATTTCTACCGGGGTTTTGGCGGTATTTGGTATAATATGCCTTAAAGATGACAATTTTGTCTATTTTTCAGGAGACTTTTATGGGTTTTCAGGAGATTTTTAATAATTTCAGATTTCCAGGAGCTTTTAATTAATTTTAATTAAGTTTTTTAGTTAGTAACTAAAAAAAAATAATTAAGCTACGATTTTAACTAAACTTTTTTTTTTACTTAAACACTGGCCTTAACAAAAAAAATTTTTATTAGTTAAACTAAAAGTTTCTAACTTTTTAGTTAACTTTTGCCCATCACTATTGGCGCCCCCATCCCCATTTCACATGAACATCACATAGAAATATAGGCTTATAAATAAAAATCTTTTAATAATAATATAATACAAATAACCTTAGAATGTATTACCTAACTACAATATTTTTTTTGGCGCCTCTCTGCATGTGGTGCCCCCCTCTAGTGTGGGGGAGGGGTAATTAGCAATCAAACGTAGTAATATAATTCCATCCATTTAGACTGTACACGTTTATTTATCGATAGCATGACTATCAGCAGAATCATTAGGAAAACAAATGTTTATCTAACTTATTAGCATGGCTTATATAAAACACTCCTGTTTGTGAAAATGTTTGACATGTTTCGGATGTCCCTTCAGAGTTGAAGATAATCTACTTCCTAGTCCAAACCTCCAGCAGGACGACTTGGGATTGCAGCGGACAGGGTTTGAACCCAGGACCATCGAGACGATCGAACGACAATGCAGTGCGCATAATGCACGACCAGGCTCATGACCCCTCCCCTTTTTTTTTCCCATCGTTACGGAATAAGAGCGTACGGTAGAGTTTGGGGGGGGGGGGGATTGATTGTTTTACACCGCTCCTACATGTGTAGGTGTACACATAAACATATAAAGACTGGCGTACACATAAACATATCAAGACTGGTATACACATAAACATATAAAGACTGGCGTACACGTAAACATATAAAGACTGGCGTACACATAAACATATCAAGACTGGTATACACATAAACATATAAAGACTGGCGTACACGTAAACATATAAAGACTGGCGTACACATAAACATATCAAGACTGGCGTACACGTAAACATATAAAGACTGGCGTACACGTAAACATATAAAGACTGGCGTACACATAAACATATAAAGACTGGCGTACACATAAACATATCAAGACTGGCGTACACGTAACGACAGAGTAAACAAATAGGACACAGAAATTTTCAGAGACCCTAGACTGAAACGACTTAAACTAGATCTATCTAGATCAGTAGATCTCGATCTGTATGAGAGAGAGATATCTGAGCTACTAACGCACCGCACCAACCCTGACAGACGAGATGTCTGGATAAAAGCTACCAATCGCGAGTAAGGTCACATGACGGTCTAAAACGCGCGTGACAAACGTTTGCCGATAGTTTCTCGCTTAACGGCGAGAAAGAGGGACGAATGGGCTAAAAGACACGTGGTCAGGCATCCAATGCAAAAGGCAGGGAGGAATGGTGGAAGACGTCTGACAGATCATGAGTGGTGCCCCCAACGGTTTATCAGGCAAAGGAATAGGTGAAGGTCAAGGATCAGAGTGTGGGTAAGAAGTCTAAACTCTTAGTTCACAACAAAATGTATCAAATGGTAGACTGGATCTAGATTTAGAATCTTTAAAGCAGTTGAAAGGGATCATACGCCTTGTGGTTGACTTGATTAAACCCATCTTGGGAACCTTCCTGGTCTTAGCGGACGGGCTGAGGAGAACTAATGAACAGGGCATGAGTTAGTGAGGGCGGAATGTCCACTTGGGACATTAACCAGGGCCCACCTCAGGAAGGCGTACCATGCACCTTGCAAGCGATCGGTTGGTGCTGTCAGCGTTTAGCCATCACCTTGGACATCCCAGTCCGGCGTCTCCAGCAACGGTAGAAAGATGTCACAATTTTTTGTAAACAATTTTATTTTGTATTGCCACAAAGCACAAGTGCTACAAATGCCGTCAAAGTTACAAATAGTAAAAATATATAAATAAATCCAATTTCGGAGCACATTATTATTAATAATAGCTATAATAGTGATAATAATAACAGCATTGACATCGCCGTACCACTATCCCATGATTTAAGGAAAACTGAAATGGAAATTATGGAAAAGCCTTAAGAAGGAGTGAAAAAAAAAGGCCAATTGGCGAAAGCAGAAGCCATAGAGAGAAAACTTTTCTTTTTTTTTTTTTTACTAACCGCTGACCATGAGTCAGTTCTGACCGTGACGATCAGTGACAGAGGCACTCCTATAAACTTCCTCACCCCTTTTTTTTCTATTGAAGGAAAAAACAAAGCGTGCAGTATTCGTCACTGACCCAGCCACCAGCCACTGACCCAGCCACCAGCCACTGACCCAGCCACCAGCCACTGACCCAGCCACCAGCCACTGAACCAGCCACCAGCCACTGAACCACCCACCAGCCACTGAACCACCCACCAGCCACCCAAACCTGACTAGTTGAGTGGTCTGAATTTACTAGTGACACTGGTGCGGCCTGGACTCGTTCATGAAAGTCTAGCTCAATGTCCCAAGGCTCTTCCACTCAGGAACTTTCTTGGTTATCCTAGCAGGAACTCTCCCTTGTTTGTTATTACAATAGTTAGAAAAAGAAAAGTTGGTGAAGACAATAGCTATTAGTTTTGCTGTTGTTTTAAGAATGTTAGGAATAGAACGTATGATCAGGTCAGGAAATTCGAAATTGTAGTCAGGAGTTGTTTTTTCAGTTAATACGATTACCGATTGATGGCTTGTGCAACACTGGCCATTGAAAGAGAAAATTATATCTATCTATAAAAAAAAAAGTTACATTTACTCATTTATAAGGAAAGAAGTTATGAAAGAAATTAAAAAAAAAACGTTTTAAAGCGAACACTGAGAACAGCTCAGATTTTTTAATTTGAGCCCACCTTTGCTTGAATGTAATGTAATGCGACTAAATGCGTAGTAGTATAATGGTGTCTGACAGTTATGAAGACCACGTGACACCCTTGTTTAACATTTTATTTTTATATAAACGGGTCAACTTTATATCTTTTTATATCTTTCCAATGGAAACCCCTTTGTTAACGATGAAACAATGAAGCAATAGAAAATTGCCCCTTTGACTTTAAAAAATAGGGAGAGAGAGAGGCTGATATGTAAGAACTGATCATTTTTTGTTTTTAACACTTATTGGAATTTGTTTTCTTAATCGCCAAAATAAAAAAGTCTTATGAAACAAAAAATTATCGGCCAATCACTCCGTAGTCTTCTAAATATAAATCAAAGCTACTTCGATGAATACATGTGGTTAGAAAAGTAGATTTGATAACCGAGTTATTTATTTTATATATATTTTTATATATATCTTTACCTTCCATGGAAGCGCCATCAGATATTTTTTATGCATTTAGCTTTTTTTTTGTATTTAATCGATGTATTATCACAAATCCGAACTAATCACGCACTGAGCGAAATACCGACACAGCGGGCGCTCTGATAACGAACATGCGTAACTTCTTAAATACCTTTTAAATCAACGTAATAATCGGGAATTTCAAAGATTACTTGTCTGAACGAGGGGAATACCCTCGTGTGATAATTAGGTCAGCAAACGGATAGTTGTATTATTCGGACACATGGTTAGGTTTATTGGTATTGGTTAAGATGACAACGACTGACGAACGAGCTGGACGCTTGACCCATAGTCCTCTTAAAACCAGTGGCGCACCAAGGGTTTCAGGCGCCATGGCAGCAAGAGCATGATCTCTCTATCTCGCTATTGTATACATAATTCTTTTTTGCCTAAGAAGTCATCAGTAAGTAAAACAATACTTACATATAATGTAACCGAACTTAACGTCTGTATCTACAGAAACATATACGTATGACATGCTGTGCTTTGAAACACATTTTGTCGCCCCGTGGAGACTGCCCCACCAAACATCTCCTCGGTACGCCACTGCTTATTAAGACAGTACTTAAAAACTTATTTCCAGTATTGCATTGATATTTGTTATGGAAGGCCTGAACGCTCACCTGCAACGTCACAACGTCGTACAGACCTGTGACGCGGCAGCAAGCTATTGGTCAAAACTGCCCACATGTTGTGACGTTGCATGCCAGTGCTCAGCTCTCGCTATGACTCATTAGATGCTGTACGGTCTATAAAAAGCTTCTGGACTGTATAGAGATACCCGATGGTATAGTCTAATTGTTCTGTGAAGACGATACCCTCAGTATAAGGCGAGCTGTTCAAATGAAGACTTCCCTGTTATGTGCTGTCAGTTCAATCAGCTACATGTGCACGGTGTTTCCATTGTCAGGTCAACCTGCAGTAGAGTGAGAAGTGGGTTGGTGTCTGCAGGACTAGACGTGTGGTGACAGTACAGAGCGTAGCGGGACTGTGACTGTAGGGCGAGAGGGGTGGGATGTCTGTAGAGGGAGAAGCGGGGCTGTGACTGAAGGGCGAGTAGGGCTGGGATGTCATCGTGGAGAGGCGGAATGGTGACTGTAGGGCGAGAGGCGAAGGGTGTACAAGTACCAGTAGAAATATTTTTCAAACTCTAGCTTTTGTTTTTCTTAGTAAAAGTAAACATTTATTCTCTTTAAAAAAAAAGGTTATGTGTTTACAAATAGGACAAGTTCAAAATTAATATAAACACTATCCGTATAAAAAAAACAACAACAATGAAGTTAACTTGAGAAAATATATTAAAGTTGACTTCTTTCCAAAGGACTGCATTTTTTTTTTTTATTTAATTCACCCTTGTCACAGTTAACAAAAAAATTAACAAAAAATGTACCCCATATATAGGCAAAATCTCTTCAACCGTCGTACATATCCGGGTCAAATGTCATCCACAGGTTTTCTTTACTTCCTAAGTGTACACTAAGAACTCTTGTGGACCTGACCGCCGCAGTTCGTATTTTAGAGTTGGTATTTCCCCGGCAGTGTCATTTTGAAAGCATTAAAATACAAATATTACGAATTACATATTTTCTTTTTCTTTCTATTTTTCTTTTTCCCATAAGTCTACTTATTTTTAATAAGCCTTACGTCATTGCCACTTCCTTTTAGACGCTGTCGAAATTTTAAAAAATTGCTAAAAGCATTAAGAAGATAGATCTAGAGCAGTGATGCCCAAAATACGGCCCGCAGGCCAGACGTGCTTCTTTCCGGTCCGCCGAAACGTCGGTACAAAATATAGAAAATCCCCCCCCCCCCCCCCCCCAAAAAAAAAATGGTCAAAATGTATCTTTACCTGCGTTATGCCATCACTTTTTCTACTGGATTACTACAAAGGTATTTAACATTTGAGCGTTCATGAAATAGGACTTTAGAATCTACTAAGAAAAGTGAACGGATCTTTACTTTTTTTGTAGAACATGATACCATTGCTAGCCAACATGTTTGTTTTTATAAGAAAGTCTGAGGCTGTTTTTAAAAAGAAGAACAAAACATACACAAACTCACGGGCTAAAAAGTCTATTAGGTTGATCATTAACATAACAAAAAAAATGGTGTTCGCGACACAATAAACAATATAAAGCCTGGGAACATATATACGTAAAAGGAATTTTATACTTCAATTTTAAATTATAATTGATGACACCAACTGTGTTCTAGAAACACTGAAGAGTCCGGCAAGGAGGATAATCAAGAAATCTCACGTTGGAAATAAAATATTTTGTAATGGGGAAAATTGGAATTAATTTATCTATCAAAATATTTAAAATTCAATGCGAGGAGTTTTAAACAATACAATTTTTGAGGAACTTTTTTTTATATGTAAAAATAAAAAAGTAAATAAACTATTACAACTCTAACCATATCATTTTTTTTAATGGCATGTCTGTTGAGTTTATATAATTGATATACCACAGTATACAATACATCTTACATCGATGCGGAATATAAACCGTATAGAAGGGAAGTTTGAATATTATAAAACATACATTTATAACATAACATTTATACATACATTTATAACTTCAAAAGCAAGTGAATTCACACAGGTACCAGCAATGTTGTATAATTATAGCCCCCTGGCCTTCCTCTACTTGACAACTGCCCAGCAGTTTCCAAGGATCCATATGTCACCTTCTTCCCTTCTAGACCAGATTTAATTCCAATGTTATAAGCAAGCAACTGATTTATTTTTTGACAAAGATATTTCTCAAGCTTTTGAAACCAAAGGTCCCGGGTTCAAATCCTGGTGAAGATTGGGATTTTTATTCCGCGATCTTTGGGCGACTCTGAGTCCACCCAGCTCTAATGGATACATGGCATTAGTAAAGGCGGTTGGTCATTGTGCTGGCCACATAACACCCTCGTTAACAGTGGGCCACAGAAACAGATGACCTTTACATTATCTGCGTCTGCCCTATAGATCGCAAGGCCTGAAAGGGGAACTTCACTGTTTTTTTTTTAAATAACCGAACTGTTATTCACTAACTTAACACTTCTAAGGTTTAAATTTTTGATTTCATTATTGTTTCTGAACAACAGACTTAAACATTCCCCCTTTCCAACACCACCCTTCAATCATTAAAAATAAATAGAAAGTCCTCAATATCGAATCTCTAGTCATCCAAACAGCAGTATAGAAATCTAAACACACAAAGAAAAACAAAGGTTTAAAAAAAAATCAACAAAACGGAAAGTTGGATGGGGTTGGATGGGGTGCTAATGGGCTCTTAGGATAATTTACGTTGACATTAACGCGCCCCCCTCCCCGTCAAGGTTAGGCTCCACTCAGAAAGTAGACAATCTCGTCATGTCCTTATTTCACCCCAAATAGTGTACGGACTAATCCACCCGAATCCACTCTCCAACCTCAAGGGGCGCCATTGTGAACCTGTGCTCGGACAAACAAATAAAAATAAAATACAAAAGTGGCTACGTCTTAGAACTACGTGCACCTCCCTAACCTAGACTATATTTGATCTTAATATTCAAGCTCACGATTAAACAAATTAACTTTCAATCAAATCAATGTATCAGTTTAAGTGGGGGGGGGGGGGGGGGGGGAGAAGTCGGCTTTGTGTTTTCATTCTCTTCTTCCCCAACCTTCTATTATAGTCATAGTCTGTGTTTCCAATAGTTTCCATTGGCATGTGTAGTAGTATGCTTTACAATCTATACCTAGACTGGAGACCTATGTTTGGTATCTGATTTGAGGTGGAGGCCTTTATGCATAATAAAGCAAAATGACAAGTGGCCAGATCTACAAGTCATCGGTACTAAGATCTACATCTAAACGTCTGTATCTGGTTCTAGAATCTTAAGTTTACTTGGCTAATGACTAAGACTAAGCGTGCAGTAGAACTGCCTCAATAGGGGCTTCACAAAAGGGGGCTTCTCACTAGGGGATTTAGTACAATAAATAATTATAATAATAAAAACAACAACATAGATTCTAATTGTAACAGACTTACAAATTTGTGGTGGGTGATTGCTCACAGTCGATTGATAACACTTTAAACACAATTTAAACACAGTGTCCACTAGTAAATTGAATCCAAAACTAGTCGACTGGTGGGCGAAAAGAAAAAAATGCTTGTTATGCAGCTTTTACATGACAGCACGCAAGTCGTCTCAACGCGATTCATCGGACACATTAATCTACTCCTTAAAAGTAAATAAAAACATACTTAACATTTAAATAGCTATCGTACTGGTAATTTTCTTTTTTTTTTTTTAAATCCGCGGGGCAGAGAGTTATTGATTGATTTCTGCTTAACGATTGGACGTGTGATACGACTTCGCCCTATATCCATGAATGAATGGTAAAAATCAAGTCCATACTTGCTTCGAAGCGAGAAAAAAAACATTAGCCACCAAGTGGGTTACTAAAAATAGAATCTGTACACGGGTATTCCCCTTTGAAAACGAGGCCGTGTCTTCTAATTCGCTTCGTCAAGCCGCTATGTTTACAAATAACGTTTGCGATGCTCTCTGTTTTTTGTTTGTGTGGATTTTTTCATTGTTTTTATGTATTTCTTAAGCAACTCAGAGTATTTTGTTGATGAATAACGAATACTTATCAAGTTCATTTGACCGATAATCAGCCGGCTAAGCGAGGTCAAATCTAAAACGAGTTTACCGAAACGTTGGCAAAACGTTTGGTGACCTACTTTAACGAGATCGGTAGCTTCCGTAGATCTATTCGGGTTCACTGAATGGCAACCGAAGACAAAGATTGCATCATAGACTTAACAGTAACTGGTATGCTCCAGCGTGGCCGCAAACGCTGCGCATGTCCGAGAGGGAAAAAAAAGAACAGGAGAGAGAGAGAGAGAACAGTACACCAGGTTTATTTAGGGGCCTATAAAATCTTGGTCTAACTATAGATTTTATTTCAACAAATTATTTTTAAAAAGTTGTGTTTGTCAAATAGAAATTATATTTAGTATCCCATGAAGTCCTCTCCCCCCTCCCAAAAAAAAAAACAACCAATGTCCAAGTCTGTTTAGTTTTGTTTGAAATAGGGTAATCAGACCTATTTTGTTGTAGAAAAAGAAGCCGGCATATATAGTGAATTTAACAATTCAGACTAAGTGGCCTGGATATTACTCACCATGATGAAGTGCAGGCAGCACGTCTTAGCTCATATTATAGTCTTTCTCTTATCAACTGTCATGTCAGGGAAATCCCTATTGTGATTCCATTTGAGTACTTACAGGATCGGATTTTATGGAGGGCAGGCGGGGCAACAGTTCCAGGGGATATGCCTACATAATAAAGGGGCCTCCACAAAAGAGATTAAAAAAATATATCCGAAATTAGACGAGCCAAAAAATTTTAAGTTTTTTTTTCTAACATTTTTTCATATTTTTACAGCTGACAAAAATATCGTAATTATTAAGAAGTGTCCATCCACTTGTAGCAGGCTCGGAATAAGTCAATACAGCCTTTGATCTACGAAAGTACGTCTACCAAGGACCTTACCCTCCACAAAATACAAAATATACTCTTTTTTAACGAGGGTCTCATATGTGGCTAGCACAACGGCCAACCACCTTTACTTTCCCCTCCGCACACATATTTTCTATTGCTGCTAAACTTAGAAATACAAAACAAAACCTAATAAAATACCCAGAAAGACACAAAGATAAAGGCAGATGTCTAACTCCGCTAGGACAAATCCGCACTAGTGCTCCTTTTTCCATAGTGTCATGCAACATGGGGCGTGTCGCCTAAATCAGCCAGGAAAACCTAAGACTATACAGACACTCTAATTAACATGCATGGCTAGATTAACATATGGCTACGCTTAGGACGCAATTATATTGTCTTTTCAAGTGACCTTTTATTTTTATTAATTTATAAGTTAAGAACCTTCCAGAAGCTGTGCTCGGGACATTTAGGGCGGATATCTAAATGTATCCATAAATATGGCCTCTTTTTTGTTCTGATAGTATTTTGAAAGCCTCGATTAATTTCCAACTAGAAGTGTTTTGGCAGCCTCAGTTTCGCTCTAAGAATGTTTTGAAAGCCTATTTTTGTTCTTAAAGTGTTTTTTAAAGCCTCTTTTGTAGTCTTCTTGAAGTAGTGGTTTGAAAGTATTCTTGAAGTAGTGGTTTGAAAGTATTCTTGAAGTAGTGGTTTGAAAGTATTCTTGAAGTAGTGGTTTGAAAGTATTCTTGAAGTAGTGGTTTGAAAGTATTCTTGAAGTAGTGGTTTGAAAGTATTCTTGAAGTAGTGGTTTGAAAGTATTCTTGAAGTAGTGGTTTGAAAGTATTCTTGAAGTAGTGGTTTGAAAGTATTCTTGAAGTAGTGGTTTGAAAGTATTCTTGAAGTAGTGGTTTGAAAGTATTCTTGAAGTAGTGGTTTGAAAGTATTCTTGAAGTAGTGGTTTGAAAGTATTCTTGAAGTAGTGGTTTGAAAGTATTCTTGAAGTAGTGGTTTGAAAGTATTCTTGAAGTAGTGGTTTGAAAGTATTCTTGAAGTAGTGGTTTGAAAGTATTCTTGAAGTAGTGGTTTGAAAGTATTCTTGAAGTAGTGGTTTGAAAGTATTCTTGAAGTAGTGGTTTGAAAGTATTCTTGAAGTAGTGGTTTGAAAGTATTCTTGAAGTAGTGGTTTGAAAGTATTCTTGAAGTAGTGGTTTGAAAGTATTCTTGAAGTAGTGGTTTGAAAGTATTCTTGAAGTAGTGGTTTGAAAGTATTCTTGAAGTAGTGGTTTGAAAGTATTCTTGAAGTAGTGGTTTGAAAGTATTCTTGAAGTAGTGGTTTGAAAGTATTCTTGAAGTAGTGGTTTGAAAGTATTCTTGAAGTAGTGGTTTGAAAGTATTCTTGAAGTAGTGGTTTGAAAGTATTCTTGAAGTAGTGGTTTGAAAGTATTCTTGAAGTAGTGGTTTGAAAGTATTCTTGAAGTAGTGGTTTGAAAGTATTCTTGAAGTAGTGGTTTGAAAGTATTCTTGAAGTAGTGGTTTGAAAGTATTCTTGAAGTAGTGGTTTGAAAGTATTTTTGAAGTAGTGGTTTGAAAGTATTTTTGAAGTAGTGGTTTGAAAGTATTTTTGAAGTAGTGGTTTGAAAGTATTTTTGAAGTAGTGGTTTGAAAGCCTCTGATTTGCTGTAATTGGAAGCTTTTATTAGTTTCGCTCTAGAAGTGTTTTGGAAGCCTGGATTTTTAAAATAAAAACTGTTTTGAAAGTCTCTATTTTGTTTGATACTTTTTATAATTCTGTAAACAATATTACACTGATTCCTTGAAGTTCGTATAGCCACACCTCTTTTGGCCTTCACATTAATGTATATCAAATCAAGTAATAATGACAACTGACCTCACAAATACCTCTAACAAGACCCTTAACATCCCTAAGAACATCTTCGTTGTCTGACAGAGAGAGCTACTGCTGGTCTGCAGCAGACCGGCCACGTCACCAGAAAATTCCCCAGTGGACAATTTTAAAGAGACCACAATGCATTTTGTTTCTCTCTAACGAAGCTCGATCCTGGCAGTTTCAGAGAACGAATATTAGTTCGTTTTTTAATAAAGTAATAATACTTGTAGGCCTATTTATATAGCGTCATTAACGAACGGAATGAAAACATCCAATGATTACACATCCACATAATACTACAATATGTTCGTTAATCACCAAATTGTCCAGTTGAAACTAAAATTAATTATTATTCATCTAAATAATAAGATGTGGTGACGGCGAGGGAAATCGGGAGCGAAGAACAAACACACACACATACACGCAAATACACCCATACACAGGTGTTGCTACGACTAACTCGAAGAAAAATGTACACATTTAGAAGTGCTGTTTGCTAACTCAAAGAATGACGTGCACATGTCATGGCGTTGTCGTCTGCTATTGTTCTGGTCGGAAAGTAACAAAAAAAAAGTGTGTGAAGGGGAATAAGGGTTGATAGTGACCAAAAAATAGAAGTGTTGTCGACATATGATTTACACTAGGGGGAGGGGGGTGGCAAGGTCTACCCATTGAAAAGGGAGAACTGGAAGATGACATCAGCCGCGCGTCACATTTCACCAATCGTTCGACTCTAGGTCCAACCATAGGATGATTGGTCTCATGATCATACAAGACAACAAAAACCGCGAGCGTTGTAATCTTTGTTTTTCACGTTTACCTCCCTCTAGTCTGATTTTGTTTTCTCTTGAAGTGTTTTTCAACCTGTTTTGTTTTTTTTTAAACTCGCCTATCATAGATCTTTTTAAAAGTACTCCTCCTTACTAGAATCTAGACATTTTTTTCTTGTTTTTTTTTTCCCTTTAAGACTTGTGATATTTTTGTGAGAACCTCTCTAAATAGTCACCCGAACACAATCCACATAAAATGGTCTTATCTTATCTTAGATAATACAGACGTTACTTCAAAAAAGAAGATGATTACGTCCTACACGTCATGCATTCAGTCATGCATATTAACCAATGACTTAAATTCTGCCAAGTCACTGGTTTTCCTGGCTAGCTCAGGCAACCCATTCCATGCTCTAATTGCACTAGGGAAGAAGGAGCTTTTGTACAAATTTGTCCTAGCATATGGGATGAGGAGTGTCTTTCAGAGTATTTTATTAAATTTTGTTTTTGTATTTGAAGATTATGGTTCAGTGTTTGATGTATAATTGCTACTTTACTTTTGAGTCTTCTGTCCTGAAGGCTTTCTAAATTTAGTGATTTTACTAATGATGTTACTCTAGTCAAATGTGAATATTCGTTTGTTATGAATGTGTGTGTGTGTATCCCCGAATACATGTTCCATAAAATGGTCCATTTAATTAAACCGATTACACGCCAAACACTGGTTTGAAGACTAAACCCATCAGAAGACTATTGACTCAACATGGACCCACCCAACAATGACATGTGACTAAAATGATAATTACCTACAGTTCAAATAAAATTGCTAATAGACTCGTCATGTTGTACATTGGAAAACAAAAAGTGGGAGGGGGGAGGAGTTTTAAAAAAGCTTTGATTAAAATAATTAAAATAAAGGCAAGTATTAAAGAATCAGTAAAAGAGAAAGAGAGTGAGGAAGAAGAGATTGAGAGAAGGTAGAGAGAGAAAGAAGCGATAGAGAGGGAAGGAAGAGGGAGAGGGTGGAAATATAAAAAATATGAGATCACAGTGACACATTTCATATGTCTTGTCTAAGAATGGCATTGACTTCGACTCCGAAGTGCAGTGCTTCACATGCCTACGCAAACCTAGTTGCTATCTTTATTTTTTTCTTCGGCACCTTAGTCTCGTTCTGAACACGAGAAACGATTGGTTAATCATAACTGTCTTCGTGGAGACAGCTTGCCGCCCAATGGGCCGAAAGGCGCGGAAGGATCTAAGTCTGAGAAAGTGTTAAGTGAAATAAATATAGACCAAACGAAAAGATTTTAAGAGTTGATTTTAAAAAATATATTTCTTAAATTTAAATTCTTTCAAAACATAAAACTTAATCTGATTTCTTAGTCACATCTACATCTGCAAGTAAATCTGTAAAGCTGTAAACTGGTAAATCCTAAAAATTAAACATTTTGCAAGTTATTTTTTCACTTCCACTTTTTCTCGCGCACACGCGCACACCTCTGCACCTTAACACACACACACATACACAGTCACACACACAGAACACGCGTATACATTTTAAAAATCTATCAACTTTTTAAACTAAGGGTGTATTGATATACACAATATAACTTTAGGTATAAGCATGCGTACATATTAGCATCTTAATCATGTGTTTGTTTCACGCATGCTCACAGACACTAAACAGCAGAAACTTACTAGCACTAAAAATACTATCTAGAAATATTGTGTATAAGGTATAAATAGTCTGATAATGCTGAAAATGCGATATCACAAAGTGAGTAAAACTATATTCAATCGAAAATAAATTCATTCCATACAAACATGATTAAAACAATTTAGTATGTACTGGCTACATTAATAATGAGCATGATTAAAACTATAGAAATCTATAATTAATATCTCAAGCCCATGTCTGCAGTCTGAAACTAAGTGATCCACATTGACTTCATCTTAAGGTACTCACAAACATACTGATAGATAAGTCATTTTACATTTCCGTTGAACATTTTTAGGAATGCGACTATGTGCCTGTGTGAGACGGTCTCGGGTTTGAGCGTCACGGCTCGTCTCTTGTTAAGCATTCCTCTTCTTCACCCTCTTCTTGCACTTCCTGTATTGGGGTCAACTTCTTGAATACTCTCTGTCCTGGAGCGTAGGGTGCTGGAGCTGACCACGGATTAGGGGAGTCTCCCCAGAAGCTGCCGTCGGTTCTGCTCTGAAACAAATCGACGCCGGCTACGGTAATATCATCGAACGAGTCGCTAAGGGCTTTGTCCATGGAGTTTTTTATGGAGGTGAGAGACTCGACTTTGAAAATGTCACAATCAGAGTCGTTATCGTCATTCAAGTTCTGGAGCATGGAGGTGGACTTGACTGTTGAGCCGTCCCCACCGCCTTGTTCCATGGGGGAATTCCTTTTCACCGTGTCCAACTGAAGTCCCAATTCTCCATTGCTGACGTCATTTTGTATTTTTGAAGGCGACAAGGAAGGTGATGACGTGTTTAAGTCGTCAGAGAGGCTGCGCTGTTCCTGATGGTCTGGAGTGTTTTCTAAAAGATACATTTTTGCGTCTTCGACGTCGATGTCGTCGAATTCGGACAAGTAGTCGTCATCTGCTGTGAGAAGCTCCTTTTCGTCATCACGGCATTCGTCTAAAAACTGCTGGAACTCTTTCTCCAAACTCTCAGCGGCTTCAGACTTTGGCTTATCTTCGGGAATCGTGACAGTCTCACGCATGAGTTCTTCTGGGACGCCACCAGGCAATGCTACGGAGAAGTACTTCCGTTGAACGTTAGAAGTTGGAGAAATAACGGTAAGCAATTTATTGCGTTCATCTTCGCTCTCTTTTTCTTTGGCATTGATGTTGAATACTGAAGTTTGAACCGGCTTCTCCATAGTTCGCTGTATGTTGAATGTCACGTCACTAGTACCATGTGAAGTGGTGCCTTCCAGTCTTCTACTAATGGTCGTGTCGTTTCTTCTTTCTGTTGGTCTGCTCAAATGGCTAGACTTTTGGCTGTGCTTGAAGTAATCTGGAAAGTCCATTGCAAAAGAGTGGTCTGTCATTCGTTTCAGCTGCTCCAAAGATTTGATTTCAATATTTGGACTATCCTTGAGCACAATATTTGGACTATCCTTGAGCACAATATTTGGACTATCCTTGAGCACAATATTTGGACTATCCTTGAGCACAATATTTGGACTATCCTTGAGCACAATATTTGGACTATCCTTGAGCACAATATTTGGGTTGTTTTTGTGAACCTTTAATGATGACATCCGATTTGTTGTTTCTTTTTTAGAGGTCCGGATGTCTCCTCCATCAAACATCAAAGAATTCATAATACTCTGTCGTGTTTCAAGTTGGTCGTCTTTGATAAGCTCGTCCGATGGTTCGTCGAAGGCTTTAGAGGACGCGCTTTCCTCTTTAGAGACATTTTTGACAATTTTGAACCCAGTTCGCTCTGTCTGTGGTTCTTTGGTTTTAGCTGCAAGGAGACACTTGGGTTTGTTGACTTCAAGCCTCGGCGCTGAGTCAGCTCTGCCTCCAGTGATTACAGGCAAAAGTTTTTTCGCATCTTTGATGCATTTGTCGCGTGAGGCTAAAGTTGGGATAGGTGATGACGGTTTAGAAGTGCCGTTTGCCAACGTGTTCTGCTCAATGTTGTCGCTAATGCTAAACGGTTTTTTAAACTCTCGCTCGAAGGATTGAATCTTATACATTAGTCTCATGGTTGGCGACGGTGGCTTTGCTGCAAGGCGATTCACGCTACTGGCAATATCTGAGCGCAAGAGAGTTTTCTTTGGGATCGGCCTGGCCTTCGCTTCTGTGGACTTTTTGACTGATGATGCATTTTGGCTTTGTTTAGAGGCATGGCCTGCACGACTTTTTGTCCCATTGGTCGACTGTTCAATGCCATCGGCTACAGGAACCGCTTCGGGAAAGTTAATTTCATTTCCACCTATAGGTTTGAGATTCGAACTAGGTTCGATGGCGTTGTGAGCTGCAAGAATGTTGATGTCATTTTCTATTTTATCCGATGACTGAGATGGGACAAAACCCGCGCTCTTATCTCTCATCTTCGTCTCCGACGAGCTCGAATGCGATTTCTTTTTACAATTGCTGTGCTGTGTCAGATAGCTTTTGCAAAACTTGTTTAGACGTTGTTTCGTGTCCACGTCGCCGTGAGCCAGCTGGTCTCCGTATTGGCTGTCCAGCCGCTTCACAAATTTTAGAACCTTCGAGCTTTCCCGCGCAGATGCGCTGGCCATGGCTGGTAGTGTGCAGACCGTCGTCGTGTCTAGGGGGGGGCTCTTATTTTGGTTTTCGTTACCGCTTCTCGCGTTGTTTATTAACGGAAATTGATTCAAGTCTGAGGTTGTAGGGTGAGCCGCGCTGTCCATGTCAGTAGCAGGGGAGACGGGGCGTTGCAAAAGTGAGAGCGTGCGGGGGGCCTGGTGCAACGTCTGGTGGTGTTTCCGAAATTTATCAGTCGCCTTCTCCAACTTTTTTCTATCTTTTTCCAAACTGGATGAGGTGTCACAGACTCGTGGCAGCTGCAGACGTCCTTCGTTTGCTAGTGATTTTTTGGAGTCTTGAATCTTACTGTTTTTAGCAGATTTTAATTTGGACCCTCCTGTCTCAGCTCGATCCCAGCTGGCGTTGTTGTTAAGGTCTAGAGGTCGAGATTCACGAGACTGCTTGGGCTTTTTCACAGTGGTTCTACTGACATACGACTTTCTGTGGTTCGAATGCCGCATGACGCGAAATATTTTAGTAGATACTCGGTTCTCCCTTGTTTCCAAAGGAGATTGGCTGTTCTTTTTGGATCTTTTGAGGAATCCAGGGCTTAGTTTCAACATCTGCTGGGAGAATAGTGATAGAGTTTGCTGTTGTTCGTTGAAATAACTACTTAATGTAATGGGGGATATTGTCTCGTTCAACGAGCCGCACCACTTTTTTCTCGCCTCGCTGTAGGTCTCAGATGATGGAATAGTTTTTTGTGTTGAAGACATGAACTCGTGAACTACAGGACACTGTGAAGAAGTATTAACCGTGGGCAGCTGATCACTGTTTGTATTCAGACCAGAAGCTGAGCTGTCTTGATCGTCTTCGGAACTATTGATATGTGTCTTATTGCTTATCCTTGAGTTTACAGAACCATCATTATATAAAGTAAACTTTAAAGAGTTCTCACAGTCATAGGGAACTGTATGAATGTAATCACTGACAGACAGCGCTGTTGTATCACCCCAACGTCTGACGTAATCCAAAGTCCTAGCAACAAAACAATGACTTTCATCTTGGTTGGAACCTGTTTTATCTTCATCGAGGCAGCTTTCTTCCGCTAGGTCCACATTATTGCCAGTGTAGGTCGCAACAGCTTTTGCGAAATTTTTACGAAGTTTAAGTTGTTTAGAAACACTGCAAGTAGCGGGAATTTTCGAGGCGCTAACTCTCGATTTTCTTCGCTTTTTTCCACCGCACAAGTCGCTTATAGATTCATGCGCGCTTGGCGTCCTTCGGACGTTCTTGGTAAGTCCACTTTCCAGGCTCGTGAGAGGATACTGACAAGCATCGGAGCTCCCTCCCGGCAGGCATTCGATAGCATCACTTAGCTGCTCAGAGTTTAATGCGGTGCTGACCTGATTCGTTGATGGGCATACACCAGGGTCGTTGACGTCACTTAGTGGTCCAGTGTCAAGATAGATAAAATCAGACTCGTCAAAGCCGAGGTCGATGTACTGCTCTGTCAAAGAACTGATTGAGCGCGACGTAATAGCGCCATCCCATTCTAGATTTTCACACCACGTGCGATCTGACGAGAAAGTATCGTAAGGCGCGTAATTATCGTAGTGGATGTTCTTTAGACCGAGAGACCATGGGAAAGTATGCT
The DNA here is from genome assembly GCA_030265305.1 of Biomphalaria pfeifferi. NCBI lineage: Eukaryota > Metazoa > Mollusca > Gastropoda > Planorbidae > Biomphalaria > Biomphalaria pfeifferi. The sequence goes on from JASAOG010000148.1 coordinate 1,284,170, forward strand.
GGCTATTTTCATGAAATAATTGTGTATCGTTTTCTTGCTCGCATAGTCCTAATGTAGTGGTGAAATCAATGACCTCTGCTTCTTGTTTGTCCTCCAACGACGGCATGTTTTCAGTACAGTCGTTGTTGAATGAACAGAAGATCGAGTTTAAGAAGTCATCAGCTTCGACTTGATTGCCAGTTGGCCCTGCTTCCTTCAAAAGAAATGACTGTATTGAAAAATCCGAATGCAGAAAAGAACGGATATTTCTTTCAGACAGTCCCGCGTTTTCCATCGCTTGCGCTAAAATATCTTCCGTCACTTCGTTCAAGTTTGAATCCAATAAAATGTCACCGTCACCTTGCTTGACCTGACCATGTTGTACAAGATCTTCATTCACGAGCTGTGCAACGGACGCTTGAGTTGTTGCTGTAGCGTGCGCGTCAACATGGATAAGCTCACTTGACCAGTTCAAATCCGAGAGAGTAAAACCGAGGAGGTCTGAGCCTTTCACTGGGGCCCATTCTGTGTCACACTTTGACCCGCTGACGTGGTACACCCTGTCGGCGGCGCTCAAGACGATCGGGGTGCTCATGTCATCGCAGACATATCTGTCCCAGGTGTCAGTTGGGCCCGTCAGCAGATGACAGTAATCCGAGTCCGGCTCATCGTCACTATCGTTAGAGTTGTTGACGTTTGCAATAGATACTTTCGTCTCTTTGTAACATCTCAAAACGCCGCAGCTGTCACGGTCTGGGCACAGCTCTGCGAAAGTTCTCTTGCACAATGGACGACAAGAAACTACATAAGAGCTAGATTTTTGGCCTGAAAGAGCTACCCTGAAGTTCTTGTTCTGCGCAGACTTTGAGCCAACACTGCGCGCGCGCACTGGTTTTGGCGAGAAAATATTTTTATTTTTAGCTATAATTATAAAACATAGTTTTTGAAGAGTTAAAGGGCAATAACCTCCTCGCGCATTTTTTACGCTATTAATCGAATGGCTACATAGATCCTCGGAATCAGTCGTGTGGTTTGTGGACGTAATATACACAATGTGACTAGCGGGCGCCCCGAATAACTTCACGACAGTTATTTCACACAAGTCATCAAAGCCAGATAAAAGGCGGGGGTTAAAGGCTCCGACGTCGAGATTCTCACTGATTACTTTCTGTGCACGGGGCGATGAAACAATCTCGCCCCCTTTTTCAGCGAAAGATTTTGGAGACTGTGAAATGTTAGAGACAGTTCTTTCGTCTGGAGGCAAAGGAGAAACGGGCCTCGGCACGTTACACAACTCACTCAGGGCGTAAATGGTTTGCGCCTTGGTCAACAGTGAGCAGATGGAGGGGAAAGAGAATTTAGGCAACCTTCTCCTTTTGGGTTCGCCTTTAGATGAACATAATACTGACTGCTTCTGCGATGGTTCCTTGACAGAATCAATTTTCACTGGCGAACATTCCGTTAGGGTTACACTTGACGTATTTAACAATTTCGTGTCATTGACATCCAGGTCGATCTTTCTCTCTTGGTCATTGTCAATCGTGGTGGTGAAGGTAAATGGGTTCCTGTATATGGAACAAGAATCTTGGTTTATTTCTTTGGAAGCGTTTTTACATTCCTCCAATTTATGACAGTCACACTTGTAGGGAGATTGGAAATACTGTCTGCGTGGATCACCGGAAACGCATTTGGCCAGAGTGTAGGCTGGAATCTTAGCGTAAATGGAGGCACAGCAACGAGAAGCGTCTTTGCATGAAGATTTTGCACAATTAGCAGGAGGTAGTTGGAGTTGAATCAAATCAATAAGCTTGGGTTTTCGAAAGGCTCCCTTGACGTTGTCCTCATGGCCTTGACCCTCGTTCTGATCCTGTTTCATGTAGGTTACTTTTTCTTGAGACGCGATTGTCATTTTATCGACATTAAAAATGTTCTTTTTAGAGTTACAATCAGTTGAATGGTTTTCGATGGTCGTCGTATGGCTCTTTACGTCTAGAGCAGAAGGAATGATGGAAGGTGAAACGCTGAGGCTCTCTTGGAGAGGCTCATCGACTTTACTGATTAGCGGTCGTGGCTTAGAAGCCTCGTCTGAATTACTTCGTCGCTTTGACTTATCAGGAGTGCACGTATTTTGTACGAGGGCTGCGCTCTTTCGTTTTTTCGGATCGTCTCTACAGCAGCAGGTACACGGTGATCTCTTCAGGTTCTCTGAGTACGAGGATCGTTTCGAGCTGGTGGATGAGTCGGCGCTACGCTCTGATGACACACCCTCTTTGAATCTCTTTGAAGGTCTGTCACAAAGAGACGATTCGCTGCACCTTTTGGAGACAGAACGACTTTTTCGCGTTGAGCCCCTCTTGCTGAGGCTGACACTAGACCTTGAAGAACGACTGCCCGAGCTGCTGTATCTTCTCCTGCGCTTGTCGTGCTCCCGAAAACTATTTCCACACGTGTCTTTTCGACTTGTTCTTGAACGAACCTCGCCAATAGCACAAGGGCGATGTTTGTGGCGCAAAGGGGATTTTTTATCATGTTTAGCGTAGTCAGGATTCGAAGCCAACGCGCTTCTTGGGCGTTCATCGCGGTCGTGCTCTTGGCCCTTTTTATAGCGGAGGAAGAGAGACTCGAACTCTGAGCGTGTTCGCTTCTTCGATGAATCATATTGATGTCTGGACTCAACGCTGCTGTTTCTTTCATTTTCACCTGACCTAATTTGTTTCGCTCCAGATCTGTATGTATGACATCTGATTAGATTATTTTCGAATTTCACGCTTTGTTTCTCCACACCAGTATTCCTCTTTAGTTTCTCGAATAATTTTGGCGGGTAATTTTGCCAAGATCTCTTCATGGCAGATTTGGAGTAAACTTTCGAATAAACGGGTCGACGAGGTTTGGTTTCAATTGGGATACTTAAAGTTTCTTGCAATCCAGTGTTCTGACTTTTAAGCTTCCCTTTTGTTTCTTTCTCAGTACATGTATTTGTTTGATTACAAATATCGTCTCTCGTTTTAGTCTCCTTTGCTGACTGAATCTCCTCGTGCGGTTTTTTATCGTCTCCACACTTTGCTAGCTCACCCAATAGAGACAGTGGCTCATTTTCATTACAAGGTTCCGATGATGCCGTTATATTCTGTATGGGCAATGAAGAACCATTTATGATTTCAGCTTGCTTCATGGGCAGTGACAACGTCTGAGAACCATTCATGACCTCAGTTTGCTGCATGGACAAAGACAGCCTGTGAGAACCATTCATAATCTCAGATTGATGCATGGGCAGTGACAACTTGTGAGAACCATTCATAATCTCAGATTGGTATATTTCCCTATAGGTAAGATAGTTCGTTTTCTTCGACAGTGCATCTTTGTAGATGATGGCGTCTATCATGAAGTTGTCAGGAAACCCCAGAGCTAACAACATATTCGTGTATTCGGCCACAGCTTCGTAAATGTCCAGGCGACGCTTAAGTTCACCCAGAGATTCATTGTCAGAAAGTAGAAGATCCTTCTGGCCTATCTGTATGGAGCGATGATTGATCAAGTACCACTCTCGACCTCGTATTACCCGGAGACGATTGCTTATAACTTTCGTTGCGGTTTCAGTACGAGCAGCTAGCTTTTTGGTGCTGGGCGTTTTGACGTGAATGTGATGAGATCTGGTCACGTCTGCAGTCTTTTCTTCTTCTAAGCTTTGTCCTGATTCCCGCTTTAGGTTCGACCTCTTCGACGACGTGCCAGTTTGGCGGTAAGAGGTCAAGGAGGATGAACGTCGGATGTTCTGTTCGTATTTGAAGCTGCTCTCTGAAACATTCTCTACGATAATATGACACAATGAGTGCCGACGAGAGCCTCTCTTAGAGCTTGGTAATTTTCCAAGTCTGCTTAAGTGGTCAAGGGCGTCGCGTCCAGAACAATTTAGTCTATGGCAACAGACTGGGTTTTGTGACGTGCGACGTTTTAGAGAGTCACACCTGGAGAACTTGCTTCCCGTCTTGTGATGGTCCAACACCGCTTCGTTCAGTGCACAACTCATTGTGCTAACTTCAGTGTTGGGGTGTGTCAGCAGACATGCTTTGATTAAATCACGCGTATTGAAGTCTCAAAAGTTCTTCCCAAGTTCACTACGTTCCAGTTGTCTGTCGTCAAGAGTTGGTTTTGTTTTGTAACTTTACATTCTTCCGTGTTGTAACGCTAAGACGTCCATTTCAGTCATCATTCAATTCACTGTCAAGTTGAACAAATCGAGGATCCTTGCTTAGAAAACGTTTTAGAAATCAGTCTTCTCTTATCAGTATTACTTTATGCAGCACCTCTGAGACCTGTTTAGAAAGCGTGGAGAAATAAATAAAGAGTTAGCGAAACTTAAGGGGCAACGCATATATAGACAATGAGATACAATCTGCAACAATCTTTTTCAAAATGAGATAAACATTTTAAATAGGCCTACATTCAAATCGTTTGGTCCTAATAACCGGCTGATCTGATTAACCTGATTCGACTTAGTTGTGTGTATACAAGTTTAAATGTAAAAAAAAAATGAGTGATTGAGATCAGCAGGTGGTAGTTCTTATGTGTGGACAGCATGATCTCAAGTTCAAATCCATTCGTCATCACTTCTGAAAGTGAAAGCAAGGTCTCCTAAATGTCTGGTAGGGAAGTCAAGGTTAAAGGGTATGGAGAGAGTTACAAAAGGCCGCATCAATCTCTTGTAGTTGGACAGTCAAGGCTAAGAGGTCGGGGAAAAGTGAAAGCAAGTCTTCCTAAATGTCTCGTAGTTGGTAGGTCAAAGGTATTTCAGCAAGGCCTCTCTAACCTCTCGGTAGGAAGTGATGGACTCTTCCCATCAAAGACATCTGAACATTAAAGTCGTTAACAAGAATCAAAAACCTGTTCAAGTTTGTTTTGATCACGTGATTATTGATCTTCGACGATTGTACCTTGATGTAAAAATGTATATAGGCAAGTCCATCGGCTTATAAACACAGCACGTAGGTCGACTAGTTCTTTATTATCATTATTTTTATTTTTTTAGTTTTACACATTTTTCGGGTTTTCTTTCAGATATGAAGCTAATTAAATTCTAGCCCAAGCATCTCGCGGGACAGCGGGCGGGGAGGGCTCCAACCCGGGATCATCGAGCGACAATCAAGAACGCATACCACACGACCGGGCACTCGTATTTAAAGAGTAGCGCAAACAGTTTGCTTGCCATGAAGCAGGATTAGCTCAAAAGTCATCCAGAAACTCTGCTGAATCGAGCAGGGATGTCATGGTGCCAGTAGCCAATGACAAACCTAACATGACCAGAGAACGATATATCGGAAAGATATAGATATTTCCTAGACGACTGCTAAACTGTGAAATTCTACTGACGCTCAAGAATTTCTTAAATCTAGTCTACTTAGAACATTATTACATTTAATCTCTTATTATTATTTAATATTATTTATGTTTCAGACATTGTCCTGTTATTGCACGGAAATTTAGCAATAAATCACACAGATGTGCAGACTAATTACATAATAATTAAAAGCTTTATATATTAGATCTACTAGTTAAATGACCATCTCCGAAACAGAACATTCTGGGTTTTGTTTACATTTCATGAAATGTTTACATGATGAGAGAATGCAAAATCTTGAACCATATATATAAACAATGTGTTTCTAGGTTCATCTGATACACTTCCGTTCTACTGTCAACTTAGTCTATTGAGTGCTGCGATATTTGCACACCATCGATGCTGAAACTATTATTGATGCGTACAATTTAGATTTCATTTCAAAGAAATCTTTTTTAAAAACGTTTGCACTTGACATCATTAGGTGACCAGGGGCCAGGCAGTGAATGGTAAAAACAGGTGTAAGCAGCATAGGAAGCTTGAGATTTAACAAACATTTGAGACCCAAATGAAAGCCCTTACTGAAAACACTTACTGAAGACAGGGGCAGACGACGGGAAATAAAACCTTAAATAGACAGCCGTAGACACGGCTTTGTCTGCACTATTATTAAAAATATTAATTGTAATAATTGTAATACTTGTGAAGAAAGCAAAGACAACTCAAAATGTTTTGGTTGTAAAATGTTTCACATTCTTTAGATGTTCCTTCAGAGTTGAAGATAATCTATCCTAAAGCCGGAGGATGGCAGCGGGTAGGGTTTGAACCCGGGATCACCGAGAAGACCGAACGACAGTCCAGCATGCATACAACACTACAAGGCAGCCATAAAATATTGGCTATTCAGTAAAGTTCAGTACAAATGTACAGGGATATCGTAGTTCACATTAACGTTATATCTCCTTGATGCGTCGTTTTGCCTTAGTCTTATAGATTAGTATTGTGTACTATTCTCAGGAACTCCAAAGTCCTATGTATATACTATGTACTTTCCTCTACTTCAATTGTGGTCACGTCACATAGAGAAATAGTTTGCCTGTGGACTGGACGAGCCTCTTTACATTTTAAACACTGACGTTCCCACAGAAGAAAAAAAAAAAAAAAGAGCACCAGTCCTAGTCGAAACCTTTCGCAGAACGACAGAGGTTGGGAGCGGACAGGTTTCGAACTCAGGACCATTTGTTATAGTCTGAAGCGCATACCACAAAACCAGTCAGTCACCAATCAAATTGAAACAGGGTTTTGTTAAAAAAAAAAGAGAAACTTGTTTTGACCAAACCCAGCCCAAAAATTGTCTTCCGTTGGTATGTTTAATGTTTGCTTTAGTCACTTCGTTGTTTTCTTCTCTCTCTCGGTAGTCAAATAGGAAATTGGTTCGTTTTGTTTATTCTGAATGTGTCTAGACAGGTTCCAGCTTACTTCAAAGTAAGCGGAAAAAGCAGTTCAGTTTAGCTATCAATGCCTCAAAAGCCCTCAGTGACAGCTATCCAAGAGACAACGTGCGTTATAAACCCAGTGCAGTGCGATCCATAACACCGTGAGTTTCGTTCTTGTTTGGTTCAGGTCATTCTTTTTGATTCGCCTCTGTCTCCGTACGAGAACAAACGAACTGTGCCTCATTTTCTTTGTCCAATGTTACATGCCACAGGAAAGGGAAGTCAATTCCTCTTGACATGGGAGCAGACATGCACCAAGAAGAACCACAGAATAATTGTCCTGGACTTTCCAAAGGGAGGATTTGAGACTTTCGGTGATTCAACTTTCAATGATCTATCGACCGTCTAGAATCACTTACAATGACAGACCCATCTTTGATGTCTTCTCATCACTTTCTCTGGCCATACACTTATAGCTTGCATTTTTTTTTACAGTGGTCAGGAGGTCATCATAGGGTCCATATGCAATTTAGATTCTGTTTCGAATTATTATTTGCGGTGTGGGCTTAGTAGGTTCTATCTAGTATATAGTATCTAATAAGTTAATGTGACATGCCTGCTAATCTACACTTTTAAAACATGAGCAAGTATTCCAGAAGATTTCTCTGTATTAAGTCCAAAACTAGAAGTTAAACTACAGAGAACAAAATAACAAGAATAAATTGGATCATTCAAGAAATGTCTTGTTGAGCTTATTATAACCAACAAACAAAATGATTATATAGTTAACAAAGTATCATAAAGAAAACAATCGAATCTCCACTCCAACATTCAAAGCATGTAGCCCAACATTCTGAATACATTTGAACACAGTTTTCATTTAATATGAATTATTTTTATAGTACACATTTCCTTGCATCCAACAGTCTTCAAAAGAAAAGATTAAATGTTAATTACAATTGAGATAACACAAGAATAGCTTGACACTTAAATATAATTGTTTTGTTTTCAGAACAGCTGATCTGCTGCATTCAAGAAAACAAACAAGCCTACTGACTGTGACACAGGTTCTCAACTCAAACTACTGATCTTGAGACTCAGATTATTAACTTCTCAAAATGTAACTACTTTTAATAGTTCCAATTATCCTTAATGATCAATTTGTTAGGTCAAGAGTTTGGGAAAACCAGAAGCTCACTACAGTGGCCAAAATGGAAGTCTACAAGGCATGCGTTATGAGTACACTACTGTATGGTAGTGAATCATGGACCACCTAAGCTAAGCAAGAGAGAAAACTTAACTCATTCCATTTGCGATGTCTCCTTAGGATCTTGAAAATCACTTGGAAAGAAAAAGTGTGCAATACTGAGATCCTTGCACAAACAGGTATTCCCAGCATCTTTACAGCCCTCAGACAACGCCATTGCGCTGGCTCGGACATGTTCGCCGGATGGAAGACAATCGCATCCCCAAAGTCATCCTCTGAGCTAATCCTGCTTCATGACAACTCGGGACTGGCTCAAGAAAAACTGGTCACCCCCACCTCCGTTACATAGATGTAATAAAACGGGACCTCAAATCAGTGAACATCAATACTGACCACTGGGAAGACATAGCTCTAGACCGCACCAGATGGAGAGAGACAGTGACCAAGAAAGCTACGGATATCGAAAGAACATGGGCCTCAGCCCTGGAAGAAAAACGGACAATGCGAAAAATGGCCAGATCCTCTACCACCGAAGTAAAAGCCGTCTTAACCTTCGATATTTGTGGACGGGAGTATTTCTCCAAAATAGGGCTCCATAGCCACAAGAGGAAGTGTGCGAGATGAACCATAGTCGTTCTACGACTGAAGGAGGCCAATGAATCCTTAATGATCAATTTTTTATAAAGTATCCACTAGAAGGAGAATCAATGAGAGGAATAGAAGGCTGCTAACAGTTATAGAAATTAGGAGACTCCCCTGTGAGCTCAGCCTCCGGACTTCACATTGGAAGAGGAACCTATGATGTTGGCTCAACAAGTCATGTTTCATGAAAGACGGATGTGAATAAATGATCACTTTGTAATTGGGGGCCTCCTGACAGGGAAGTTGGCCCCAGGACCAAATTCTGGATGGGTCATGGTTCCAAAAAGAGAGTGTTCTGGGAAACATTTTGTTGAGAGACTTTGAGGGGACATGGAACATTTTGAGAGACTTTGAGGACATGGAACATTTTGAGAGACTTTGAGGACATGGAACATTTTGAGAGACATTTTTAGGACATGGAACATTTTGAGAGACTTTGAGGAGGACATGGTGGCAATTGTCCAAATAGGGTCATTTCAATGCCAGTCTGTAGCAAATGTGGTGGACATCTTCACCTGAATTAGATAGAAGCTGTAGCTTATAGTTTGTATTGAAAGTATTTTTTTTTTCTAGAGACATTAAAATAGAAAAACATTTTTCTTAGTAAACTATGCTATAAAGTAGAAAGTAAGGCGTATGTATGTATGTATGTTATGAATAGAAATAAAAACCGCTTGACCAATGTTGTTAAAACTTGGAAGAAATGTTCCTTGGGTACTAACTGGGACCGTAGTGTATGTATTGTAGTCCTAAAACAAACTTAAAACCCTCAAAAAAAAGTTGACCAACTCTATTAAAGCTATAGTATTTTATGGATCTAGGCCAGGGGTGGGCAACCTTTTTCTACCGAGGGCCGCATAAAAAAATGTGGGGACTGGCGGGCCGCATACATTTTTAAAAAATTCCGTATTGAGGAATTACAACAATAGTTAGCAATTTCTTGAATTAATTTTACGAATAACTTTTTAGATTTTGTTATTGTCTTTTTACATCCCAACATTTCACCACAAATGTACAATTGTACTTCATGTGAAGCATTGAACTGTTTACATCCGTGAATAATGTTCTGTAACTGTAGAACTAGCTTACTAGTTGTTTTGTTCTTGCGACTGCTGTCAAATTACAGTCAGTGAGCATCGACCTGTTCTAACACTTGATAATTTTGAAACAAACGAAATAAAGCGTGTTCGCAGCAAAGCATTCTTAAGTATGGGAATACAGCTTCTGGCAGTCATGAGACTTCTTTGGAAGAACTAACTGGAATTCTCTTTCAGGTCATATTTTGCTTAGAGGTATGTCATCTGGAGCTAAATCATTAAATGGTGAGCTGATGGTATTGAAAACTAGCTCCAAGTTCTTGACGTCTCAAAATTTGCTTTCAAATTCCACAATCCAAAAAGGTAGTCTAATTTCATCCATTTCACTAGAAATAGTTTCAGCTTTCCGCTAAGGAAAATGATAAGACCTGATTTCACTCGCTGGCTCGAGAAGTAGAATAACTTTGTTTGAAAAGATTTAAGATGCACATACATTTCATTTGCAAACAAAACATTGCAATGATAAACATGAAGTCTTCAACTCTTCATTAGAAATATTAGTAACAAAGTCACAATCAACGTCCTTTAATGAACCTATTTCTTCCTTGAGATTCCATATTCTTCTAGGCCAGCGGATACTACTGTGTTACCGAACATCGGAATGTTTTTTTTGGTTCCAAATCTTAAAGTACTTCTCGGAACTGCCATGACCGGCAGATAATTGGAGGCCCTTGGCAAAGTGAATTTGGTGGCCTCAAATAAAAAAAAAGCGACAACAGTAAAACTATGCAATTTATTAAAAACCTATTGTACTTCAACAATAACATTGAGGACAAGTTTCGATATTTCTTCTCTAAAATAATAAGAGCATAGGTAGTGCAAGGCCCTCACCAATTGGTGATCCTTAGCAGTTTGTCTATGCCTAAGGCTGGCCCTGTGCCAATAATAAGATTATTGATAAATCAAGTTCAACAATATATTTGATATTCAATGCTTTTTGTATTAAAAAGCCTGTTTTTCTTAGTCAAAGCACGAACTCCATTAGTTGTTACACTTGCCATCTTGTACACGCCGACCCAACACTTTCAATACAGTTTTTGATAGAATTGAATAAATACTGACTTGTGTTTGTCTTTGACTGAATTAGAATGACGTTTAAAGACAATGTTTCTTTAGCCTCTTCACTATAAGTGATAAGAATCAAAAGTTTCAACAATTTCTAGATCTATTGATATTTACAATTATTTATTTAAATATATTTGCATTTTTATATGTGTAATGTTTGGGAAAACCTGATTTCTCTAGGCGTCGGCGGGCCGCATAAAAACACTTCGGAGGGCCACATGTGGCCCGCAGGCCGTAATTTGCCCACCCCTGATCTAGGCCATGTTTACAATGTTGACATGAGAAAAGATCGAAAGGATTTAGATCTAGATCTACTTTTAAGAAGTACACTTTGCACATATAGTTTTTTACTTTGACACATGAAAATACAAAATATAGTCTATTGATTTCATTATTTAATAAAATTAACGTTCAAATTTGTGTTTCAAAAACATTTTTTTTACATAAATTTGTTCCTTAAATCTGCAAATTCAGATTTCCTGACGAACATTCTTTCATTAGACAATACTGTAATCTTATACATCTTTCCATTCCTAGGTCTAAAACTCTTATTCAACTCTAAGATGATATAACTTCTCATGGCAAAGATAGTTTTATACTTTAAAACATGAACATACTAATTATAGTCCATTCATTTCATATTTTGATCAAATTAACATTCAAATTGGATTTTCTAAAGCATTTTTCATACATTCATTCGCTAGAGCTGCGAAGCCGTATTCTAATAGTTTCATTCATTCGCCTAATCTAATAGAAAAAGTCACACATGCGCAGACCAAAATGTTAGAAAACTCTTTTTTCTTAGGTCTAAAACATATTTCAGCTCTAAGATGATAGAACTTCCCTTCACAAAGATAGTTTTATAATTAAACACATTAACATACTAATTATAGTTCATTCACCTTATATTTTAATCAAATTAATATTAAAATTTGTTTTTCTAAAGCATTTTTACATAGATCTACATTCGTTCGCCAATGTTTTCATAAAAAATTGAATTAAGGTCAATTAGCTATTTTTAGCTCCATTCATAATATTTTTTTTTAAATCATGAATTCATGTGTTCGCTTTACTTATAACATCATTATTTTCTTTAATCGTTTCTAATGCACTAAATCAGTGACTATATCAGCAATATGAATCTTAAGTTACTTTCAATAACAAGATACAAAGACAGATATTATCCTAGCATTAACAGCTGAAGTTTTACTTTACAGACATAAATTAAGAGCAGCCTGTTGAAATGTAATAAGAGAAGACATTCTACAGACATTCACAAGTGAAGCCTCTTTGTACGGAAACAATAACAAGTGAAGCCTCTTTGGGCAGACACATAACAAGTGAATCAAATTAATTTACACACAAACAGCAATCAAAGCTAGGCACACACACAATATCCTTATTTAGATGCACAGCATCCTTAGCTACACACACACAGCATCTTCAGCTACACACACAAAGCATCCTTAGTTACACACACAAAGCATCCTGAGCTACATACACACAGCATGCTTAGGTATCCCTAAAGTAATGTCAGTGTCAGAGCCTTCCGGAAGTTAAACTCCTGTGCAGTCTTATCAGTCCAGCCATTGTGAGTTGTGGAAACAGACTGGCCAGTAGTGGGAGGGCTGGACAGTCTGAAATGAGAATGGATGGACAAAAATCGTGAAAATTTCTTTCTTAAAAAGACAAAAAAAATCCCTCAATCAAGTATTTTTAACAGTACAATATTTTTAGTGAGTTCACTTGTGTTGATTAAAACTAAGTCTAGTCTCATTTGTGATAAAACATATATTGTATTAACTAGTTATTAAGTAACAACTAGCTATCACATCATGGCCATACACTAATCTACACTCACCCCTTGCTTAAGTTAAAAAGACACTTAGAGACAACAATAATCAGGTTTAAAATACATGTACAAAGGATTATTATTATAGTTATTATGTATTAATGCCTCAATCAAAATTTACCATTGAAAATACTTTCTGTGAGGTCTTGCCTTCCAGGGATGGAAAACCAAACTAGGAAATGAGCCAAATGGCCAATTGCTTGGTCAGTTGTTTGACCATGAAAATACTGCAGCAAAATGACCTCATTTTCTGAAAAGAAAGTAATGGTACAAGAATAATAAAATATAAAGTAACTTAAGTCATACGTGTCCTAAGAGAGCAATTTAAATTAACAAGAGAATTTAAGGGTCAATATCAACAGTCATTAAAACTTACAATAAAAGATAAGTTACAGGAGCATGAAATTTGATTTTTAAGTTCTAAAATTAAAATTACGAATGAAGATTATGCACACATAACTATATACTGTATATTTCTATGCATGAGATAATCAACAGCTGTGAAAAAGCACTCCAGGAGGTCAAAAATCTAGTAAATCTATCACAGATTCTAATAAAAACTGTATTGATACACCTTAAGCCAATAAACCGTTTCATTATTTTTATTTCTATTCGTTGAAGAACTCTGAGAAAATATTTTGTTCAAGATTTAAACTCAACGCGTCTAGAGCAAGATCAAGTTTAAGACAATATTTATACATTTTACATTTTGTATAGGTCTGTGATCTGTCATTTAGTCTAAACTAGAAATGCAGTGAATCACTAAGAGTAGAGAAATAATTGAGAAAGAATTAAGCTTGGTCTATAATAAAACTCATTTTTTTGTTTAGTTTCAACTCTTCAGCTAGTGGATTTTTCTCTGTCTGAGAGAACTATATAACTACAGATCTAGTTGTATATATAATAATTTTCCATTTTGTTTATATTTAGATATGATTTTTTAACCATTAATTTTGATTTAAAAAAATACATTAAAAGGATTAATTTTACATATTTATAAACCAACATTTCTGTATGCTACTATACCCTGGTAAAATGGGATAAATAAACTACCATACACTCAGATCGTAAAAAATACACAAATCAGTGGTAAAATACATGACAGAAAAAGTACTGCTTATGTATTGTTTCCACTTGCGGTGTTTAAGGTCTTCTGCAATAATAACTGGTATCAGTCCAAACGCTTTATATTTTGAAGATAATTTTTTTCTCAATCAGTTACATCAAGATTTCCAGTTGAATGTTGAGTCTAAACAAATATTTGACTAAAACTTTTCAGGCCAAGGGAAGAGTAAAAATATAGACCACATACATTTTCTTAGTGAGGGGCCACGTAACCACTATTGTAAAATACCAGGTTTTCATTTTGACAGGCATGAAACAGGTTTGACTCTCAAATTCTACTGCTTCAGCCTGAATCAAATTACAATGACTTAAGGCTAACACCAGATTTTTGCAGATACTTTGTGTTTAAGAGAGATAGGGGTAGATTTGAGCATGTTGAAGCAATAATTTTAGAAGACAACTGCCATCTGCTCCATCATAACTAGGTCAAGTTGTCGCCAAGTAGGCAACTTCTGTCCATTAAAGCAAGAAATGAGTGGTAGAAAAACGTGTTTGTTCCTTATTCTGTGAGACTATACGTGTACATTGACTAGGGAATGGGAAGAAAATGGTTATGGAATGTTATGTGCTAACTATTCATGGCCATACAAAAAAAAATTACTGACTGACCTTGCAGCCACAAGTCCAACAGTTCTTCAATCTTACACCTCAAACTTAACAGAAATTCTGTGTGGATGAGACGACTGGAACCAGACTTGATCAGACAGTGAGAACTGGTGTAATAGTTCATAACTAGCTTGATCTGTTGAAGGCCTAGGGTACTGCTCTTGTTGGCAAAATATTGACCAATCTGATAAAAGAGGAGAAACACACATTTTCATGACAACTCTCAGAGGAAATTTTAATGACCATTCAAGATACTATATTCTTTCTCAACCCTCAAAACAGCTGTTTGGTTGATTTAATTGATTACCTTGTTATCATAAAAGTAACTGTCCCATGCTGAACATCTAACTAGACTAACAGAACAACTATACCAATGGCAATGTTTTCGATTCCGAAGATTGCAGTGTTTCACATAACTATGCAGACCCAGTTGCAATCTGCTGCATATTTTCCTGCATCTTGTGGAGATAACGCAGTTGACCACTGGCGATCTAATTAAATCAAAGTGACCCACAGTTATATCCAGCAGATTGTTGGCAATAGTTTGCTTTATAATTAAGCCTACTCCAGATTGTCTGTTTTCCTCGGGGCTTCTCCCAGATCAGAAGACTGTGTAACCAGCACCCCTCTCTGCCAGTAATCCTAGACCTGCCAGACGTACTTTAATAAGGGCTGCAATGTCCACAACCAGCTGAGACAGTTCCATTGTCACTAGGGTAGATTTCCGCTGCAGGCAGTCATTTATGTCATTGTCCTGCATTGTGCTGACATTCCAACATGAAATAGTAAGAGGCAGCCACTTTTTACTTGGGCGTGATTCGCCATTACATGATACACTGCAAGGCATTCAACCTGCCCTATGTATTTTTATAGTGTAATGTGGATTGCGCAAACCAAAACCACTCTTTAGGGCCAGATGCCAACCACGGTGGCTCAGTATTGTGAGATGGCTGTAGATAGCAGATGACAGTAGGTTTTATTTTGGAGTTTTCATCCTCTAGACAACTATACTAATAGACAGACAACACACAGACAGGGACATTAAGTGTACTAATAGACTGGAGAGACCAAATACACCACTAGATTGGAAACGACTTCTCTTAGCCTACAGCAGTAGGTATTGTGCCCACACACAATAGCAAAGGACCAAAAGATGGTAACAAAAAGAAAGACCAGCAAAAACAACATTTTTCTTTAAAAAAAAAAAAAAAAAAAAAAAGTCTAAAGGTTGGACAGAAGTAAAACATAAAGAGTGAATTCTCTTTTCTGACTTTTGATACTCAACATGCTTGCAAGAGAAAAACTTAGACCAGCATAAAACTGTACAAGTAAAGAAAAACAAGGAGAAAACTTGGTCCGATTGGGTCATATAAAAAAACTAATATTACATATATAATATTAGTTCCTAGCATGGTCCTGTGTTTAAACCAAACCTTCACATGGCTTCCAGGCATCCCAGACAAAAGTGGTGACTTACATGTTTCAGAATAAAATGTGGACAGATGGCTTCCACCTTCTCTTGAGTGACACACTGGTAGATGATGGACGATAACTCTTGCATTATGCCATTGTCCTGAAACAGTATGGGGGATAACATGTATTTAATACATATCTTTGATTTACAGTATTTTTACTCTGTTATTAAAACAATGGAAACAAGATAATTATCTTTAGTTCTGAAGCATTAGCTGATATCTCCTGCAGCTTTTTTTATAAATATATGGATTCAAAAGGTGAACATCAAAAAAAAAAAAAAAAAAAAAAAAGATTCAGCCCAAACTCTATAATAACATTATATGTGTGTTAGACTTACACTAATATCTTGCTTGATAAAAAACTCAGCTAGTGATGTGATTTTAGCATCGGAAGTGAAAGACTTGATAACATCAGACTGAAAATAATTGATACAATTCACATTATTTTTAAAGATGTCACTCTTTTTAAAAAGAAGAAAATCATTTTTTTAAAAGATATTTACTGATTTCATAAAGCTGAGTCACATGTATATTTTGGTTTAAATATATATCTATCTATATATATATACATATAAATAAAAAGCATTTTAGATCAAGTGACAAAGCATCAAAGCTTTTAATTGTATAATATTTGTGCTGGAAGCATGGCACTGTACTCATATTTGAAAGGAAACTTTACACTGTTGATGTTTAGGCTAAAAAAAGAGTTTTAATATTGTTCCTAAAAAGTTTCTTACATGGCTTGTGAAGTGACAAGAGTTGTCTGCTGTCAATGACTTGGCCAGTGCACTTCTGTAACCCTGAGCAACGCAAATAGAAATTGATTTAAATAACTTCACATGCTAAAATTATTTGCAAGTCGTTTTTGTACAAAGTATAAGAAAACAGTTATCCCCAAGTTTTAACAACATTTAAAATTACGACTTTGAGCCACATTAGTGACATAAGTAAATATTATAAATGTATGCTATTTAAAGGAACATAGCAATAAAAAAAAGTAAAATCTTAATTAGAAAAGTGAATGAAACTCTAAATCAGAACTTTGTTTGGTCAAACTTACTAAATGGCCTTCACTATCTCTGTATTGCTGAGTGGGTATAAAGAGTTGGGTTCAATAAAAAGTTCAACACAAAGTTTGAGAGTAATTTGTTTTAAACTCCAGTCATTTTACTGTGTCACCCTAACCTGCACAGAGTCAGTTCACTCATGACAACTATAATGAAAATCACCTACTAATGACATTTTCAATGTCTCAATGAAAGTTATTGTTGAGCTTTGTTGGAATTTAGTTGTATGGACTTGAATTGGACTCAAAAATGAATTTAAAAAAAAAAAAAGAAGTACCATTGATCCAAACTAAACAAAAAATGTGTTACCTTTGGATCCTCCATGTAAGATAAATGCCCAGCTCTTTTCTTTACAGGTAAAACACCTCCTTTCTGGAGCAATAAACTGGATATATAAATATAGTAATACTAAATTAATGAAGTCTTCTAAGTGCATATTTAACTAAATCATACATATGGAGACCAGATCTAACATTGTGCATTGATTGACAGAGTTCAACCAACAGTTTGACTAGGTCAATGCTTAAATAAATATTGGTCTGCCTTGATCAAATTAAACTTCTGTTTGATCTTTTGATTTACCCAATTGTATCAATTGGTCATCCATCATAAAATGGTGAATTTTAAGATTTCATTGGATAATGTTCAAAACAAAATGAAAACATAAAGGTCAAATATTTACACAAGACTGTCCCAGTTTTTGTCCACCCTGAAAGTGATTGGCCAATACCTTGCTCCATACACTTGCACCTGGGAACAGAAGTTGGGAGGAAAAGTAAAAGGATTGGTTATCATGCAGACACAACATTACCATTGATATTAAGTACACTAATTGGGGTGGTGATGGCTGAGTGGTTAAGTGCTTGGCTTACAAACCAAGGTGTCTTGAGTTTAAATCTCTATGAAGATTGGGATTTTGAAATTTGAGATTTTTAGGATGTCCAACCAACTCTAAAAGCTACCTGATATTAGTTGGTAAAAGTTAAAGGTGGTAAGTCATTGTACTGACCTACAGTTAAATAACATTTGCATGCAATGCCCTATAGATAGAACAGTCTGAAAGGGGTACTTTACAATAGTTGTAAATAAAAAAGTCATAATGTATAACAGCATAGACAACAATTAAAATAACTCACAGAAGTGACAGGGCAAGATTAGTAATTTTAAAAAAATATATTTGACTTTTTTTAGATTCTATGTACTACTCACTTCTTCCAGTTTATTCAACTCTGGCACTATGTAAGGGGCTCCACATTGGAAGGAGACAGGCTTGTAGGAGGCACAACCCTGGAGGAAAAGGGAGAAAAAGAAAATACATGTTTGTGTGTGTCATCATGGGCAGTGAAGTTATACATCTCTATGATTAGTTGTACACATTAAATGGGAACCTTATCCCAGGTAACTCAAAAAAAAAGCAATGATAATGATAATGTAGGAATAGATCATTTTATTACATACTCTACATAAAATATACAATGATTTATTTGTTTCTTTAATATTTCATATCAAATATTATATGATATTTAAAGATTCAATATTCAATTACTGATTTTTAATGAGGGTTGGATGCAGAGAGGACATTCTGTTCATAATAAAAAAAATGTTTAAAATCAAGATTTAAATCCTAATATCAGTATTAAGAAAAGCCTAAAAGCTTCATTCATTGAACAAAAACAAACCCTGGTGTGTGCAGAAATGAAGTGTAAAATTATACAGCTTACAATAAATCAAACTACAATATCTTTATATACAATTTTACAATCCAAACTGTAAAAAAAAATGAGCCATAGGTTCATTTAGGTTAATAACAAAACAAATGAAGGGCATTCTCATCTTTGAAAACAGTAGGATCTATAGGAATAGTTATTGAACACTACTGTGGTCACTATTCACAACTGGGAAATGCTGGCTCTTGATCGCTTCTGTTGGCATAAAGTGTCAAGAGTTTTAAGATATAAGGCAAGGAGATCAGCCTCAACAAAGAACACAGATCTAAAAACAGATCCAAACAACCCATGTAATGTTTGTAGCTGGCTTTTTTAAAGCGAGGATTGGACTCCATAGCCATCTTCGAGTTCATAGTACTGAGAAATGTGCTCACCTTTGACTACAAAAGAGGAGCTCTAGGCCATGTTCATGGCTAAGAGATTAAATGAAAAGATAACTGACCTTGAATTTAATCTGTAAAGGTACAAAACAAAATCGTCCAGTGTCCACATCTCGTGGAATGATCAGTCTTGGCTCACATGCTAAAACATACAGGTGTCTGAAGGCTTGAAGGTGGTATCTGAAAAACAAGGGCAGCTAATGATGATATCAACATACACAATCATTATTTTGATGAAATGTGTAGTTCTTTCTAAATTTTAACATAAATAACTTTCAATGGGACCAACATTCAATATTTTAATTTTTAAAAATTCAGGAATAATCATTCAATATTTCAAATCATTAAACTTACCATGGACCAAAATCAAATCAAATAATTTCCCTTAAAAATTAAAGGTCAATACATTTTTGAACATGTGATATGATAAGTGGGATCAAGGTCAAAGCCTTTGTCAGACTTACTTGTTATCTGAACTGATGACAGGCCACTGAGGGTAGAAGGCACACAACATGGCTCCTACTGCTTCAGGAGTTGTCTTCAATGTAAACCTATTATGATGTAAATATTAACAGAGTGAATTTGAAAGCAAATTAACTGTTACAATTTCAAAAGTATCTATACGGGTACATTATTATATGCTAGGGTGTGCTTCGTTTCAAAATGCATTACTGGCTTTCGATTGAGGGATGCAAAAAAAGTGGAGCGTCCTAATAGTTCATGGTAGGGAATGAGGGATTTCTATTGCACGATGCCTACAAATTATGTAATGTCTTTGTCATGCTGGCTGTTCCACTGAATAATAAAAATAATAAAAGATTCAGGTCAAAATATCCAGAAATGCATTATTGGTAAGACACAATAGGAATTCAGTATATGGTTTGTTTCTTTTTTGTCTGTAGGGTCAGCCATTCCTTTAGAAGAAGCAAGGACCAAAAAGTGTGTTACTGGGGTAGAGGTGTTTCATTTTAAAATAGTGTGTGTATTGTGTGTGGGCATTATAAAGCAGGCAAACTAAAAGGTTACAACTGATGGGCCTAAGAAGTGTTTGTGCACTCTATATTAGGGGGCTTCAGCCGTAGAACAGCATGGGTATCTGCTAGTCAACTAATAAAATAACTAATTAATGGGCTGAGTAGATTAGCTAAAGCATACAGAACTCACTTTCCACCACCTAGAAACAGAAGTCCAATGGCCATGGCTATACACATGTGATTCCCGTAGGTGAACTGATGATACTGAGCTCCTACACGACGACGAAGTGCACGGCAGATTCTTAATGTCATAAGGTCACCAGTTCCTGCCATCACCTTGATATAAAAAAAAAAGCATGCAATGTCAGTATAACTCATTTAAAATATATTGAATCCATTTTGTAAACTATGTATGTATTTATCTGAAAATGATTTCAGCTTAGCTAGAACCAAAAGCTTATTATTGTAATAAATAAAGGACAAAACACAATTGACTTGTGAGATCATACACTTAAATTATGTAGTTTAATTTAGTGCAGACATGAATACTGGTAGGGAGAAATCTCTAGAATGAAATAAAGTTGCCTTGAACTTGAATGTTTTGTTTGTGATGTGACATCCCAACTTTTGTAATTTCTAATTGTATAAGCTTCTTGTTAGTTCTACTGCTGGACATTGAAGCTATAAAAAGGGACAACACACTGAAGGGGGAAGAAAGTTGATTTGCTTTTTTCAATACTGATATTTGTATGTTCAGCTTAACAATTATGTTCATTCATTACTTTTTGAAATCATTCTTTTTTGATTTATGGATTAAAATTTTCTGAATTTTATTCCTGGATTTTTTCTTTGCTTTATATATTTGAAGTCAAATTGGATCATATATGAATTCAAAACAGATGAATAAATCATTACAATTGGACTATAATCAATTAAAATAAATTTAAATAACATCAACACTCACACCCAACTCAACAAGATAACAACAACATTGATGGAAATGGTTTAAATGTCTCAACAATAACTTACAATGGCTAATGACAAAACTTTGATGCTGATACAATTCTCTACTGTTGACCGTCCGGCTTGGTCCAGAAGGTATTGGTCCCCAAGTAGTTTTAGTGATCCACCAAGACTGTCAAGCTATTCAAAAAAGAAAAGTATTCATTAACAGCTTAGAATGTGCTAGTGATAGTACTAACCTTGATACCAATACCATAAAAAGAAATTAATTCCCCTATCGCCTATTTTTTCACTTATGAAACAAAATTGTTTGTCCAACTAGTTATTGAATACTGTCCCAGGGTCAAGATAGCATCAAAACAGACATCACCCAAAGAAACTGCTAAACATTGCATCATCTGTCCCATAAACCTTTAGATCTTCAAGTGATCAAGGGATTAAATTAAATTAATTTGACATTTCAGCCATAAGTGCACTGCTACCAACCCTAATGTGCATAACCTTAACCCCAATCCGGCTATCATTTTGTTCACAAGCATAGTCAAGAATATCTGGCAGCAAAAGGCTTAAAAAAAAACAGCCAGACAAAACTACAGGACAAAGGTAAAAAAAAAAGTAAAGTTCCCCATTCAGACCTTGGGATCTATTGGGCAGATGGTGTTAAGGTTTCTTTAGCCAACGGTTAGCCAGCACAGTGACCAACTGCCTTTACTTTCCCAACTAAAGTTAGGTACCCATTCGAGTTGGGTGGACTCAGGGGCACCCTAAAAATCCCAAAATTCAAAATCCCAGTCTTTACTGAGATTCAGGCCCAAGACCCTAGGTTTTGAAGCCATGTGCTTAACCACTCAGCCATCATGCCCCCACAGGACATAAGGTGCAAATGGTTAAAAGAGCTTAAATAAACCCCTGGACAAAGAATGACTTAAGATAAATGAAAAAATTTGCAGGTCATGCTAGAAAACAAATTAATGATACCTAGATGACATACTGCTCTCATCCCTTCTTTGGACTTGAAGATAATACCTTATTATTGTGACTTACCTTCATGTCCAAAGATAATACCTTATTATTGTGACTTACCATTGTTAGTCCAAAGATAATACCTTATTATTGTGACTTACCTTCATGTCCAAAGATAATACCTTATTATTGTGACTTACCATTGTTAGTCCAAAGATAATACCTTATTATTGTGACTTACCTTCATTAGTCCAAATATCTGTGGCATTTTACGTCTCGAGAGACGATCTTTTCCCCTTGCAACTTCTTGTGTGACTAAAAAGGCCAATCCTTGATACACAGCTGCGATCGCAGGTTGGGCATATATAATCACCAGGCGCCGTTGTATTTTCACCCTTCTTTCTGCTTCTGTTGTGTATGACATCTGCAATCTTTGACCCTTCCTTTATGCTCTCTCTCTCCATGAGGATCTGTCCAGTGCTACCTCTTCCCAGTTGCCAGTGTTGATTTTGAAGAGCTTCATGTCAAGTAATAGTGGGTGACCAGCGGCTCTCCTGCCTTCTATTAGATCGCCATACAGGAAATCCTGTGGAAGTCGACCTTCTGGCATTCTACGAACGTGGCAAAGCCAGCTAAGGCGTCTGCTGCTGATAACAGAGCGGATGTCCTGGCACCCTGCTCTTTGTAGCACTTCCTCATTGGTTATCTTATCTTGCCACCTTATTTTAAAGATCCGCCTTAGGCATCGGAGGTGGAAAACATTCAGCTTTTTTTCCTGCCATGAGTAGGTTGACCATGTTTCACTTCCGTACAGCAAGGTGCTCAACACACAGGTCCGGTAGACTAGGGCTTTAGTACTGTTAGTCAGCAATATGTTGTCCCAGACTCTTTTCTGCAGCCGTGACATGGTGGCCATTGCCTTGGCTATCCTGTTGTTTATGTCTTTATCCAGTAGAGTGTTGTTGGATATGATGGAGCCAAGGTAACAAAAGTGATCAACAGTTTCTAGTGGTTGGCCATTAATGCTTACTTGAGGTGCAGTGTTTGTGTTTTGGACAAGTATCTTAGTCTTACTTTGACTAATGTTTAAGCCGAACTTCTGGCAAGCAGCAGATAATTTGTCAACCAGGCACTGTAGCTGAATATCAGAATCAGCCACAATAGCTGCATCATCAGCATACAGGAGTTCCATGACGAGTAGCTTCCTTACCTTGGTTTTTGTCCGCAGCCTTGATACATTAAATAGTTTTCCAGAGGATCTTGTATGGAGAAACACACCTTCGTTTATGTCGTTGTACGCATAATGCAGTAGACAGGAGAAGAATATGCCAAACAGAGTAGGTGCGAGCACACATCCCTGCTTGACACGACTGCAAACCTCAAAAGGTGCTGATTGGGCTCCATTGAATTTGACAGTGCATTTAGTTTCCTTGTGAAAACACTCAATGAACTGCAGTAGTTTGGGAGGGCAACCTATTTTCCTCAGGAGTTTTAAAAGGCCACTTCTGCTGACCATGTCAAAAGCTTTAGTCATATCAACAAAAACGATGTAAAGGGGTCTGTCTCTCTCTCTGAATTTCTCCTGCAGTAGTCGTAGAGAAGATATCATGTCTACAGTGGATCTACCACTCCTGAATCCACACTGAGACTCTGGGTAGACTCTAGAAGCTATCACTTGCAGCCTGGATAGTGCCACTCTAGCAAAGATCTTGCCCATTATACTGAGGAGAGAGATACCCCTGTAATTGTTGCAGTCACTCCGATCCCCTTTGTTCTTGTATATTGTGACTATAGTTGCGTCACGCATGTCCTGTGGGACATGACCTGTTTCCCAACAGCGGCAGAGGAGAATATAGAGTTCAGGGAGCAGGAGTGATTCGTTGACTTTCACTACTTCCACTGGGATACCATCACTCCCAGGAGATTTTCTATTTTTTATGCTTTTTTATTTAATTGCTTTTTTAAGGTCACTGAGGCTCGGAAGATCATCTAGGCATTCCGTACTGGAAGATCTGGTAGAGAAGCCAGGGCGACATCGTCTACTGTGTTTTGTGTGGCATAGACTTCGAGGTAGTGTTCTGTCCAACGTTCTAGCTGCTTGGTTTGATCTGTAATTTTTTTCTCCTGATTTGGATAGAAGGGGGGCAGGCTTAGACACTGTTGGACCCAGGGCCGCTTTAATGCCATCAAATAGAGCTTTGCTATTTCCTGAATGGAGACTGTCTTGGATTCTGTTGCAGGTATCCCTCCAAAAGTTGTTAGCACATTTTCTAGCCATTTGTTTCGCCTCTTTATTAACACTTTTGAAGGCCTCCAAAGATCTTGGACTTGGCTTTGTCTTGTGAGCGAGGTGTGCAGATCGCTTTTTCTCGATGCAAGGTTCCATATGTGCTAGATTCGCCTCAAACCAGTCTACATTTTTGTGTTTTTGAGGCCCAAAGGCGGTGATTGCCGAACTGTAAATTACATCTCTTAATTTCTCCTATCTGATAGAGATGTCTTCTTCATCACTTAACGAGGGGATTGAACTGTTCAGGAGCTCGCCAAAGAGTGCACACTTCTCTGGGTCACCTACATGGTTGACGTTAATTCGCCTAGTTCTGGGTGGAGTGGAATTATAAGCCTTCTTGAGAAGTAGTTTGATTTTGCTTAGCACTAGTGAATGGTCTGAGTTGCAGTCCGCACTATGGTATGAACGGGTGTGGATGACACTTTTCAGATCCAACCTTCAGTGATGCAGAGGTCAAGCTGGTGCCACCTTTTTGAGCCTGGGTGCTGCCAAGAGACTTTATGGCGTTCCTTGCCAGAGAAGAATGTATTTGTTACACACAGTTCATGAGAGCTACAGAACTCGAGTAGCCTTTGGCCATTGTCATTGATTTTGCCAACACCATGAGGTCCCAAGCATTGTCATACTGCTCTCATCCCTTCTTTGGACTTGAAGATAATACCTTATTATTGTGACTTACCATTGTTAGTCCAAAGATAATACCTTATTATTGTGACTTACTTTCATTAGTCCAAAGATAATACCTTATTATTGTGACTTACCTTCATTAGTCTAAAGATAATACCTTATTAATGTGACTTACCTTCATTAGTCTAAAGATAATACCTTATTATTGTGACTTACCTTCATGTCCAAAGATAATACCTTATTATTGTGACTTACCATTGTTAGTCCAAAGATAATACCTTATTATTGTGACTTACCTTCATTAGTCCAAAGATAATACCTTATTATTGTGACTTACCTTCATTAGTCTAAAGATAATACCTTATTAATGTGACTTACCATTGTTTTATAAGCCTCCCTATTAGCTGATCCAGCAAACTTCAAGCCCATTACCAAACATGCCCCACTTGTGATGTTGCAGTAAGCTTGGCTTAAAAACAGTAAAAAAATATATTTTAAAAATTTAGCCTTAACTAAATGTCAAATAATAGTGAGGGTTAAATCATTTGGTCACAAGAAATAGAATTACCTCATTGTCTGTAGGTCAATTGATGGGTCAAGGTCATTGTTAGTGTCTGGTTGTGGCTTGTAAAATGCATATTTCTTGACAATCTAAAAAAAAACAACACACACACATAATTATAATATATAAAATAAGTTTTTAAGAGTTTTTAAATGGAAAAAAAAGAAATGAAAAACTAGAGACGTTTTCTGTTAGATTTTTCATGATAATGAATATCTTCTTTTTCTAGTCAGCTTTTTGCTGCTGAGCTGTAAGCACTGTTGCAGTCTGTGCCAAGAAAAAAAGTGTGCAGAAGTGTGCAGTTTTTTTCTTCAGCTGTTTCACACAACCATACAGTGATGATTATGCTGGGTTGTTGCGGTACTGGGGTCTGTCTAAAGTGAAATAAATTGAAGCATTCAAAGAGGATATGATTGACATTTTCATAAGTGTGGTTCTGTGCAGGTTATCCTGTTATGATAATGAACAAAGTTTGTTGTACAGGGCTAGACTAGTTCCAAAGATATCTACTGTTCCAGATGAAGGACATAAGCTAAATGTAACACCAGAGTGTAACATTGTAACATTAGTAAAGTGTGTATGTACATAGATGCCACAAACTAAAAGATTACCTTACAGCCATTAAAATTTTATGTACAGGTACCATGGTAAGACCCTAATCACAAGAAGTTATTTTTGAGCAATGAAAAATCCATGTTTTAACACTGAATAATAATTGTAAAAAGTCACATAAACTTACTTCTGGTATATTTCCTTCAACCCAGGCTGCAGTTGGCAGAATCATATCCCAGTTGACAAGTCCATGACTGATTGTCTGGACACAAAAATGTAGATTAAGACATTTACATAATACTACAAAACAAAGAAAGGATTAAAAAAAAATATTAAAAAATGATATTACTCTCAAACACAAAAAGTCAGGCCGGACTTGATCCAACATGAACTGTGTCTGTGGGGCTTTGAGCCAATGTGATACAGCACTGAGGACAAGAAGATGTGTTGTTTGTTAGTCATTTATGGTTACACCAGTTACATGAGACTGGGTTAGAATACAGGGCAGCTGCTTTCGTAATGTCTACATATACAAAGCATCTAACCTGTTTGAAGTATTGAAGAAGATCATTCCAAGAGCAAGGGTTGCCCCTGGTGATGTGACGTCCACATTGACCCTGTCCCCTTCCTGAATACACAGCAAATAAAAACATAATGAGCAATGTGAAATCAAAACTATATAATATATATATATATATGTACTGTATCAAATACATCTTCCTCCATTGTTTGCAGTGTTAGAAAAAAAAAAGAAAACTCGACCAATTTTAAAGTGAATAGGACATAACTCTACCTTAATGAGAAAACTTGGGGCCTTGTATACTCTGTCTCTGTTTGGCCACAACTGAAAATAGAAAAACTTGCTTACTTATTGCTTATTTAAACTTGCACCTTAATTTCAACATGGAATAATACTATAATTCAATTAAGCATGACTTAAAACAACAATTAGATATGTAGAAATTAGCCTTGAAAAAGTAATGAAAAGAAAGGTATATAATCAATAACGAAGACAATAACTAACCATGGGCTTGGTGTGACCTCCTACCATCAAATGACACAACAGGTCAGCCATACTAAGATCTGACATTCCCATGGTCTGGTTCCCTTTCTGTAAAAAAAAATATAAGAAAAATTAAGAATCAATCATTTAACTGGATTGGCATTTGTTTAAGAGGGGTGGTGGCTGAGTGATAAACCACTTGGCTTTCAAACCAAG
This sequence comes from Biomphalaria pfeifferi, assembly GCA_030265305.1. NCBI lineage: Eukaryota > Metazoa > Mollusca > Gastropoda > Planorbidae > Biomphalaria > Biomphalaria pfeifferi. The sequence continues at coordinate 1,311,313 of JASAOG010000148.1, forward strand.
GGTGCCATGAATTTTTAAGTTTGGGATCTCTAAGTCCACCCCGCTCCAATAAGTTAGGGAAAAGTAAAGGCAGTTGATTGTTGTGCTGGCCATGATACCCTCACTAACTGTGGGCCACAGAAACAGATGACCTTTACATCATTTGGCCTATACATTGCAATGGTCTGAAAAGGGAACTGCTAAACTTTAATTTTACACAATTTAAGTTTGGTAATACTGAGACCATAGAACTGTATTTAAATCCTGGTTGTCACTTTTACTTGGGAGTAAAGGTTAGTCTTGACTATTAATAGCTACCAAATATGTGTTGGGAAATAACAAAAAAAAAAAAAATCTGGTCGTTGAGCTCCAGGCCAGAGTAAAACTAATCCACTACTAGACAAGCCATAATACATCAAACTTGTATAAAATATTACCCACATTTATATAATAAAATACTCACACCAAACATAATAAAATATTACTCACACCAAACATAATAAGCCCTAAAGACAAACCAGCTGAAAGTGCATAAGAGTCTCTATCAACACAATTCTCCATCTCAGGTCCTGGTGGTCGACCTGCATCAAGAATTTTGATTAGATTAATGAGAAAATTAGACATCACTAGAATAATAAATAACCTAAACCAAAAAATCAATCTAGATAATCTCAAAATTAGAAACCTTTTTTGTGTGCTGGGCAAAAGGGGGGGGGGGGGGGTATAAAATGGCAATTACAATAAGAAGTAATAACATCATATAAAACAAAAAGTAATAAGAGCAGCCGCCTACCAATTTCTGACAACATCACTTCAGCCATGTACAAGTGCCCTGTGCCTTGATACAGCAAGCCCACACCCAATATGGCTGCAACACGTGTATTGTGGGCTATGTTTAGCTCCACTGAGGTGGGAGGTAGCAGTGCAGAGACATGGACACCTAAAGCTTTAATAACTGTCTGGTCCATACTTCCTCTCCTGGCGCAGTCAAAATACAACATTTCAATCATAAAAGAGTAGTGAAGATTTTTTTTATCAAGCATAGAGAAAATGGTTCAAAAAAAATAATATAGTTATAATAATTACATTCACCAAGTGTCAACATTTCCTAAAAACTAATAAAGAACTGATGCTACAATTGGTGATCCTCATTTTTTAATTTAATATTTCTCCTGGTGAGCAAGAACAAGAATATGTTTTGAGATGTGTGAAAATCAGCTTCAACTTATCTCCAAGTCATCATCACCACATACAACAAATTCCAATGAATAAATATTAATATAGATGAAATAATGATGGCAATGTGTTCAATTCCAAAGATTAAGGTTGAGTGAAGTGTTTTACATGACAACGCAAATCCAGTAATGACCTGCAAACAAAGCTGTTGTCCACTGGCTGTCTTTTAAAGTTTTCATTTCAACTTCTGCCCCTGTTTTCAATAATGGCTTTTCTTTGAGCCTCAAATGTTTGTCTAGCAGCCTTTGTGAGAGCTTTCCAGCTGCCTCTTTCACAGGCCATCTTCTGCCAGCTACTTTCCTCTAAGCCAGTGAGGGCAAAATGGCACATAAGTTTATCTTTATATACAAAATACTAAATTCAAAATCTTAACATTTCAAAACAAGAAAAGTGTTATTAACACAATCATGCTTGTCATGGATATATGTAATGTAAATGAAGTCTACATATTTACTGGACAAATATTTTAAAATAACATCCAGAGTCATCAACAAACTAAACTCTATTCAATAATAAGTTACTTACTTAGCAGCTGACATCCCCAGCAATATACCAATAGTGACAAGCTCATTGCCCTGAAACAATAAAAGAAGAAATATAATTAAACTACTGAGAGCAATAAAAATGAAATGAAACTAATTTATGTTGTAACATATTGAGCTTAGCAAAGCTACCAAATATATTTCTGGTCAATTTTACTGTTCACTTGTGCATAGATCTTACTTCACTAATATATTCATGAATGTTGAATGTGCACAACTTGGGCAGATGTCCATTCAGACCCAGGGCCATCAGGAAACCACCAAACTCATTGGTCAGTTCTTTTGGCTTGTTATAGATGATCCAGGCAGATTCCACCTGTGTTGAATCAGCTATTCTCAAGCCTGCGGCCACACCATTGTGAAACTGTGACCAGACAGACATGTTGGATGGTACCTCTATCCTTGTGAAATCAACTGTAGTATTTCTAACAGACAAGAGGAAAGTAATTTTAGAAATTTATTTAAAGAATTTTAAAGTAAAAAAATATTTTAGATAGCCATTGATCTGAAATGTTAAAAAAAAACCTAATTGATTAATTTTGCAATAGAAGCACAAAAATAAAAAAACACTTACTTATATAATAGTTTTTTAAAAAAAGGAACACAACACTAATGCTGTTTTCTGAGAAACTAGCTATGATTTTATCTGACATTGTTAAGGCTATTTTATCTTTATAGTACACTCCTATAACTAATTTGAATAATTTGTAAGCAGATGTTTATATTTTTTCTGAAGAAATAGCCTTAAATTGGACTTGGTCAAACTGCATTTTATATTTAATAAGGTTTAAATATATATTAATTTACGAATGTAAATTTGTGTGCATTAAATTAAGTAAATTAGATAATATATTAAGTTTATACATATATATATCTCAACAATCAAAATTTCTTCCCCCCAAAATAACAGTAAAGATGTTTCCCATTAGGTGGAAATAAAAGCCAAAATGACCACATAATTTATAAATCTTAAAGGGAAGAAAAATTAGCTTTTTAGTTTTCTAAACCAAGAGGCTTCTTCTATCCTGCTGGACCCAATTTGTTTTTTATATTCACAGCAAAATCTAGGTCTCAAAATACTAATCAAAAGGTTGTGGCATTGCCTGATTGTTTAACAGAAGAAAATCCTAACTATGTATTGTAAAGTATTTTTAATTGTTAGTTTTTACTACAACAGAAAAAATAACATTTTAATGCATTTAGCATTTTATTAACTGTAAGAAAAAGGCACAAAAACCTGGGAGGTGACTTGCCAGTTAAACAAAGTTTGGGTATAGGTAGGGTTTCTGTCAGTAGAGGCTGGCAAGTGTGCAGTGTCAAAATACCCCTGTACAAGAAGCATAAGAAATGACTATATGAAATTTATTTCATGATTTTATAAGCTTCATGTACATAGACAAAAATTTACAAGTTTAAATTGGAGTTAAAAAGAGTTTAATAAAGGAACAGGAATAGTAGATGTTTTAGAGACTACTTTTGTTATAAAGTAAAAGGCTGAAGGTAATATATGTAAGCTTGACCTTCCAACTGGCAAAGCCATTGTCCTAACGCACGTGGCCAACAATGCCTTCTCCTGCTCTTCAATGAAGTCATGGTCATTCACCTCAGGGCGTTGCTTGATGGCAACAATGACAGGCCGTGCCGACTGGAGAAGTCTCCTCACTTCTTGTATCCTCAAGTCTTTGGGAAACCTGAGCTTCAGCACTTCCTGGTCCAGGTGTTCCATCCCATCCTCATCTTCCTTCTCCAGGTCCTCCCTCTCCCTGGGAGCAGACTCCGCTCTGTTGTAACTGGGTGTAGAGGAGGTGATGGAGGCCAGATCTGATAAGTCTTGCCGTCCTGATAAGAAATATTGGTCTTTCTATAGAACATTTCAGAACCAGCTTGTAAATATTTATAAAGGATTACTGGATAAATCTACATGGACTGCAAGCATAAAGGAAGGGTCCCAGATTGCATATGCCATACACAGTAGTAGTAGCAGAAAGTAGGGTGAAAATGCAACGGCGCCTGGTGATTGCAGATGCCCAACCAGTCACTACAGCTGTGTATCAAGGATTGGCCTCTTTAGTCACATAAGAAATTGCAAAGGAAAAAAACTATGTCTCAAGATTTTAAAAGCCACAGAAAAGATAACCTATTAGACAACAATTTTGGTTCTAATTCTAGTGAAAACCCAGGCTTTGCTGAATGTGTCTGACTGTGGCTCAATGTGTGGTTCTAATGTTGCATTTGATAATTAGTTATATTTTCTTTTAGTCTGCCACAACATTCATGCAAGACTTTATGAAAGATTGGAAAGGTGAAAATTGCATTAATGGTATACAGATGTGGTGGAAGAGTGGTTAAGTGTTCAATTGAGCAACTGAAAGTCTAGAGTTTGAATTCCTGAGAGAGAAGGCTAGGATGTTTAGTTTTTGTCTGTAAAGATTCAAGTCCTCCCAACTATATTTCTTGAGCACAAAAAATGTGGTCATTGTGCTGGCCTCAAAGTATCCTCATTCAACCAATAACTGCTGGTAAGCAATTTTAAATTCTTACTGTCTATGAATTATGGGCTCAATATATTGGCTGTTGTTGTTTTTATTAAACTAATTTTTAATCAATGGCAGTATAGTATAAATTACTATGCTCGTTTATGTAATTCTATGGAAACTTAACTAATAATCTCAATACTGTCAAGTTGCTGTAATTCTACAAACTCTGTGACACTTGTCGTATCAAGATACAAAAAGTTTATTTCCTCTTTATAACATAACACTCTACAAACTGTCCTCACAATTCTGGTCATTCTCTCATTAATTGTGACTGATCTATGCCAGTAAAATTAGATTATACATACACACAAACATTCAACCATGACAGTATCACATTTAAATGTCTCTACCTGTTGTGTGTTTGTTTACCTACTTGAAAATTTCTTATGCATTCAAATTACCTATTAGAATGTAAACATTCTTTGGCCAGTCAGATCGAGGCTCTGACCTACATATCAGACAGGCTTCTCTCATTGGAATACTCATACCAATAGGCAGGCAGTCAATGTCTCTCTGGCTTAGGTCTGGAACAATATAAAGAAAATTTGCTCAAATTGTTTTAAATTATTTTTTTTCTTTACAAAACAAATTTTTTGAAAATAATTGTATACAGAACAAAAAATGTAAGAGAAACTTTGGAAAAAAAAAAAAAAATATATATATGTACATGTAAAATATAAAAAAAAAATTATTTATATATATATATATATATATATATATATAAAATATATATATATATATATATATATAATATAAATAAATATATGTATATATATAAAGATATTCAGATGTATACAGATCTGCACAAGAGCATATGATGTGCATATTTCTATAAACAAGCATCAGTAACAACCATAAGACAAATGGAAGCACCAATGCACTTACAAGCCACATTGCTAAGAAGTAAAATCACCAAGAGTATTCAATAGTAAAAGCTCAAAAAAAATGTATCAAGTCAATTATTATCAGACTTTTCTATAGAGACATTCTAAATGGTTTCATTGCAATGAGGTTTACCAGCTGGTGTGGAAATGAATTTACTGAGTAAAATAGTCTATTCAAGTAGTATTTGAGAAGATTAATGGAAAATTAATGAAATCTTGAAACTCTATAACTGACTAAATAATAATGGCCAATGAATTGAGGGGCAGCTACTTTGTCTTAAGATGACTAGTAAAAGGTACAAGTGTCTTCCTTCATGCAATATTCTGTTCTACTCCACCATCCACTCCCCCCCCCCCCCCCCGCAACACCCTTAATAGCAGATAAAAAAAAATAATTATGTATTCACAAAATGAGTGCTAATTGTTCTGTGAATTCTTACTCAGCTCTGACATAGTCAAAACAATTGCCTCTGCTTTGGACATCCAGACATTCTCAGACAAAGAAAATGACAAGGTTGTATCTGCTGTGGGAGCCCTGTGACCTGAGAATGTCAATATAAAAAAAAAACTGAAACAAAAAATTAGACAAAGAACACAAAGTTAGTGGACATGAATTGTGTAGGGTAGCCTTGTCCCCCCCCCCCCCCCAAACCCCAACCAAAAAAAAAAAAAAGCATTTCAAATAGAATGAGGGGGGCTCAATTAGCAAGGAAAAGATTTGCAGAGAAGATAATAAGGAATTGTGAGACAGAGTTCTGATTTTGTCAAGAAAATGTACGCAATAGTTAGTCAAGTGTACAAGTTTATGTAGTAACAGTGTATACATGAAATCAAATAATGATTCTAAAATGATCAAGGAATATTGCTTCTAGTAAGGAACAAAATTCAATGAATGAAGAAGTTACTATTGTGTCACTCATTAATTTCTGTGTAAAACTAATGAAAGAACATAAGAGGGAGTCATAGATCTATTCATGTGAATTAAAATTTAAACTAAAAGTCACATCAATAATTGTGTATGTTAGAGTCTCATACTTAGAAATATTGTATATACCAGACTCAGGCAAGAGTAAATCAGAGGAGGCAAGTCAAGGATCAAAGATTCTTTTGATTCAGTCTGGTAAATTTATTTAAGGTTACAAGTTTGGCTTAACAAATCCGTTTCATGTGAATTTAATAATGTGGTTCAAATATAAGATTATATAGATTGTTGGATCATTATTTGTGAGGAATTTCTATTCATAGATTGCTTCTTGATTCATTTCTTTCAAAGCTTGTGTTGATGTGAGTATAAAAATCTTGCTAATTTTATGATCACAACTGGAGATATACGGTAATCAAGCATAACACAACGCAACAATAACCCAACTCAAATTCAACAATATAAAAAATGTCAAATACCAGCTGGGGCTATTTTCTTTAAGCACCTCTCCACACACAGTTCAACTGGTAGACCTTCACTGACCAACCTGACAACAGCATACACCTGAACATTTTATAAGCAAAACAAAATTTAAGCCTACATAGAGTGAAGGTAAAATTTTTTTTGGTTTCAACTTGACAATCCTGGGATTCTAGATATCACATTTAAAGACCCCAACACAAAGAAAGAGATTAAAGGCAGGGTTACTTTAGGGATTGGACCCCATGATGATCTGCTAACTATTGTAAAAAAGAAACGCAAACTAAAACTCTATGGCCATATTACAAGGTCTTTGGGCCTCACAAAAATCTTCCTTCAAGGAACAGTACCAGAAAAAGAAGAATAGGCAGACAGAAAGTGTAGGAAAGACAACATAAAAGAATGGACGGGCCTGCCATTGAAAGAGATTCTATCCAAGAAAGAAGACAGAGGAATGGAGAAAGACGGTCAACATATCTTGTGTGGTGCCCTAACAGTCCAACAGACTAAGGGATATGTGAAGGTGAAAGTGACAATAGGTATTGTAAGTTCATTACAACAGTGTTTGACTGAACTTTTTAAATATTCTAGTAGATGTAGCAAGACATTCATGTTGAGTCTATTGCATTACTGATACACTAATTTATTACAAATTACAGACTTACAATTATCACTTTTCTGATGTTTTCACACACAGGAATGTACAGCATAGGTTTTGGGCACGGTCCTGTAGCTAGAGCTTGATTGATCCACCCAAGGACAGTTGGGGCCTCAGATGGGAAGATCTGTGGGTACTGCATTTTACTAAGGTCCTCTTTGGACAGAGAATAAATGCTACAGTTGTTAAAAAAAGTTTTCATTTTTTAGACTCAAAGATATAAAATAAACGGAATTGCTCAACAAAGGTGGAAAATGATACCAATGATGTGTAAACTCTCAATGAAACAAAATATATCTGCTGCTAATAAAAATATTGAGGAGAGCAGTTTACCTTCTGTCACCTGACTAACATCATCAATTTTCTCAAACAAATGTGGGAAGTCCCTCCGATAGCAGTCTGTGTAACTGTCACACTTCAAGTCACTAATAGGACAAACGAAAGATATTATTGTTATGTTTTATTGGGCAATCAAAAGATGTTATTTTTATGTTTTATTGGTCAATCAAAAGATGTTATTGTTATATATTATTGGGCAAACAAAAGATGTTATTGTTATGTTTGATTGCACAAACAAAAGATTTTATTCTTATGTTTTATTGGTCAAACAAAAGAAGTTATTGTTATGTTTTATTAGGCAAACAAAGATGTTATTGTTGTTTTATTGGGCAAACAAAAGATGTTGTTTTATTGGGCAAACAAAAGAAGTTTTTTTTTTATTATGCAAACAAAAGAAGTTATTGTCATGTTTTATTGCGCAAACAAAAGATATTATTGTTATGTTTTATTGGGCAAACAAAAGATGTTGTTGTTTTATTGGGCAAACAAGATCTTGTAATGTGGCCAAAGGTTTTAAGTTTTTGTCTTTTTACAATAGTTAGCAGGTCGTCATGGGCTCCGATCGCTTCAGTAACCCTGTCTCTGATTTCTTGGTTTGTGATGTGGTCTTTGAATGTGATGCCTAGGATCCTTCTGTAGTATCTCAATTCCATTGCTAGGATCCTCCTCTCAAGCTCTGCATTCAATGTCCACGACTCGCAAGCATATAAAAATGTGGCCATGACCAGAGAGCGCATCAGTCTGATTTTGGTGCCGAGGGCTAAGCCCTTATCTTTCCATATTACTTTAAGTTTTGAAATGGCTGCTGTGGACTGTGCTATTCGGGCCAATAGTTCGGGTTTTGTTCCCTCATCTGAGACAATAGCTCTGAGGTATTTGAAGCTGTTAACACTAGTTAGCTTTTCACCTCCAATACTGATGCCTCTTTTAAAGCCCTGATGGCTATTGGTCATAATTTGAGTTTTTTCGGCATTTATTTGCATGCCATATGCTGCGGAAGTCTTGTCAACGCGCATCACCAGGTCAGCTAGTTCTTCTTCTGTCCCTGCAAGGCCGTCAATGTCATCTGCAAAGCGCAAGCTAGTAATTCTTCTTCCTCCAATGCTAACAGTACCTTCATAGCCCTCGAGGGCATCGAGTGCTCCGTGCCATACTCGATCGAAAGCTTTATTGAAATCAATAAAGACATGGAAAAGATTCTCTTGATGTTGGAGATATTTCTCACAGGGTATTCTGAGGTTTAGGATTTGTTCTGTTGTGCTGCGACCTTGTCTAAATCCTGCTTGTTCTTCTGATATGATGTCTGCTATCGGTTTTAGCCGTTTTAATATGATTTTTAACGGTACTTTGCTGGGATGACTTATGAGGCTGATGGTGCGATAGTTTTGACAGAGTTGTAAGTTGCCTTTCTTTGGAAGGGTTATTATGAGTGATTGGGTCCAGGGTTTGGGCCATTCTCTTGATTGTCAGATCTTGTTGCAAATCATATAGAGTGCGTTTATCATAGTTTCTCTTCCCGCCTGAAGAAGTTCACCAGGAATGTTGTCAGCTTTACTTCGTTCTCCAGCATTGTACCTCAGAATCTTGTTCTCAGTGTTCTCCTGTTCTCTCAGGAAGTGAGAGATTAACTTGTACACATTAGGGTGATGACCGTCAATAGACAGTTGAAATGCATGGTGCAATCCCTTCACTGAATTGTTTGTTTGTGGTAGATTGTCTTGCACACGATCTCTAACATTCCATAATGCTATTGGAGATCTTGGAGTCACTCTGCGTTTTCGTCTCTGGCGCCAATTTGACATCTATTTGATGGTGTTAGACAAAGACGAACAGGAAATAGCAAAATCAGTGATTGAATTGGTCAGTCACTGCCTGAGATTAAACAAACGTTTGGCGAGATAAGAAATGTGATCTAATCCTGACACACCTAAGTTTGCCAATGTTGCGGCCAAAGATGCTGCAGATTATAGTATAACACACTTATGTATTTTCCTATCCTATTTTGCCTAATTACTAATAATCCGGTACTTTTATACACATCATATGTAAATCCGCGCTATTTTGATGGGTCACCGTTGTATTGGGCAAACAAAAGATGTTGTTGTTTTATTGGGCAAACAAAAGATGTTTTTGTTATGTTTCATTGGGCAAACAAAAGATGTTATTGTTACAACTCGTAACATTTAATCAACTTGAAAGAAAAAATATATATGAAATTTTATTCTCTTGCCTGAGAGCATTTGGTTGTGATATTGTTTATGTTGCTTTTAATATGCTTTCTGATATGTTACATATAAAATTTCCCTTTGGAAAACATCTGCATTTGTTTTAATTTTCAATGTGTATTTACCAAAAATCATGTTTTTAAAGAGTAGGGGGCTAACAAGGCTCTTTTTTCTTTAGCTTAATGTTTTGGATGGTAATGACATGGGATAATGAGCTCAAGATAATAATTTTATTATATGTTTTAGATATGATATATATTAAATTTTGTGAAAATTTGAATATCTATCTTCCAAAGTACATTTATTTCATTTTGATCACAAAATATTACCTAGATCTAGTTCTCTTGAGAACTGTCCACAGAAGTAAGATTTCATTTTAAAATTCCATAATGCTAAATTAAATAAATTTAGGTTTTATAAACATTATTTTTTTTTTTTACATGAAAAGGGTTTGCATTCCTCTTTAATTCTTTACTAAATATAACATTTTCTGCTACCAAACATAAAAAAAACAAACTTTTGAAGTTTAATCATAACATGATAGTGAAATACAAAAACATAAATTGAAATAATTAGGTCAAAACGTAAAAATAATTATGGAGAGAAACATTTAAGACATTAAGAGCACTAATTAAAAATTTGGATGAAAGTTGGAAGGCTGGTGTTTAATTAGTTCTGTTTCCTTCAATCATTGTTCATTACTGAGTGTATCATGGGAAATATTTAATAAATTTCTTGTTTTCTAATTAACAGATTCTGAGAAAAATCTGAACAATTTTTGTCTAAGGAAATAGGAACCAACCAGACTTCAGGAGTAACAGATTAATTTTATTTGGTATGGACTTCAAGTTGTTGCACAAAGTCAATACCATTATTGAAGTGAAGGCAATTAGGACTGGTGAAGGATGCTTATTGTAATAACTAACATTCCAGCCATGGTTTAATAGTTTAGTTACAATCTGTAAATGCTACTAATGAATTCTACTTTTTGGAAAGAAAATTGTATTCAAACAATTAGGTAATTGGGCAATTGTTGAAAAAGAACAGCAAAGCGTTTTTTTTTTCAGAACTATAAGTCTTACCATGCTATTTGGTGTACCAGGGGTGCCAGAGAACAGAGATCTTCCTGCAAAAGTGTGTGTAATTTCAGCTCCTGCAGCAAAGAAAACAAAACAAAAAATGCAATGAAAAGAAATAAAGTTATGCTCAGAGATAAATATGAGTAAAAAAAATGTGGCTAAACAACCTAACACTTAACTCAAACACCCCTTAGCACCTAAATCTAACACTTCCCTATGCCTGTTTTTCAATAAAATTCTGACTACTGAGAGTACAGACTAAAATATCTATCAAGTTTATGGCTTATTACAAGTCTTTACGAGACTCTAAATCATACACCAAACAGATTCATCAATAGTAGATTATGATAAATTTAATCTTGGTTCAACAAGTAAATAATATGTCAATAAAAACCTTGTTTACATTACTCCATTTCCTAATCTTTTTTTTACAATAACATTTATTTAATAATTGCACAAATATACCTTCCTCACTGGCCGAATCAGAAAATGCATATTTTCTAGCAGCTAACATCGACACAGGTTCAATACCCCGAATAGAACCAAAAATTTTTATATTTGTTTTTAATTATATTTTAAGTTTAATAATGGAGGTATTGTCTTTTTAAAAAATATATTTTTAAAAATGTTTTTCTTGTTTATCTTCCTTTTTCAACACGGCATTCGCACCATTCCACATTCCCACTATGCTGCGTAACAAGCCTAGACCAGCTGTTTTCATGACTATTCATGACTATCAATTTTCAGAAATGAGGGGGATACATTTAATGGCAAAACATGTCTTTTAATTATGATTTTTTTTTTAGATTCTAACACATGTAATTATCAAGTCCCAAAAAATAGGTACAGCCATATAGTGCCATTTTGGAAATTACCAAATAATCAGTACAAAGTAATGGCAGTGGTAATGATTTAAAAGCTTAATTCAAGAAACAAACCTCGTATACAAGATGCAGTGCCAACATGACTGCAGGACAGAACTGATACAGTAGGGCAGTACTGTTTATCAAACATGGTCTTGATGTCTGGATGTGTGACGTGGAACAACTATCTTCCATATCAAATAGCTGCTGAGTATATGCCGATAGCCCATGGTGCACACTTTTAACCAAGTAGTCCCAGTCCTAGTAGAAAACAAAATGAATCACAAAATAAATACCTAATAAAGTATTACTATTTAAAATAAAAATGTAATTAAATTAAGAGTAATTAAGTAATGTACACATTAACTTAGTTACAGCCTCCAATAAAAAAAACATGTATGTATGACAAAAAATATGGGACTAGAAAAAAAGAAATATTCACATTTTCATTTGACCACCAGAATCTCTAATTAGTCTGGTGTATGAAAGAGATCTTGACATGCTTATCACATCTTTGGATTTTGATCTACTTTTAATTAGTTTATAACGTCTGAATGTCAAATGACAAGATATATATAGTTCAACCATCATGGTTTGATGATGACCTCTGCAATTTGTGCGTCAGTTTTCACAGCGCGACACCATGATGCTCTCCAAGGTGGCTGGGTCAATGCTGAAGGCTTTCAGAGAACAAAGATACAGAATTGTATGTGAATGGTAATGAACACAGAGCAGCCAAAGTAAAATACTTTACAGAACTGACCTCATCTGCTCCTTGGTCAGAAGGTTTCGCTTTCTTGGACTGAAGCACAGGTGAGATTGAGCCATCCCCATCTTTCTGTCAAAAAAAAATATTGACACTCCTTTTAAAACACAGGAGAAATAAAAGCTCCCATATTCTACAAGGTTCTGAGAGACTATTATGTAATCAAAAACATGGTTACAATTTTAAATAGCAGAATGCATTATATAATCAAATAATGACCAGAAGTTTAAATACAAGGGTCAATTAAAAAATTACATACACAAAATAGTATTAGCTTTAGTATGTACATAAGAAATATGACAATGACATTTTGCACATGTATGACTAAAGATATAATGATAGCCCACAGATCTTGTAATGGTTGGCAATGATGATATGTCTAAAAAAAAATAACATGGAAAAATATGTTTCCAATATTGTAGTTTAAAATTTTGGTTGTAATATAATGTGATATAAAAAAAAAATTATTTCTATTAAATTCGTTCAAAATTACCTTAGACATTAATAATATGTCAAATGTAGATATTTAAGATTTGTTTGCTAAGAGCTCAAAGAATGTAGGTCATTCAAATTATGTAAATAAATATTAATAAATCTATCTTTTCAACTTTCTGTTCTTTTTTGTGGCAATCTTCACAAATAATGTGTCTCTTTGTATTTTAATATGTCTAAGAATAACAAAATCAAAAAACCTTAAAAAGGTGCAGTACTTTTCTCTATACAAAGAATGATGTCATTAAATTAAAAGTCAGACAGTAAACTAATGGGGTCCTTACATTTGATGTCAAACCTAGCTTGCACATATCATGGCTGATGTTTCGTACAATCTAAACTAATGGGGTCCTTACATTTGAAATCAAACCTAGCTTGCACATGGCAAAGTCAATGTTCCCTATAATGTATATAAATAATGTCCTTACGTTTGATGTCAAACCTAGCTTGCACGTGTCATAGCCCATCATGCCCAGAAGGCACTTGTAAAACATGAGCCACTCAGAAACACAGCCCACAGAGCCAGGAGAGTTGCGAGTCGTATACCAGCGTCCCAGAACTTGTAGAGCAACATCTTTAGGTAGCAGGTATTTCAGGGCTTTTAAAGTTAAATCAACTGTTTCAAGGGAAATAGGAACAATACACAAATTAACAGATTGCTACTCTATATATCTCATTTCTGTTTTCTAATAAAATAGATGTGTGTATTTGGCTACTAACTACACTGGCCAATGTAACAGGCAAAACTGTGATGGATTCTAATGGAAAACTTAATTGGCATTTATTAATAAAGGTAAGAATGAAAAGAAGACTTTAAGTCAAATGTATAATGAGCTTAAATTATTCCAGTGACTTAACAATCAGACTTACTTCCAGGGGAGGTGGTCATTGGGGGCAACTCTGTTCTCACCAAAGTTCCATTTATCAACTCCTAAAGTTATAATATTGAAAAATGTTAAGAGAATTCACAGATATATATTTCATAGAACATCTATTTCAAAGATAAGCTATTTTAAAAAAATTTCTACATAACAGATTATCTATTTACCAAAAATAATCATTTACAGACATTTTATACAAAATATCACAGAAAAAAGAAATCTCATTATATCTAGATCCACCAAGTCTTTCTTTTCTAATAGATTTAAATGTGTCTTAAAATGTTGAATGGAGAAATATTTTTTGTTTAAATCCTAAAGTTAACTTACAATCAATTTTGTACTTTTCAATATTACATGTGTAAGTGCGTGTGTTTAGTTGTATATGAAACCTAAAAGTCTATTTCTATCTGCTAGGAAGAATTGTATTTCGGTGTAGAGTTATTGATATGTTGGGACTTCTTATAAAAGTTTTAATGATTTAGGATTTGGTTTAGGTTAAGAGACTATATTGTTTATAAAATACTAAATTCTTTTCTTTTTTAATTGCTCAAAGACATCATGTTACAAATGGCTTTTTTTAACCTTGTGATTCAACAAAAGATGGTTTTTATTTTTTATTTCAAGCTTTTATTTGCTTAATATCTGTGCCACTAATTGTGGACACTGAAATGATATTGTTTGTTATTCAAATATCATGTACTATTGAGTTGACTAATACTGATTTAATTGTGCTATACTGACCAGTAAGCTCATCTGAAGTTGTATTCTAAAAATCTTGATTAATTCAGAGACTTACAGCAGAGAACTTCTTGCCAACATTATCCCTGAGATTCTGGATAAAGTTGCTGCCAGGGGTCACCATGACCTGCCCTCCCATAGACCCATCCAGTTGACCAACAGAGTCCTCCAAGTTGACAGACACAGGCGAGATGTGGGTCATCTGGCAAAACATGGAATACATCTACCCATTTAATATGGAAGTGGACCAGTTTGAAACCAACTTAGAGAACATTCCTATTTAAGTGCATTGTACCAGAAATAAAAAGATATCTTCCTCAATGATGGCCAACTTCGTAGCTATAAAATTCTCTTCATAGTACAATACACTTTTTAAAAATATCAGCTCTATTTTCTTAAACAAAACATTTGTTTTTCTTAAGCATGCAACAGTAAAACTAGATAAACTAAGCCAGGTTCAAATCCTGGTGAAGACTGGGATTTTTAATATTGGGATCTTCAGGGTGCCTCTGAGTCCACCCAGCTCTAATGGGGACCAGACATTAGTTGGGGAAAAGTAAAGGCAGTTGATCATTATACTGGCCACATGTCACCCTTGTTAACCATGTGCCACAGAAACAGATGATCTCAAAGTCTGAAAGAGGGACTTGTAAATGTTTTCAATGAAAAATACATGAATTAACTTGTGCATTTTTTTTTTGTTCTATCTGATGCAAAAGAAAATGTGTAAGTTACACCTTATAATAAAATATAATGTCCTTACATCCATGCAGCTTCAAATATCAAAAACACAACATAAAAGAAAAGTTTATCAGCATGCAGTTTTAATACTTAAAATATGGCTAGTGGCATAGTCATGAGGTATGCACTTGGGACTGTCAGGATGGTCCCCGGGTTTGAACCCTGCTTCCATACTGCAGAAGGTTTACAAGGATATAATAATCTTCATTTATGAAGGAACATCTGAGACATATCAAAAATAAAAAGAAACAAGTGATTACCTCATCGTCAAATCTGATATCCATGGCAGATGGTGGCCGGCTACTAGTGAATACTTCCCCTCTCATTGGGCTACCGTAGGGTGTGTTGATGGAGCGAAGTAAGCTGGCAGACCCAGTGCCCAGTGGCAGGACTGGAATATGAACTTGACTTATCTTAGAAAAGGATGAATGTACATAACCTTGAAATGATTTTCTTTTTGAATAGGCATAATAATTGAATTTTTATGAGTCAGAAATTTGTGTGACAATATTGTATGATGAACCAAAAACTCATGAGTACTAGCATTGCCTATAACGATGCTAGTTTTGTGATACCATCATCTAGGATCATACTAGAATGGATAAAAATAGCTAAAGAATTTCCTGAGCCCAGTGTAATACATGATAATAAAGAGGTTTTGCTTTCTTTCCTTTCTTTCATTATCAAGCATTTACCAGAAGTTTATAAGAGGAACATTGACCATTTTAGAATCAGTTTTAAAATTGAATTGTCTGTTTTTACAAATTTATTTCCTTTTTTGAATAGCTTTTATGTAGCAACCTTAATGCTTATAGCATGCTCAGAGCGCTATGGTCCAATCTCATTTGTGGACCAGTGGGAAAGAGGGGTATCTGGGAGAAGGTTTTCCACTCTGCCTTTATGCGCTCAGTGAACACAACTCTGCTGAAGTCTTGTATCAAACCTCGAGGCTACTTGATAGGTAGCCCAGCCAAGTTAAAGCTTAGCCCCTCTGCGGCACATCCCACTAGATTCTCACCTAGATTAGTCAAATTAATTTTACAATAAAGCATTATATTCAGAGATATTATTGTGCCTTTTTATTTGCAGATCCAGTCATCCCATCATGAAAAGTACAGAGTAACATCTCATAACAGCACATTCTCTCACCTTAGTAGTCCCTGTGTAGAGAATAAGTAGGCCAGATGTTTCTAGGACCAACATCATGTTATCACTCTGAAAACATACATTTTCAAACTTAAATATCTTTAAAAAAAATAATAATTTTATACAGTGACGTTATAGGTCTTAAAAGCTCATATCCTGAGATTGTTGCTTTTACACCCACTCTGATGGTCTTTGACATCTATTAAGATGGGAAATTTTTAATAGAGTTAAAAAGCACTAAGTCCCAGATTCAAATCTTATTAGCGGACTGGGATTTAAAATCTGGTATGTTACATCTGTGTTGAGAATAGAAATAGGTACTGTTTATTGTCATGGCCAAGTAACACCCTCATTTAACTATTAGTCACAGAAGCAGGTAAATTTCTTAAGATGTATGTGAAATAAACTAGACAGTGACTATTTCTCTAGCCTTTAACCAGCTTCAAAGGCAAATTTTACCACAGTAAACCTATTTTGCATTCTAAAAACTGTGTACAAATTTATTTTGTTTTACTTGAATAGGTGTGGCATCTTTTGCATGTATCACTGTGACTGAACCAAATATCAACTGACTGCCATCATTGCTTTCTTCAAATTTCAAACACCTGAAAGATCACACAAAATTGTTTTGATTAAGTCTTGGTTCAAATAGATTCATTGTCAGTCATATCTAACTATACATAAGGCTTTCAGGCCAGTACCAGGAGAATAAACCCAAAGAAAACTAACTATGAGAAGAAAATGAAATGGATTGGTCACACAAGATGTTAAAACCTATAACAGGTGAGACCCTATAGCAGGTGAGACTCCATAACAGGTGAGAAACTATAGCAGGTAAGACTATCTATAACAGGTGGGAATCTGTAACAGGTAAGACTTTTCAACAAGTAAGATTCTATAACAGATGAAACTATAACAGATGAAACTATCAGGTGAGACTATAACAGATGAGACTATAACAGATGAAACTATAACAGATGAAACTATAACAGATGAGACTATAACAGATGAGACTATAACAGATGAAACTATAACAGATGAAACTGTAACAGATGAAACTATAACAGATGAAACTATAACAGATGAGACTATAACAGATGAGACTATAACAGATGAAACTATAACAGATGAAACTATAACAGATGAAACTATAACAGATGAAACTATAACAGATGAAACTATAACAGATGAAACTATAACAGATGAGACTATAACAGATGAGACTATAACAGATGAAACTATAACAGATGAAACTATAACAGATGAGACTATAACAGATGTAACTATAACAGATGAAACTATAACAGATGAAACAATAACAGATGAGACAGAAAAAAAAAAAGGGAAGGTGAAAACTGGTCAACAAAAGAAAAATAGCATTGCACAACTGATAACTTCACTATCTCCACCATGTGAATTAGAGCCAGTCAATAAAACAAAAAGTGAGATCAACCAACCTACCTGAGATGTTGCCTATAAGGAACCATGCAACATAAAAACTGCTGACCACACAGATCCTCTGTCAGGAATGCTTTGGATGCTTTCCCTAATGATTTCTCTCTGTGGACATCACCAGATACTTATATACATAAGAGAGAGGAGTCACAGTTAGCATAATGTTATCTAAATTAACGGAAGCATACAAATTAATGAGGACGCGCGAAGGCTGAGCGGTAAAGCACTCGGCTTCTGAACCGAGGTCCCAGGTTCAAATCCTGGGATTTGTTTATATCCTGGGATTTTTAACTTTGGGATCTTTGAGCGCCAACCCAGCTCTAATGGGTACCTGTCATCAGTTGGGGAAAGTAAAGGCAGTTGGTCATTGTGCTGGCCACATGACACCCTAGTTAACAGTGGGCCACAAAAACAGATGACCTTTAGGTCACAAGGTCTGAAAGGGGAACTTTCACTTTTTTACAAATCAATGAGATTGACTACTAAGCTCTTGCATGCCATCTTTTATTTCTTGTTACATACAAAAAAACTTGCTTTATGATTCTATTATTTATGAAAAATAAAGTTTTAGTATTTTAAGCTTCAGTTTGCCATTGTTAATGTTGATCTTCAAGAGTTATTGAAGATTATACCTTTATTAGAGGTCATGTATACATCATATCCTTTATTACCACAAATCATCCTTTTTTTTAAATTGTATTACAAAATTAAACTTGGTCTAGCCAGTGGTAAAGGGAATCGCATAAACTAATTACCATAGCTATTTTAAAAAAATTATTTTTGTTTTAGAAACTGAAATGTCCAGAGAAATAAAATATCTTTTGAGTTAAACTGAAACAAAAACACTATTTGCAGAGTTGTTCCAAGCAGACACTCAATTGTAAAGAATTCATAGAATCAGGCCAATGCTTTCATTGCTCAGCAAAGAGCCTTTTTTATTTGTTGCATAACAGAATTAAGCCTGGTCTAGCTAGTTGGCAACAGCAATACATATTATTATTATTGTAGTAAGTTATTATTATTACCATGATTATATTTTTTAATCTCCTGAGAAGTCAAACATCTTCAAAGTTGAATCTGAAACAAAAACTTGAGGACATAATTACCCTGTTTGTGGTGCACTTTCAGACCAGAGCAGCTCCAAACAGACACTCGGTTGTAATGAATTCATAGGATCAGGGCCAATGCTTTCATTGCCAAGGAAAGACCCATTTTGTGGAGAACCTCCATTGGGGTACATAAACATGCTAGGTGACCTCGCAAGTGGAGGAGGGGTGTGGAATCTATAGAGGGCTTGGTTGATGACCACTGGGCTTTGGTGAGTTTGAACTCTAAGGCGAACAAAAGAAAAAAAAAAGAAATATTGTAATGTTTATGAAAGCTATAAAACTACACACACATACATTATGTCTAAAAAAATCTTTTCACCTAAAAACTTATTTCTAAAAATTTAATGTGTTTTAAAGACTAATGAGTTATTTCTAGAAATTTTTACTTTAAAAATAAATATTTGCAGGACAAAAAGTCATGTTTCAATTTGTCTGTCAATTTAAAATGTGTATCACTCAGAATGATGAAAGAAATTATTTTATTTGAATACAAGCTGCCTTTAATATTTCTCAAACTCATACAAAGATAGAAACAATAATTGGGAACATTTCATTGAAGCCGATTTGTAACAAACAAAGAAAAAAAAAGTAAAATATCACAATAACACTTATGAAAACTTTCTAATCACTTGTCCTCAAGTTATTACCTTTACTTTTAAATTGATGAATACAAAACTAAAACAGAGACATTCAAAATTACATAAATTCTGGTTCAAGTCTTTAAAGAACCACTTGTAAATAACTTGAAAACATGGTTATCCTCTTATAATTTACAGATGTTCCTTTTTGACTTACATGTTTTATTATTGTAAAAAATGACAGACATTCCTTGAAAAAAGACAATAATTATGTCTTATGTGTATTCCTGTGTTAATATAGCTTTGAATGTTAATTAGAGACTTATTCTTTGCTAAGTCACTAATTTATCAATGTTTCACAATATTTCCTTAACATTTCTCTCAATAACCATTATAATCTAGTACTGATATTTTATATTAGATGCCATGTTTATCTTGTGGACTATTAACATTGATTTTAAGTCTAGCTTTAGAATTATGATAACTGTCAAGATTAGTCAGAAAACAAAGCCTAACAGAGTTACCATTCTGTCTCTAAGCTAGTATTGCATCATTTCTCACTTGTTTGTTAGTCCGGGACTAGAGCGCATGATGCCACTAGGGGACATCACCTTGCTAGAGAATGTTCTCATTGGTGATAAACTTGATGAATGGCTCAAAGACACGTTGGCCAGCTGTTGGGAAAGGTTGCCAGAGATATTGAGACCAGCTCTGCCATTATAAGGTGTGGCAGTGTACAAGAAAGAAGTGCTGTCCCATGATGCAGTTAAGACTGTGATCTCCTGAAATTCAATGCATTCTCTAATATCATAACAAATATTACCTAAAACCTGGTGTGAACGACATGCTAAATAGTGAGAGAAAAATATAAGTACTAGTATTAATATTTAATGAGATGTTTGGTTCATAATATTGTGTTAAGGAAATAAAAATACTCTATTAAATGTCAAGATTGTTTTAGATTGTTTGAAAAAGCAACAGAACAAACTGCACTTTCATACTATTATAATAGTATTCCATTAAAAACAGTTACATCAAAATTTCACTCTCAAAAGTATCAGTTTTAGTATTAGTTAAGAAACATGAGATGGGTTGCATGGGATGTATCAAAGTCTAGGAATTCTTCTTCTTCATCTAGTCAGCATTTTGCTGCAGAGCTGTAAGCTCTTTTGAAGGCTGTGCAATGGAAAAGCAGAGCCTGGGAATAACTGAACTGATCTGTACCAGATTTACAGTAGAAAGTTTATTGACCAGTCACATGTGACGTTACACAATTTTACCTTACAAAAAAAAAAAAGTTTAATAAGGACAAACAAAAAAAAAGGCTCTAGGAATTACCTCTTGTCTGGCACGCCTTATCCTCCATACAGAATGCAAGCCTGTCAGTGAATCAAAAGTTACTGCAATGGAGGGCTCACAGTTGGTGAATATAACTGATACATTACTGTCAGTGAAGTAAGAAATCTTGGGGGAGCCACTGGGAGCTAAATAGTTTCAATTCAAATAAATAGAATCATTCAATGAACTAAGGTAAATACAAGAACAAAGAAATAATTACAATAAGAATGTTAAGTAAAAAAAAAATGAAACAATTGAATATCAATCTATGAGTAAATAAGTAAAGTTTTCCTTTCAGACCTTGCTATCTATAGGGCAGGCGATGTAAAAGCCATCTGTTTCTGTGGTCCGCAGTTAACGAGTGTGCTCAATGACCAACCGCCTTTACTTTTCCCTAACTGATGTCATGTACCCATTGAGCTGGGTGGATTTAGAAGCTTAAGAAATTAATAATCACAGGATCCACTTCCAGATGCCCAGTTTGGAAGCCAAGTGCTTTACCACTCAGCCACCATGCCTCAAAATCTATATGTGCTCAATTTTAATTAATGTAATGGAGTTACCAGAAATTTTGGTAATGACAGGGGCCACCTCATCCAATGGATGCAACATGCTGAAGAAAATAGTCTGGCTTGGACAATTCCTAGCAATAGATTTAAAAAACATTTTTAAGCATAGTAATAGAATAATGGAATTCTTTCAGATTTCATAATAAGCAATTAACAGCACCAACGTTTGTATATTTAGATATGTACATCAGAACCAATCCTGTAGAATCTTGTATTGGCCTCCTAGGCTATCTATCTAGTGAGGGGAAGACAATGCTTTGAATACCACTATCTAACACACACACACGCACACACACTCTTTCACTAACTAAATATTATTTGTCCATTTTAACTTTTTGAATTAATTTTTTCACCCTTTCAAAATGTGCTACCATGCTTCGATTTAACTTATGTAAAATATTTTATATAAGAAAGTGATATATATTCTGACTGCAGAAAATTCTCCAGTATCTGGATCTAGACTAGATCTAGTTAAAATTTTATGATCCAAATTGAAAAAAAAGTTATGATATTTTTCCACATTGTCACAAAACTTAATAAATTTAGAAAATCGTCATGTCACTACCACTGGAAAATAAAAAGTGACCAACAGTGGACAAGTCATAGCTCTAGCTCTATACTAGATGTAGGAAATATATTATGATCCAAAAGAATTAAAAGTATTTTTTTTTACTATATTTATTCATATATTCACAAACTTTATATAACACATTTAAAAACACATAAAATGATTATTTTGAGCTCAACCAGTACTACCGCGACCATAAAGCTAAAAAAAAAAATTTTTAAGCCCCCACTCTTTAAAAACATCCTTCTCAGTAAAAACAAGTTGAAAGAAGGAAATTCTGGCTAATTAGCAAAGGGAAACTATTCAAGAAAAAGTTTTAAGCAATTAAAACATATAAAGGGTTAAAAAAGAATAAAAAAAATTTTAAAGCGCTGACAATGCCAGTGTTGATCCAAACACTAGAACTGGTTCAAACCAAAGCTGGGGCATCATTACAGAGTCAAAGAGTTAACTTACAGACAAGGCCCCTGTTACACAAATTAAACTGAACATAGCTGAAGCTTACTTTTTCACAGACTTCATCTCAGCGTGTGTTAAAGTTCTTTCAAATAAAAGTCCATTTCTGATGAGCCAGGTGTGAGAGACCTTTGAGACAATAAATACAAGAAATAAATACCAGCATAAAACAGTCTCTTATGCCTATGAACCATATTTTTTTTTATATTCTTAAGTAAAAGGAAATTCATTTTAAAATATCATAAAAAATAAAAAAAATACAATACATGACATATAATATAGAAGTTAATTGCAGAGTTTTGTTTGTTATTAGCTCAATAGGATAAATGAGTTGATAATTAGACAGAAAAATAATTTTTTTGTACAGTATAGAAAACCCACTTCTGATCTCAAAAAGAAAAACTGTTTGTATCTTTGTTATTGTAAAAAATACTGAATGCATAAACAAAAAAAAATGTAAAATATAGCAAGTTAAACTGATGAAACAATTATATTTACAAAATTCAGCAAGGAATACTTTTCTTCACATTTCTGAATAACTTTGGTGAATTTAGTATTATTCTAGAATTGTAGAAATGTATCTTTATTTATACTTGATCTTTTAGTGAGATAAATGAATGACTGAAATGATTTAAACTGTTTTGTTTCTTTACTGTCTTACATGTTCTAAATAATTATCATAATTTCCATAATAATGGTAATATTCAGATGAGTGCAATGTTTCACATGACTATGCTGATTGAGTAGCGACCTGTCTATTTTGTCACATCTAATGAGACAAAGCCATTGTCTACTTTTCTTTCCGCTTCTGCACCTGTCTTCGGCAAGGGCTTTTTGTTTAGGCCTCAAATGTGTGTCCCATCACCTATTGAAAGCTCTCATACTGTCTCCTTCAGAGGCCATCTGCTATCAGCTACTTAGTCTCAGCAAAATGGTACCTGAGTTGATCTTTATATTGCTTCGGGATGCACCTCTGTTACTCTGTCCTCCTTTAAGCTCACCAAAAATTCCGTAAGTCACAATTGAATAACAAAATATCTTTAAATGCTCATCTATTTCTTAGAAACTCAAATACAAAATAAAAAGACACACCTAAAAACACATTTTTGGAGAGTGTATCTAACTTGTAAAATACAGCTCTCACCTGCTCACTAATAATGTATCTAACTTGTAAAATACAGCTCTCACCTGCTCACTAATAATAATATGTGCTTCAACTATTATAAATGTTTTCCATGTTTTTACCTGAAATGGCAATGAGCTTGAGTACTCTCCACCATCAAGATCAAAAAAGCTGACCGTGCTGGACTCGACTGTACATATGCCTTTCTGCTCCTTGCCTGTGGAAAATACAAATAAAATAAATCATTTGAATGCTTAACAAGACTTAAGCAAAGTCACAAGTTAAATTATCAGATAGATTGTTTATTACCAGCAGAACCCATTGAGGAGCTTGAATCTACAGTATTTCCACCGGGAGATATCACAAAAGAAGCCCAGAGTGCCTAATATAAAATAAATGAATATTCAAATGGAATCATGTTGAATACATTATATATATATCAGTCCTTAAAACAAAATTAAACATTGAATTGAAACTAGTGTCTTGTGTTGTACCTGCAGTGCAGGTGAGTCCATGGTGAATGCCTTGACAACAGTCCTGAAATTGCCTTGGCTGCCTCGACTCCACACCACAGTGGTCCCATTAATGTAGAGCTCCTCATCAAAGACAACATCACGGCCATGTTCTCTAAAAACCCAGCTTTCTTTCTGCTAAAACCAAGACATCTTGTATGTTGTTACATTTTTTTGTTAACCATATACTGAACATTGACAATATTAATTGATTGTTTAGCATAAAAATTTCAATAATGTGAATTCACAAATACTTTTCTACCAACAACATGATTTTAATAGAAAAACTATTTCAGAAAAATAAGATTATAAATAGAAAAAAGAAAAATATTTGTTTTATTCTTTCTAAATATTTAAATATACTAATAAAAGATGTCTGATTTAGAGAAAAATTGAAACTAGGTTATGTCTGCTTGTTCCTTTTTGCCAACAATGAACAATGACAAATGTTTACTCTTCAATAAGTGTTTGCTAAGATCCATTAGAGATGAGGGATACTTAAGGCCACCTTAAAGAAAAAAAGGACTTTACTACCACTGAAGTCTGGAACCATCTGTCTAGCAGGCTCGCTTTACCCAACTTGGCTTGTATTAAGATGGTAAATATTGGTGAAAAATCAGTGTTGGCCCAAATATTAACCATCTCCAAATGAGGTTTCAAAACTAGTATTTAATAGCTAAATAGTAATTTGTCAGCAAGTTTGCAGTGGTGGCCCCACTCATGCAAGCATGAGAACAAATATGAATTGTGTTGAAACAATACTGTATGATTAAGAGAAGTCTTTCACTACCTTTATAGAGTCCTGTAAAGTGATTTCTTTAAAAGAATTGAAAAGTGTGAAGCCTTGATCAGCTATTGGGGAATCACATTTTCTTTTGATCTGAAACTGCCCAGGATGACGGCGGATGTAGTCTCTGCCGAAAGGAATGAAATCCTGGGTGTCGCAAGATGTAATCATCTCCTCAGACTCCAGCGTGAAGAGAAATTTGTTTAGCAGCTTGTTAAATGTATAATTGAAGATCCTTCAGGTGCATCACCTACTAGAGCTGAAGCTGAAAAAATAAAGAGATTAAAGTTACAGCTTGTAAGTAACTTATAAATTTCATATTACACATTCTTTTGAGTACTTATATGAATTTGTTCTAGCACATGGTATAATATATTATATGCTTCTTTAGTGTCTTTTTGAGTATTAGGTTGTGTTTTAGATTAGTAAGAGGATGAATTATTCTAGCATTGTTCTAACCTAAGGTTAAATAGCATTTTAGTTTTATGTTCTTTGATTAGCGGTTGGTCGCCATACTGCCCACTTGACACCCATTTTAACTGTCAGCCATATAAACAGATGATCTATACACAATCCGCTTAGTAGATCGCAGGATCTGAAAGGGGAACTTCAAAGTTAAAAATTATACTTTCTTCCACTTTAAGCACTTTCACATTTTTGGTGCCTAACTTTCTTTTGTTTCAATTTATTATAATGTTTATTTCTACAAAATTGTACAACAAATTCTCCTTTAGATCTAGATAAGTCAGAATGAATGTGATGGATTATCTTTAGATCAGTGTGATTATTAAATGTGTTTTTACAAAGAATATGGAACATCTGTATGAAAACGTGTGGGTGTGTGTATAGAAAATCACTACAGTTTTCTAATGTAAAGACTAGTTAATGATAATGTGTGTAGTACAACATTTCTAGAATGACTAGATCTATGAGTGGGCTTTTACTCGAAACTCCAGTTCAAGAGAACCATAACCATAGAATGACAGTGATGATCTAGATCTATATTAAAAAAACTGAACTGGTACCAGATGTTGAAGTCTAAAAGTTGTCACATATGAACAGTAATCACACCACTGCAAAAAGGTCTCAATTGGTCCGTACGCCACAAAATCACCTTCCCAAACGACTTCTTTATATGGATGGGTAATTGTGTGCAGAAAAACACTCTTAGGGAGATCAACACAAACGTTACAAAGATACCCTAGAAAGCTCATTCAAGGGTTGTGATATATTGACATTCATGGCTGGGAAATGCGGTAAAGCTCTCAATGGTTCCTAGAGGCGTGAAGCTGTGAGTGGCAGAGTCTCAAGATATGAGGCAAGGAGTTCCTAGGAGAGTAACCAGAAAGAACACAGAGCTTACCCATGCCATGTATGTGTATGACTTTTTAAAGAAAAGATTGCACTTCATAACCAACTTGGAGATCATAAAAGGAAATGAGAATATGTGCTTATCTTTGACCAGGAAAGTAGGTACTTTGAAAAACTTGACCTAGATCCATTTTTTTTAATCTCCAAAAATATTATAATAGATCTGTAGACTCTATTTATAAATTGATCTAATACTGATTTTTGAGTAGGCCTAGTTAGACCATTAGATCTAGATCTAGACTAGATGCCTAAGGCCATCCCTGCCCTTAATTTAATCTTAGTCTAGATCTAGATCTATAGACATAGAAGATTATGAGCATTTTTTTTTTTAGATCTAGAGCAATGGTGGCCAACCTTTTGGTTCCATGCAGCAAATTTTTTTTACTTCAGATGCGCCACTTAAAACTTCTAGGAAGTCTGTCCTTGTTAACATTTTTAGTTTGTATTTTTATTTATTATTTCAGTAAAACTTCCCATCGAAGGCCCCTAGTTTTTCAGGTCAATTATTTGGCAGCTATCTTTTTTTTTTATAGCCTTTTATAACATTTTATTATTACATAATATAGAACCAGAGTTTTCATGTACGGTATATAGAGCTTATGCTTTATGAACACCTATAGGCCAAAATTTCAAAGTTTGACTTTGACAACGCATTATTTGACAATGGTTTGACATAGAAAAGAAAATGAAGTATCAAAATCTTCTTTAGTTTTAAAAGGAGAATAAAGATGACTACTTATATATTTGTACCCCTAATCTATATTTGTTATTATATTTAAGGTCAAAGAGGCCATGTGTTTTCATTTAATTTAAACTAATTTGACACACATTATTTGATTCCAAACACAATTTATAATTTATTTCTAACACAGTCTCTATATTTTGACATATATATTAATATTAACTAAATTTTAAGATCCCCAGGCACATGAAATCATTAAGATGTTTTCAAAGTATGCATAAATATGAACAAACAAACAAAAAATATTCCATGAACACACTTATTCTACCAAAATTAGGTCACAGGGATAGTGACTTCTACAGACTTTTAGACTTTTTTCATGTTTGCATGATTAGATGTGTGTTGAATGTTTGTGTTTTTATTTATAGTGGGAAACGTGGTCGAGAGGGCAAGTACGCTTGAACTTGGCTTGGCTTGGCTACCTAGAAGGGGGCTCGACTCGGGCAGAGTTGTGTTTACTGAGCGCCTAAACCAACTCCTAGATACCCCCTCCCCACTAGTCCACAGATGAGATTGGACCAAAAGCGCTCTGAGCATGCTATAAGCATGAAAGTAGCGCTATATAAAAAAAAAGCTATAATAATATTCATTTAATAAATTTCTAATACAGATGATCTTTTGTAGTATCATAGTACAAACAAATTTGACACACATTTCATTCAATCAATGTATCAAGCTCACTCCAAACATTTGCCCATTTATTCTCTAAAAAAAAAAAAACAAAAAAAAAATATAATATAATATAAAATCATTAACATTGATGTCCTAAACTGGCTGTTTGAAATAAATTTTGGTAAGAACATCAATGACATCATAATTTAATACAAACACACCTTATTAATTCTTTTTTTGTATGGAAAACAACTTGGCTTATGAATCAAATTAAATTATAAATGGACAAGCACATTATATTGATTATACAGAGTGCTAGTTTCATATGATATTCAAATTAATTATTAAATTAAATATCAAAATAAAGATGTAATCATGACCACAAAAACAGCGAGTGTTTGAATTCATGTAATGTCTCTAATGTCGGATTAAATTTAAACTAATCTACTCTGTATTAAATCTAGTTCTAGTCTAGTTAGATTTCTAGTCTCTCAGTCACTGTGACTGACTGTGATACTGTAGAGTGAGTGTAAGTACTGTAACTGTAAGTAGTGTAAGCCTACACTGACTACACTAACACTGCAGTGACTAAAAAGACTAGTGTAAGCCTACACTGACTACACTAACACTGCAGTGACTAAAAAGACTAAGTTAACTAAGTAAGACTCGTCTCTACTCAGTCTACTAACAGTACTGATAATTATATTATTAAATATTACTATTAGTAAGTATTAGATAGGCTAAAAATTTTTTTTTTAGGCTTAAGGTTAGGTCTAGATCTAGATTAGATATAGTCTAGATCTATTTCTACACCTTTCCTTACCAAATATTATTCATATGAGCAGTTTTTGTCCGCCATAATGTTGACATCCTCCGAAATAAGATTTCGTTAAAAATAGCTATTCTATATAATAATTAATTCGAATAGTATCTAGATCTAGATACAGACGCTATGTAAGAAAAAGTATATAGAAATAATATACTGTATTTAACTGTATAGATCAAGTTATGCAAAGTTTATGGTTTATGTACCCATATTAATATTACTACGAGTGGAGTTTGAAGTTTTGATGCTGTAACATGTCATGTTTAATTAGTGTATATAAACTCTGTATGCAATTTGTTTGTTAGTCAGCAGTAATTTGTACATAGGCTACTTTACAAAGCTTATATCTGTCTGTCTGGTAAAAAGTAAATAGGCTATAATATAATTTAATATAATAGGCCCCTATATAGGTCCATGTGCTCCTTTTCGGACACCAAATCTCGGATCAAGCTGAAATTCTGACACAATTATTTCTTTTACCCGACAACACAAGAATCATTATAAAAAAAAAACTTATAGCTAATTAACAATTAATTATTTTGTTTTTGAATTCGAACAAGAGAAAAAATTGTACTTGAGTAAAGATAAAAGCTGAATTTAAATTGTTCTCCTTTATAGTCGCCTAGCTAGTTTGAAACAAACAATAGATAACTATACAATCTTCTATTTTTCATAAGCCCTCACTAGCAGAGTGGTTAGTAGGTATGTCGCTTGAGTGTGAATTCGAATTCAGGTCGCCCCCCTCTAATATGTTAGCCGATTTGGTGGGATGGGGAGGTGGCGATGGCAAGAATCCCGATAAACTTCAAGTGGGGGGGGGGGGGGTCTAATTTATTTGTAGAAATCACAGCTTGTTAACGGAATCAATTAAATATCTATATAATAAAACTTGTTATTGATATTTTAACCACTCTATATTATGGCGTTCCCCTGTTTGCCAATTGGGTGGTGTGTTGGGTTGAATACCTCTACGTCTGCCCTTCCAACCTAAACCATTTGACACGTGTGTGTGGGGGGGGGGGTCCTACTTTTATTTTGAAATCATAGTTTGTGAATAAAATTAGTAGAATTACTATATGATTTTTATATTATGTCGCTACACTTCTGGTATCTTAGCCGATTCGGTGAGGTGGAAGGGGTGGGGGCGATTGCTTCCACTGCCCTCGCCCCACTCTAGCCCTCTGAAGGGGGGGGGGGCGGTCGTATTGTTATGGACATAGTTTGTGAACAAAATTAGTTTAATAGCTAAATAATATAAGCTTCATATTGATGTCTTAACCCATTTGTATATTATGTCGCGCGCGCACACACACACACACACACACACACACTCTGATCTCAAATTTCATTATTAGTATATATAAAACGAAAAAGTGTTGTGCCAGGGGGAGGGGCGATACATGCAATCACTTCCACCCATCGGACAAACTATTTCCTTTTTGTCTTTTTGTATTGTTGTTAAGAAATTACAAAATTAAAAAAAAAAAATTACTAATTTAATGCTATAAATAAAATTCTTTTATCGAGTCGCCCCACCCCCTATTCTTTAATGCCAGATGCAATCATTAGCAGAAATTATAAAAGTAGAGAGGATAAACGTTTTCACTCTACCGCCCTCTCCCCTTTCCAGACGAAAAACATGACGTTTTAAAACAGACAAAAGTTCAATATGGCGATAGAGTTGAAGTATTTGCACACGAAGTTATCTGAGTTATTTGAAGTCAAACTGTTTTTGGAAAATTTAGAATGTATACGAAATTTTTCATTTTAAGAGTAACTATTGAGATGAGTTCTGAAACCAAATATTATTTTCCTAGTCATTTTCCCAACCTTTACTCATACTGATATTTTTCTGTTGTATAAAAAAAAATGGGACTATAACCGTGACCTCCATAACCATATCGAAGGTGCCGCTATAACTCACGATATACGCTTGAATCTAAAATGCAAAAAATTTAGAGTAGAATGTAATTGGTTCACTTAATTTTTCCTCCCACTTCCGAGATATTTTGTTTAGAGCTTTGAATTACCGTTCTGTAACAAAGC
The DNA here is from genome assembly GCA_030265305.1 of Biomphalaria pfeifferi. Taxonomy (NCBI): domain Eukaryota; kingdom Metazoa; phylum Mollusca; class Gastropoda; family Planorbidae; genus Biomphalaria; species Biomphalaria pfeifferi. Next base: position 1,341,913 of record JASAOG010000148.1, read on the forward strand.
AAGGTTACTAACATGCCTATTGAACAAAATGTATCACTTACAAATGAGCATTTTTTTAAACTATTTTTTTTTTCGAATAATTTTGTTTTTCGACCGCGACTCTCAAAGTTTTAATCTAAATATGTTGGGTGTCTTATTCTTTCAAGAAACAAATCGGTTGTATTTGCAATTCGTATTAGAATATTTTTCAAGTAAAACATTATTTAAAAGGTCATTTTTTTAATCGGATGAATGATGAGCTGTAGATGTCCGGAGAATGCGTTTCTGAGGTGAAGAATGCAAGAAAACGCTTTTAGCTGCGGGGCTTTGCCCCGATCACCTTTGGGTGAGTTTGCAGCACTCCCCCAGACACAGACCCCTAGCTGTCAAGAGAAAGGCTTCATCATGGCTCCAATCTTTTTTTTTCGGAGGCGATCCTCAAAACCTTAATCTAAATATGTTGGGTATCTTATCTTTTCAAAGAACAAATCTGTTGTAATTGCAATGGAGAAAAGGCTTGTAAATTCATATTAGAATATTTTTCAAATAAAAGACTATTCAAAAGTTCCTTTTTTAATAGGATGAATAATGAGCTGTAGAATGTGTTTCTGCAGTGAAGAGTGCAAGAAAACGCTTTTGGACTCCATTGGGGAAGCTTACAGCGCTCCCACAGACCCCCTAGCTGTCGAGAGAAAGGCCTCAACATGGCTGGGTTTTTTTTTTTTAATTCTTATATATATTTGCTGTACGCGCGTTTATGCTTAGGGTTAGGGTTTACAGGGCGTTAGGGTTAGGGTTTGGAAAAAAATCGCCACCCCCACTCCAAAGTTCTGGATCCGCTAGTGCCCAGATATTCCATATTTTCTCCCCTGCCCCCTCATAACATATATATCAGTGGTCTTCAACGTGGGTGCTATCACCCCCTGGGGGGCGTTTTCGTGAAATCGGGGAGAGCTCGGAGCAAAAGGGGCGGTAGGGGGTGCTGGGCACTATAAGGGGGTGCTGGGCACTATAAGGGGCGCTGGGCATAAAGGGGGAAAGAAGGAACTAGAGGTGCGACTGAAACAAAACAAATAAAATATTTCCTCAAAATTGACGCTGGCAAACTAGATATAGACCAAGTCAAGAGAGATAGTTTGCGTCTAATTTAAGAACAGAAAGAACGTTAGAAATTGAGTTCGGGAATCCCTTTTTCTATTTTTAAATTCTTACTCCGTCATTGTAAAATATGACAATCTTTTGTCCTTAGATCTTGCGCGCCTTAACGTTTATAATTTGATAGATAAACTATGTAACTAGCCTTCTGATTATAGTTTATTTTATCTAAATATGCTAATATACTGATAAATAAATGTTAATTAAAAAAAAAAACATTAAAGCTTACATTCAAATAGAATAATTTAACCTTTTTTTTTTTAAACAAAAACATTGACAAAGTGTTGTAACGAAATCTCGCTGCTATGTAATTTTTTTATTTTTTTTTTGTTAGAGAGTTTTAGTGAAATGCCACTAGATAAAAAGTAGTCCAATATTCTACTTTGAACAATCGATATCTATGCAATTCACATAACAATGCTCTATGAAGACATTACGATTCGATTCTAGGATGTAAATAAATACAAAATTAAATATAAATGATAATTATTACACATCTGTTAGGCCTATTGATGTTCAAATTGAGTTGCAGGAAAAATTAGATTTACAAAATTATGTCTTCAGTTAAAACATAGGAGGCACAACAGAGATATAGATGCACTTGAATGTTTCAGTAAAATTCCAAAACTGTTTTCGAAAATGGAATTATGTTTTATTAGACTAGATCTATCTATTAGTTTAGAGATTCTACTATTCTAGAATTAGAGTCTAGATTAGATCTAGATATATGTAGATTACTTATTATACTAAGACCTAAGATGCATAGATGATAGATCTATAATGACTATACTAGTCACTATACTGGTAATACTAACTAATAATAGTCGTCACTATACTAGATCTAATACTAAATTAACTAAATCTAGACTAGATCTACATTATTTACTTCTATTATAAGTATACTTATATCTCTACTATCTAGATCTAGTATTATCTACTAGAGTATACTATATAGATCTAAATCTTATCTTATATAATACAGACGTTACTTCGAAAAATACCCATACATATCTAGTTATAATCATAATTATAATAATCTAAAATCACTAGATCTAGAGTTACTAAGATATCTACTAGACTATCAAATCTATCTAGATTTTAGATCTAGAAGTAGTAGTAGGCCTAGTAACTAGTATTTCTTAGATTATTTTTAGATTAAAATATTAATTATTTGATCTAGGTCTAGTAGTTAGATCTAATTCTAGATCCAGATTCAAGTCCGAAGATTAGTGAAAAATGCAGCATTTCCCGTGGATACACAGCCCCACCTTTGACCTACATATTTGCAACATCCAGGGCAAGCATAACCATTGTCATCAGGTGGTCAATTTAGAGTTTCTTTTCGCCGTCTGCGTTTGTCCTTGGCAGCGTATTTTCTTTTAGTCTCAAATGTGTATCCCTCTGCCTTTGTGAGTGACCTCCAGCTGTCTCGTTCTGAAGCCGCATGTAACCAGGTGCTCTCTTCTATGTCAGCTAAGGCAATTTGACGCCTAAGCTGGTCTTTGAAGCGTTTCCGTGGGGCGCCTCTGTTACGTCGACCACCTTTTAGCTCACCAAAAAAAAAAAAAAAGACTGCCTAGGCATACGTTCGTCTCCGATACAGGATACGTGCCCAGCGTAACTGTCGGACGTATACTGTCATTACTGGCGTTCGCAAGGACTGTTTGTAGTGCGGTCTTGCTACCGTATGTCCAAGATAGAGCGCAAGCATTTTTGTTGAAAGCGCTCAAATAGTATTACTTGCTTTCTATATAGTAGCTATGTCTAAGATCCATACAGAAGGGTTGAGAGAACCACTGCCTGGTTGACATTTTATTTTTGTAGGCAGGCGGAGCAATTTATTCTGACAAACTCTCGCCTGAATGCGTCCACCCAATAGCAGGATAATGAGCTGTAGATACCTCAGACTATGCATTTAAAAAAAAAATAAATACCGGAAATTTAATTACATGACTTATTCAAACTAATCGATACAACTACACTTAATATAAGCTTTTTTTTTTTTTTAAAGTATTTGTATTTTGCTTGCTTTTATTGTTGTTATTGTTTACTAGTGGAACATTGAATTTGTAGCCTAAATAATTAATTATAATGGTGTTAGGAGGTGGAGGATCTACTTCAGGTCTAGACCTCGTGCTAACCAGAAGTTACACAGATGGTAACGCTACTGGATGGGTCGTATCTGTGCACCTCAGTCTGTGTCCAAGGGGCTAGAGTCGCCTAAGCAACTAAACAACACAACTAAACTAACTAATCTAGCTAACTAGAAGAAGAAACAAACTTTAACTGAAAATAAATAATAAAAAATAAATACTAAAAATGATACTTTATTTACACATAGCCAAAAAAGAAATCAATAATAAAATATAATAATATAAGTACACTAACTAATCAACCCAACTAACCAAACCCCTATCAAACTCTGTTACCGTAACACTAACAAACTAACCGAACCAACTATCTAACTAAATTTATTACACTAATCGTACATCTAGATCTATAGTAACATCCAACAATAAACTAGTCTAGATCTACAGTATCCTACTATGAAACCGTAACACTAAAACTAAAACACGCTTTACTACAGAACTAAGAACAGACTAAGACAGCAAGTATCAAACACTGCAGCAGCAGTAATAATAATCTACAACATACAAATACACAATTATAAATACAAAACAATAAAATCATGGAGTCACTACTAGATTTAGTATATAAACATCCATCAGGGCAGTCCTGAGTTAGGTGCTGCCATCTTTAATACATAGCGTTGAAAAAACAAACTGCAAACTGATTTGACAATATTCCTAATAGAAAATAAAAAACTAGATTGAAATATAAAGAATATTTACACATAGTAAAAAAAAAACATGAAAAAATTCTATGACTTACAGGCAGTCCCAGGTACAGAAACAATTAAACACCAGATCACAAAGATTATCGCCTGTCACACAGACAGAAGTACTGTACTGACCACTGGTCAAATGTTTAGGAGGCAGCATGGACTCTACTATATTATATTACTCCGCCCTAACCCATTTAACAATAAGCGGAAGTAAAATTATACAATCTGGCACAAGCCTATAAAAATTTAAAAAAAACAACAGTTGTAACCTATAAAACTAGTAGAAACAAAAAATAAATAAAAATAAATCTAGCATATACAAGTACTAAATATCCAAAATACTTATAAATAGCTCTGGGAGCGCAAGCTCACAATGGATTTAGCGTTATATATATATATATATATATATATATATATATATATATATATATATATATATATATATATATATATATATATATATATATATATATATATATATATATATAGGAACCAGGCATAAATAAATTCTATAAATGGAATAATATATTTTTATTACTTTTGTATATCGATTGCCTCGATGCCACATTTTATTTAGCTCTAGCGAACATAATAAAGAAAAAGGTTTGCATGATATCATCTTAAAAGAATGGTGTCCTTTTTTGATTGTCCGAGAATGTATATCTCTAAATAAGCCAAGTAGCATTAAATCATAATATCTTTCTCATTTTTAGAATGATAGTCACCGTTCTGCGCTTTGGCATTGCCTTCGTTCTGAATATTTTTTCCAAACACCATTCGCAAATGGAACATGGACATGTAAAGGTTCCTGAATTTGGTACTCATGTACAGAAAAATGAAAAAGTTCACCAGAGAGTTCAGACCGTCCATGGGGTAAAAGGTGGAGAAAAGAGTGACAAAGAGATTCTTGTACAGACCGGTCATTTTGAACTCTTTGATGAAGATCATCATGAAAGTGATGACCACACCAGGGATGGAAAAGACAATAAAAGAAACGGAGATGAAGATGACCATCTTAACCAGCTTCTTGTCCCTGCCCGTCAAAGAGGAACTGCTGTTCGAGACCTGGTAACTCCATTGAACTGTTCTTGTAAATGACCGGACGTAACGACGCCAAAAGCTAAGAGCTGGAAGACGACCATGGCCATCAAAGTGAGGCCTTCCAGGCTCGCGGCCATTGGGGGGTGAATCAGGCCCAAAGTGGTTTTGTTGACCCTGGCGTTGTAGGCTGGGCCCAGCCTGCTGGCAAGAAATGCAGGGACGAATGTCGCCATGACAACGCAGAACACGGTGAAGGAGGTGACGATGGACATCTTTGGGGTGATGATGGTTCTGACCTTCAGCGGCAAGGACACGCACATGAACCTCTCCACGGTGATGACTGCCGTCATCATGCTGGCCACACGGCTGCACCCGGCGTAGGGCCACCCGAAAGAGATGTACCCGACCGAGTCTACCACCTCGAAGTAGGTCACGGCTTGCATGACGCCAGGGTTGTAGACAACGCTGAACCCCAACAGCATCAGGACCACGCCTGTGTCTGCCACGGACAGGCTGAAGAAAGAAATGTTGGTGGTGTCCTTGAAGCCAATCTTGAAGAAGATGATGACCTTGATGACGTTGACCACCACCCCAAGAAAGCCCACCGCCCCGGAGAAGAAGAAGTAGTGTACCGTGGTGATGGTATACAGCATGGGGCTACTGATGCAGCTGGTCATGCAGTCAAATGGAAGCACACTTGAAGAAGTTAAATTTAACATAACTTTCTACTAAGCCTTAAAGGCTTCGAAATTCCCTTTTCTTTCGTTAATAAAATAAATAATCCAAATAAGGTTTAATTGTTCTAAGGTTCTTTCTTTTAAAGATAAATCCTTTTTATTTTAACACAGAATCAAACTCAGAGCTTCGTTTGCACCTTACAGCTTCAACATCTGAGCTCTTATAATAATCTTAGCTCTGAGTTAAACGACCACATTTATACCCAAACTTGTTTCTTTTTTGACGATTGTTTTTGAACGCCCCCGACCCCAAATCAAATTTAGAAAGACATGACTAAAACATGTGCAAGATTTAAAAAAAAAAAAGAAATGATACGTGAAATAGTCAATGGGGGGAATAACATATTGTTTTGGATATTGTTGTTAAGATTTATTTCGTGTAATGAGCGCATGATAGTTAATGTTTTTAATCACTCCTTGCCGTAACGATTTATCCGAGGGCTAAAACGATTAGTGCCTTCACATAATTGCAAGGGAAGTTGGGTAAATGATAAAATTGGCTTTTGATTTCAATTAATTGATCAATGTCGTACTTCTGCTGGCGCGATCCCGAGTCACGTGATAATAAATGCATGACCTTGTTAAAACGAACCTATTAGTTGAAAGCTACAAATGTGTACGAATAGCGTTATTGGCATATAGCGAACGTTTCGAGTTCGTAATTGGAAATTTTATTTATTAAAAAAGCGATAGATAGTAAGATAGCAAAGTGATTGCCTACTAATATCTAAATGTATGCCTTTAAGCAAAAATTTACCATATCATTAATTGTTTGTTCAATGCATAACAAATACCATGATCTAAAACTTAGCTTTGGGTATGAATATCGTAGGCTTACTAGTGAAAGGTCACGATCCGGTCAATACCAACAGTAACGGCACACATAGTTACTGAAGCGGTAAAAAAGGAGACTTTTAAAAAAAATTATTATTATAGCTTTTATATAGCGCTACTTTCATGCTTAGAGCGCTTTTGGTCCAATCTCCAATGATAGATATTGCTCATTCATATTTTACGCTTAAACATAAGCTTAACATTGGACTTTTTTCCCTTCATAATCTTTCTTTTATGTATGTGTGTGTATGTTTGAATAGTCGTAGGATAAATAAAATCTTCTTCCCCCCCCCCCCTCTCCCTCTCTCTGTAATTGCTGCCTGGTCTTGTAGTATGTGCTTTGTATGACTAAATCCTGCCTGCTGACATACCTTGCCGTCGTGCAGAAGGTTTGAGCTAAGACCAGGCTATAAAGATGGTGCACCTACCTACACAAACTAAAATTTATACAGACTTGAAGAAATATGCTATACGTATAGTACGCAATAGAAAAAAATATATATATATGTAGGCCCCCTATAATGTGTAAGTAACTTCTATGCGTCGTTCTTCTTTGCAGCAAAATGTTGACAACGTTTATCTACTCAAAAGTTTCAAAATGCATTGTTTCATTCTTCTTCCAAAACAAGCGAAATGTTTATAAAACCTGCTCATATACCGATTTGAAATTGTCAGGTAGACTTGTGTTACTGCTCTTTGAACTCTAGGTCAGCAAAAGCGAATAAGAGCTCCCTTTTACCGAACTGCATGAAAAGTAGGCTATGCGTATACTGAACGTATACTGCTTTTTCTGGCTGGGGGGGGGGGGGGGGTCAGACGCGGGGTTAAACTCGTGATTTTTTTTTGACGTAAACTTTCAGTGATACGGTCACTCCGAGCTCGCGGACTAGAGAGGCGCGTACACCGGGCCCCCCGCCATTTTTCTTGACTCTACCAGGCTGACGGTGCGGGACACTCCATTTATATAAAGGAGCCTGGGTGTTGACATACATAAAGTTCCCCTTTCAGACCTTTGCGATCTAAAGGGCAGATGATGTAAAGGCCATCTGTTTCCACAGTTGACGAAGGTGTCATATGGTAACCCCCAAATTAGTGTTTTTTACATTAAAAATTAATGTTAGGTGCCCATTAGAGCTGGGTGGACTCAGAGGCGCCTAAAGGATCCCTAAATTAAAATCCCAGTCTTCAGCAGTATTTGAACCCGGGACTTCGGTTCTGAAGCCAAGCGCTTTACCGCTCAGCCACCGCGTCCCCTAAATAGACTCGGCCTACATCAATATCAATATTATTATTACTCATTGTTAGTTTTTAGTGTTGAAATTTTGTTATTTCCTAGAAGCATTACAAAACCGCTCTGCCACCGAGCCCCCTAAATAAATATAGATAGTTAGGCCTACATTGATATCACTATTATTATTATTTATTGTTCGTTTTTAGTGTTGAAATTGTGTTATTTCCTAGAAACTCTATAAATATCTGTGGCATTTTACGTCTCGAGAGACGATCTTTTCCCTTTACTACTTCTTATGTGGCTAAAGAGGCCAATCCTTGATACACAGCTGCGGTTGCAGATTGGGCATATGAAATCACCAGGCCCTGTTGCATTTTCAGCCTTCTTTCTGCTTCTGTTGTGCAATCCGAGACACTTATCTTATGCTCTCTCTCCATGTGGATCTATCCAGCGCTACTTTTTCCCAGCTACTAGTGTCGATTTTAAATAGCTTCATGTCACGTTTGCATACATCTGTATATCGTAAAAGTGGGCGACTAGCGGCTCTCCAGCCTTCAATAAGATCGCCATACAGGATGTCTTGTGGAAGTCGACCTACAGGCATTCTGCGAACGTGGCCAAGCCAGCTAAGGCGTCTGCTGCTGATAACAGAGCGGATGTCCTGGCACCCTGCTCTTCGTAGCAGTTCCTCATTGGTTATCTTCTCTTGCCACCTTATTTTAAAGACCCGCCTTAGGCATCGGAGGTGGAAGATATTCAGTTTTTTTTCCTGCTATGAGTAGATAGACCATGTTTCACTTCCGTATAGCAAAGTGCTCATCACACAGGTCCGGTAGACTAAGGCTTTAGTATTGTTAGTCAGCAATATATTGTCCAACACTCTTTTCTGCAACCGTGACATGGTGCCCATTGCTAATCTATTGTTGATGTCTTTATCCAGTAGAGCATCGTTGGATATTATGGAGCCAAAATAGCAAAAGTCATTAACAATTTCAAGTATTTGGCCATTAATGTTTACTTGAAGTGAGGTATTAGTGTTTTGGACAAGTAGGCCTATCTTGGTCTTGCTTTGACTAATATTTAAGCCGAACTTCTGGCAAGCGGCAGATAGTTTGTCAACCAGGGTCTGAAGCTGGATATCAGAGTCAGCTACAATAGCTGCATCATCAGTATACAGGAATTCTCTGATAAGTATCCTCCTAACCTTGGTTTTTTGCCCGCAGCCTTGATACATTGAATAGTTTTTCAGAGGATCTTTTATGGAGAAACACACCTTCGTTGATGTCGTTGTATGCATAATGTAGTAGACAAGAGAAGAATATGCCAAACAGACTAGGTGCGAGCAGACATCCCTGCTTGACACCACTTCTAACCTCAAAAGGTGCTGATTGGGCTCCATTGAATTTGACAGTATAAATACATTTCACAGCTTTTACTCGTCGATCACTCTCCTATACTCTCCTATTGCATCGATGTAAAGTCAGTAAAGTTTTTGTCAAAAGCATTGAAGAGCTACGTGGCTTCTAGCTTCTGACACTGTTCGGGTTCAATGCTTTCTTCCAGTTATTGATCAGTATATCAGTTCTCTGGATCACTATTCGATTTAAAGCATACGATAATGTCTGCTGACATTTTCTCTTCGCTACGACCTGACGTAGTTCTGATGGAGCAGCGGGTGGCCGTTGTCTAAAAGTTCTTTTAAATATGGTGATGTTGTGAGAATAATTTTTTTGATGCCCTTTTAATGATGTTTTCTTGACGGCGTAACAGTTTAGATAAAGCGTTGACTTGTTAACAAGTTGTTCCGTATGTTAGCAGATTTTGCTGCCTACTTAGTTGTCATTGCTAAAAGTGGTAATGGATATAAGCACTCCACTACCTACCTATCAAATGCTTCCCAATGGCATGCGTATTAAACAGCCTCTGACAACCAGTCCAACTCCTGGCCTTCATATGTGGTTCAGAATTGAGTCCGGCGGAACTGTTTTCACTAATAGAAGGGGTGACGGCGAGTAAATGGCTCGTAAGCCAGTAAGCTTCGGGCAGGAGGGACTCGTTAGCCTAGGAGAAGAAAAAGTCTGAATTCCAACATCTGCTGCTTTTAAGCTATACCCAATCATGGGAAAGGCTTCGGGAATCAACCCTAAGGAAAAATCAGGAGGTGGCGACCCTTAGGCAGAGTCTACGACCCCGCTGACACCAAACTGTATCGGTACTTGCCGTTCCTTGGATACATCAGCTGCGATCAGAGGGGGAACTGATGCGTGGGTGACATTGTTCCGACCACAGCAAATGCCCAGGCATTCGTCTCATTTGCATGAGTTGACATATAAGATTTTGTTGTTAGATCAATTTTGAGTTAAATAAAGATATCTTGTCGCGGATGCAAAAGTCGTCAACATATTCACGCACGACAGGTGGGAAATTAGCCTTATTGACATAATAAAGTCTTAAGCTGAGTAGAATCACATTAGCGGAATCGAATTGAAACCTTTAAAAAAAAAACAATACAACTCAAAACCTTTTTAGGTCCATTTTGTTGCAGACATCTTTCGTGAAAACAGTTTGCATCCTAAAAGATCTCACACAGTAGACGAAACTACGTCTCTTGAGTTAAATATATATATACTATTTACTATTTCTGCTTCATTTATATTCAAATTTGTATTTTATGACTACATTTACTACTAAAATTAATTGAATGCCTTGGCGTCTTTACTAGCACACTTCTTCAGGTCGCGCGCAAAACAGTTTGAGAAACGCTGTTCTAATGCCATATAACAATAAAAAAAATCTATCAGGACACACGACGTTGATTTCATGACCACACTTGTCAAGAAAAGGGTCATTGTGACCCAAATCAATAATTGATAGGAATGATCGAGACTCGGTTAATCGATTTATCTATTAAACTATCAATAGCGAAAACAAACAAAAAACGACAGGACAAAAGTCGATAAACTGAAAACCGCTGACAATATTAAGTTTCACTATACACAGTCTTTTCAGAGAAGGTGTGGTTCTCGGCCAGACTAGCAAACCCTTACTCCCCGAATCATTTCCCGTTTCCCACTCTTCAACACAATCATAGTTCTAGCGCATTACAATACAGTGATACGTCTTACACTCTTCAACACAGCCATAGATCTACAGTCTACACTCTTCAACACAGCCATAGATCTACAGTCTACACTCTTCAACACAGCCATAGCTCTACAGTCTACACTCTTCAACACAGCCATAGCTCTACAGTCTACACTCTTCAACACAGCCATAGCTCTACAGTCTACACTCTTCAACACAGCCATAGCTCTACAGTCTACACTCCTCAACACAGCCATAGCTCTACAGTCTACACTACTCAACACAGCCATAGCTCTACAGTCTACACTCTTCAACACAGCTATAGCTCTACAATCTACACTCCTCAACACGGCCATAGCTCTACAGTCTACACTATTCAACACAGCCATAGCTCTACAAATAATTCTCTTCAACACAGCCATAGCTCTACAGTCTACACTCCTCAACACAGCTATAGCTATACAGTCTACACTATTCAATACAGCCATAGCTCTACAGTCTACACTATTCAATACAGCCATAGCTCTACAGTCTACACTATTCAAAACAGCCATAGCTCTACAGTCTACACTCTTCAACACGGACATAGCTCTACAAATAATACTCTTCAACACAGCCATAGCTCTACAGTCTACACTCCTCAACACAGCCATAGCTCTACAGTGTACACTCCTCAACACATCTATAGCTCTACAGTCTACACTCTTCAACACAGCCATAGCTCTACAGTGTACACTCCTCAACACATCTATAGCTCTACAGTCTACACTCTTCAACACAGCCATAGCTCTACAGTCTACACTCCTCAACACAGCCATAGCTCTACAGTCTACACTATTCAAAACAGCCATAGCTCTACAGTCTACACTCTTCAACACGGCCATAGCTCTACAAATAATACTATTCAACAAAGCCATAGCTCTACAGTCTACACTCTTCAACACAGCCATAGCTCTACAAATAATACTCTTCAACACAGACATAGCTCTACAGTCTACACTATTCAATACAGCCATAGCTCTACAGTCTACACTCCTCAACACGGTCATAGCTCTACAGTCTACACTATTCAATACAGCCATAGCTCTACAGTCTACACTATTCAACACAGCCATAGCTCTACAGTCTACACTCCTCAACACAACCGTTGCTCTACAGTCTACACTCTTCAACACACCATAGCTCTACAGCAGGGGTTCTCAACCTGTGGTCGCGACCCCTTGGGGGGTCGATTGACAATTTGCCAGGGGTCGCCTAAGACCATCGAAAATATGGATTGTAGTTTGTCTATTCTTCTATAGCTGTGCGTGTGTGAGGGTCGCAGCACAGTGTGGGATTATAAAAGGGTCGCCGAGCCTAAAAGGTTGAGAACCGCTTCTCTACAGTCTAGTCTACACTCCTCCACACACCATAGCTCTTCAGTCTACATGCTTCAACCAAAAACTCAAACTCAGATCCAGATTCATATTGACACATGAAATGATGATGTTCGAAATAACGTATGTAATAGATAAGATAAGATGTTGTAATAACTTAAGGGAGGCAACTATGTTTATTTCAGAACATCACAAGTACATAAAACAACATCTATCTTAAGCACAGTCTCTTCATATCTGCTCTAGACTTGGGCGGAACTTGTTCTCTCATCATTCTAATGTCGACATCCTTATCCGTCTGGTTTCTGGCAGTGCGCACCTTCTGCACTATCTTGAATGGCGGTGTGCATGGCAGGGTTATAACAATATGATAATACGTTATCGTGGAAAACACTTTGAGCTTATGGAGTTCAAAGGCCAATAGTACAGTACTTACGTAAGGTAGTATGCTTTGTGTTACCATAAGACCTACAGCAACAGAGGCGGACGAGTCTGTTAGCGTGACGTGATACGATACGATGATCTACGCTTACGGCTCAGGGCCCCGCATATGACATTTGACCAGGGCCGCCTCTGCTCTCCGTGATGATCGGATCCTTGCCAAATAGGCTCCAAATGAAGTGCGGGAAAACCTGCCGAAACGTTTTATCTTTCAAGATTTTATTTCCTACTAGACTTATGAAATGTAATATGTCCTCCTTTTAAACCAATCAACGTAATGTTTCAAAAATTACATGCATATGTCAATAAATAAAAAGCCCATACAATTTTAGAGTATAAGTATTTGTGTGTTGTATTTTTCTTATCAAGTCAATTTGTACAAAGTTTATGTAAACTCACTCTGGTAAAAAGTGTGCACACATTAGTTCTTTCCCCATCCATTTCCCAACTGGTCCAGACAAGTGATAGGATATATATATATATATATATATATAATATATATATATATATATATATAATATATATATATATATATAATATATATATATATATATATATAATATATATATATATATATATATATATATATATATATATATATATATATACATAACAGTGCTTTTGTGACTGTACAGGCACCTTTTACGGTGTGGGGAAACATAATTTTATTGCCCTTTAATGACGTTTATTATTAATTTATTAGCAGTTAAAAGTTAGGCAATCCATCACTGAGTACCGGCACCTATTTTCTTTCACAAAAAAAAAAGAACTGTATATATATATTTATATGTGTGTTTATGTATGTGTGTGTGTGTCTCTGTGCCCCGCCGCCAAACACTATTTCCGGTAATGAAAGCCAACAAAATGCATATTCTGAGGTATCTTCAGTGCATTATCCTGCTATTAAAAAGTTTTAGTTCAAAAATCTAATTTGCTATTCTTACTTACTTAGATCCTCAGGCGCCACATTAAATGTTTTTCAATTTCGGAAAATGACTATTCACTGCACTTTGGAGCCCAGCCATTGGAAGGAATTTGCAACCTCTCTTGGCTACGATCTTGGAATCTGGTGACTGTAGTTTGCTTTACAATTTATTTCGAAAAGGGAAATTTTATCGTCAAAATCATATGTTTGAGGGGGGGGGGGGGTTAAAGTTAAACTTTAGCTACGCTCATAGAATTTTCTGACTGTGGTTTGCTTTAGAATAATATTGAAGATAGAGGTTTTCAACCTCAAAACTCTCTGTAGGGGATTTTAAACTCAAAACCATCTGGAGGGGTTTTAAACTTTAAAAAAAGGCCCTCCTGAGGGAGAAAACCCCCTTTGGCTTTGCTACGCTCATAGATTTTTTAGTGTGTAATTTGCTTTTTTATTTTAAAGAGTTGTTTTTTTTTAGATTCAAACCCCGCTGAAAGGGGTTTAAACTCATAACCCCTTCAGCTACGCTCATAGAATTTGCTTTTTAGCGGCGCCAGAAAGGGGAAAAGACGCTATTAGTTTTGTGTGAAATGTCTGTCCGTTCGTCCCGTTTAGATCTCGTAAACTAGAAATGGTAGTGAAAATCCGACATCACAATATTTTAGTCCATTCAAAGTTCTGATGCAACGGCTACTTTTTTTTTTCTAAAAGCGAAAAATCTAATTTTTTAAATCACTTATGCAGGCAGTTTTTTTTCATAAAAATACACCACTTTTACAACTATTAACTATTAAACACTCACACACTTGAGGCTCTTTATTAGGGGAGAATACTGACTTCCATATTTTTAACACATATATGCAAACAGTTGTAGACTTTTTGTCAAAAGTTTTTGTTTTTATATTTGTATTGTTAAGTTATGTAAGTTCTATTTTAGTAAGTACTATATTTACACACAAAAAAATGTTTACTATTTTTTAAAAAAGAAAAAATCTATTATGCATTATAATTTAAAACGAATAGTAATCTTGTAAACTGCATTTTTTTTCTTGTTGATATAGATCACATATTCCGTCTATACATCACAATTGGATCAATTACAAGACATCAGTTAGGCCAGAGCGTCCCGGGTTCGAATACTGGTGAAGACTGGGATTATCAACTTTGGAATCCATGGGCGCCTTTGAGTCCACCCAGCTCTAATGGGTACCTGACATTAGTTGGGGAAAAGTAAAGGCGGTTGGTCGTTGTGCTGGATACATGACAACCTCGTTAACCGTAGGCCACAAAAACAGATGAACTTTACATCATCTGCCCTATAGACCACAAGGTCTGAAAGGGGAACTAGTTAGACTAGGTTCACATCTAACCTTACATTCACTTTCACCTATCCTTTGATCTGCTAGACCGTTGGGGCACTACACAAGATCTATCAACCTTCTTTTTTTCATTCTTATCTGTCATTTGTCTTTGATATTATTTCATTCGGATGTTTTTTCTGAAAATATTGAAGCCTGCCTGGCTGGACCACTACGAGGGCCGATTTTGAGTTTGTGTTTCCACACAAACTGTCTTTGTAATCTTGTTTTTTTTTATATATTGAAGAAGTATTTTTTAGCTTCCTACCCCGCTGGATGGGGGTTTAAACTCAAATCGCCATTTGGCTACGCTCATAGAATTTTGAGTGCGTAACTTTTTTTATATTGAGGAGGTGGTTTTTAGCTGCCAACCCCGCTGGAGGGGGGTTTTAAACAAAACACAAAACCCCCCTTTGGCTATGCTCATAGAATCTGGTGACTGATGTATGGATAGTCTTATATTGAGAATGGGCTTTTGTCGTAAAATTCTCAGGGGGTTTTAAAAGCTATGCTCTTAGAATTTGGTAATTGTCGTTTACATAATGTGTTTGTATAGAAGAGTGGGATTTAGCTGCAAAATAGTTCTTTTATTGTTATTACTTTTAATTTAAAAAACTCATTCGCTTTAACCATTTTTTTAACTCTCAGGGTAATTTTTTTTGTTTACATAACTTTTTAAAAATACTTCATGATTTTTTAAATATTCGCATTTCTAAATTCGATAGATCTGTTAGATACATTAACTGTGCTGTCTTTAAATCTTGACAACTATTAATTTAAAAGCTCGAAATCCTTAGCATAATTAATTCGCTACGATGGAACAAAGCCCCTCACGCATAATGAATCGATTACCCAGCGCTTGATAACTAACAATTGAGTTTCAGACAGACAGCAGTGACGACCAAATTAGAACTTGATAATGCGCGGCTTTGGAAAAAAATCGAATGAGGCTTTCATTCAAGCCAGTCAGTGTGTGCAGACCTACTGATGAAATATTCATGGATTTATTGTTTAAAAAAATTGATTGTGTAGAGCTCACAAAAATGTCATCTTTCATTATTTGACTTACATCATAAAGGTAGGCGTATATATATATATATATGGACTATTTGTATATTGTCTGACTAAGTGTGTTTACATTTAACAAATGGAAACTTCTTTGTAATGTGCTTTGATAGATGGACTACTTAAACTACTTAAAAGATTAACGCTTTCGCAATAGACAAGTTTAGTATTTTAAAAATATTGATCTAATCTATATTCACGGTGGTCCAAATAGGTGGACTGTTATTAAGAACGTTGGGTTTTTTTTGTTACACATAACAATTTTATTTATGTATATATGTAAGTATGTATGTATGTATGTATATATGTATATTATGTATGTATGTATGTCTAGGCGTTAGACACTCACCCTACTGATGACGTAATGCCACTCTCTATGTATCAGCTCTCTGCACTTTACCGGAAGGAAGCCATCTACTTGGTGCAACACACAGCAAGCTATTTCAGGTGTAATGTTAGATCATACAATAACTATTAAGATTTGGTACAAAAAAACAAAAAACAAAACAAAAAAACATGAAGACAGACACTGCTGAATTTTCGCTATTGCCAAGTCGCACTCGGGAATTCAGGTGACCCTCGTGGACATCCCCTTCTCAGCGACAGGGAGAGGGGAAACACTACGTCAAGATTTCTTTTTTCTTGGAAGTTTTAGGTACAAAAACATTTGTAGCCTCTTGGGGTCTGGTTTAACTTTACCCCCACCAACAACTTGATAAACTCCTTTTGTTAGGTTTAAGCTCTTTAATGGTTTGTGTACTCTGTGAAATGGTCTCAGAACATGAATAATATTATTGTCAATAAACTGACAATCAATAAGTTTTTTATCAATAAGTTCCTCAGTAGTTAAGACGTTTTCTATTACTTCTCCAATGTCTATCTTATTAATATCATCAACAGTATCATTACAATCATTTAGTTCCTTACTTGTTAAGACATTCTCAATTTCTTCATTATCTTCTATCCCACTTATGTTATTAACAATATCCTGACAGTTATTTTGTTCCTCAGTTAATATGTCATTTTCAATTTCTATTTTATAGGGCACATCTCCCTGTAATGACAGTTTTACTTCCAGTTCCATTTTCAACTTTACCACTTCTATTGCCTTTCTTTCTAATTCTAATTTTAATCTTTCTAGATCTAGTTTTTGTTGGTTCAAAACAAACTCTTGTAATACCTCACCCTCAATTCCAAACATGTAGGCCTGTTCTATTATTCCCTCAATTGACCTAGGTTTAAACTCGTCCATGGCAATCACAAATAATAAGAAATATTACTGAATAAGCTTAAATTAATGTATAAAGGTTAAGTTAACAAGTTGTTCAATTTACATCAGACAATAAATCATAAAAAGGATCAACACAAAAAAATGTCACCCTTTATCTCCCCTACTGACAAGGCAATGTACACTCGACCCTGAATGCCCGATACAACAGACAAAAGAAAACTCAACTTATGTGTGTCTGATGCCAGGAAAGAAATGACAACTCTTTCCACACGACAGTGTTACTTTAATAATGTAGAACTTCGGCCTCCTTGTAAACGCTTTATGACTCACAGCAGATTTAGAGAATGAAAAAAATACAAAACAAAATTATTCAAACATTGATATAATACTAATAGTTATAATAATGGGAGCATACAAAAAAAAAAGATTATCTAGTCAGGTAGAACTATAATAATCCAAAAAGATACCAGATATACAAATCAAATCCATTCAATCAATGCGCGACGATCAAGTCAGTCCCATAGGTTAGACACAGTGATCTAGTAGTCCCATAGGTTAGACACAGTGATCTAGTAGTCCCATAGGTTAGACACAGTGATCTAGTAGTCCCATAGGTTAGACACAGAGATCTAGTAGTCCCATAGGTTAGACACAGTGATCTAGTTGTCCCATAGGTTAGACACAGTGATCTAGTAGTCCCATAGGTTAGACACAGTGATCAAGTAGTCCCATAGGTTAGACACAGTGAACAAGTCAGTCCCATAGGTTAGACACAGTGATCAAGTCAGTCCCATAGGTTAGACACAGTGAACAAGTCAGTCCCATAGGTTAGACACAGTGATCTAGTAGTCCCATAGGTTAGACACAGTAATCAAGTCAGTCCCATAGGTTAGACACAGTGATCAAGTAGTCCCATAGGTTAGACACAGCGATCTAGTAGTCCCATAGGTTAAATACAGTGATCAAGTCAGTCCCATAGGTTAGACACAGTGATCAAGTCAGTCCCATAGGTTAGACACAGTGATCAAGTAGTCCCATAGGTTAGACACAGTAATCACGTCAGTCCCTAGGTTAGACACAGTGATCACGTCAGTCCCATAAGTTAGACACAGTGATCAAGTCAGTCCCATAGGTTAGACACAGTGATCAAGTCAGTCCCATAGGTTAGACACAGTGATCAAGTCAGTCCCATAGGTTAGACACACTGATCAAGTCAGTCCCATAGGTTAGACACAGTGATCAAGTCAGTCCCATAGGTTAGACACAGTGATCAAGTAGTCCCATGGGTTAGACACAGTGATCAAGTCAGTCCCATAGGTTAGACACAGTGATCAAGTCAGTCCCATAGGTTAGACACAGTGATCAAGTAGTCCCATGGGTTAGACACAGTGATCAAGTCAGTCCCATAGGTTAGACACAGTGATCAAGTAGTCCAATAGGCTAGACACCGTGATATACCGTGATTACTTGAATAATTGCATTCATGTAGAATAATCCAATAGTAAGTGAATAGTAGTAGTAGTAGTGTCTCTTTAACTGGTGATGTCTCTTTAAATGGTGATGTCTCTTTAAATGGCGAGTGACGCAATGACCTCGGTATACAAGAAGTAGCTGCAAGTCCAAATTAGTCAATGACATATGGCGAATTAGGTTAAACAAATACGGTTCTAGTAGAAATGTCAACTTGTTTCTTTGAATGGTATGTCCATTGATATAGAGTTGATTCAACCTAATGATATCTCCACATTTCTAGTCGGTGTCTACGTGGATGTAAACGATGTTAAAGCACAAAGTTTTAGTGAGATTCTTTCTTGAATATATTACTGACTTTGATAACACAATAACTTCCGTGTGTAACAGTCACAATCGTGTGTAGAGGTCAACCAGTGAACAAACAAAAAATTACAGGCTCTGGCTAGTTCAATAACTTCTTCAAGGTAACGAAAAAATAGGTACAACAGACACGGTATCTGCCCGGACAGGCCCTCAGATGTCAATAATAATACTGGTTACAATAGTACACTGGTTAAATAATACAGATTGTCTTAAATTCACTCAAATATGTCAAGGTAGTATCTCGTTTGGCTGATCGAAAACGACAAATGATAGATAACAGGTACAACGATACCTGCCCAGATGAAGCCTCCAGATGTCAGAGGTTTTAATATATATATATGCTTGATTGGCTCTTGTTCTTGAGGTATGGCGAGAATGAATGTTAGTTTAATATTTTGGTATGATTGTTATATCCCCTTGTTATGAATGCAAAGTGTTGCACGTGTTGTGAACTGAAAGATTTAGTCTTCGTTGAATGTGCGAGAGAGTGTGTTAGTCAGTACGGTCTTGCTCCCGGTCCAGGAAGGTTGGACGTTGCTTCCTGGAATGGTGTTTATATATGTATATGACATGAAAGTCGATGGAATGGTGATTGTTGATTAATAATATTTGAGAGTTGATTTCATTATGTGCTTATTGAATATTAAAGTATTATTCGTATTTCAATGGATATCTATAGTTGGAGTTTCAGTGTATCTAGTAGTAATTGTTCTTTTGTGAGTAACTAAGCAAGTATTATTAAGTGCAATTGAGTATTCATTCCCTAACGGGCCAAGTCAGAAACGCAATAACAAGAGACAAACAGCAGTATATATATAAATTTGAACCCCTGACAAAATGTAAACATTATTTTCGGGTAAATGTAGCTATACAAATTTAAAAAAAAAAATTAACCAAATATCTAAAACCATTTGCATAAATGTGTTTAAAGTATGGTATTATAGTCACCTCCCCTACTAAAGAACCTCCCATGTTTGTTACTATTAATAGTGAATAGTTGTAAAAGTATTGTATTTTTATGAAAAAAAAAAAACTGCTTGCATAAGTAATTTAAAAAATTAGATTGTTCACTTTCGGAAAAGTAAAAAAAATTGCCGTTGCATCAGAACTTTGAATGATCTAAATTACTGTGATGTCGGATTTTCATTATCTTTTCTAGTTTACGAGATCTAAACGGCACAGACGGAAAGACGGACAAACATTTTACACAAAACTAATAGCGTCTTTTCCCCTTTCGGGGGCCGCAAAAAACAACTCTTCATCTGACGGGAATAAAGTCACATTTACAGTTATATATATATATATCTTAATAATGTAGACTTTTTTCCCTATTTTGATATCAAACAAATAATTTATTAGCAATAATTAATTGACTAATTGGTTCATTTTGTAATTGATTTATTTTGTTTTTTTTATGTACAATAAATAATTGTGTAAATTCTCAACTTGGTCCATGGATGGGTGTGGGAGAAATAACATGTTCAATTTTTTTGTCTCCGACAGTCAGACAAACAGACTGACAGACAGAGTTGATATAAGATTTTTACTAAACTACTAGACCGAAACACACTTGCCTTATGTACTATATTTCTCTATATACATAGTTGGCCTACGAGTAGACATTGAATCATATTTCTAATAATACCGGTGTTTCCAACACAAGAAGAGCCCTATACAAGTTCAGTGAAAGCAGGTGGTAATAAAAGGAAAAACTAATAAATCAATATTTCCAGTGTTGAATAATTTACAACATGCGTTTACAAGTCATAGACAGCTAAGGTAAAAGTTGTACCAAGTAAAGAATACTTTGCTGCGAATAGATTCACTAACTGAGGCAGTCACGTGTTAAAAATTGATCCGCAAGCAAAGGCGTAGTGAGTTCATGAAAAATGGGGAAGGGGGCGCCAATAATGTACCTTGCCCCATCGCACGTTTTTCTCATTACCCCTTTGTCTACAAGTTAATGCGATTAAATTAAAAAAGCATTTTCTTCAACTAACAGTTAACCAAAACAATTCCTTATAAATGTACTGCTAGATCTAAACCTATTCACATCTTATATTTACGATAACGATATGCAAAGACTAGCTCGAGACCTAAGGTTGAATTTTTTTGTTGTTGTTTTTTAATCTTAAAATACATTCCACTTTAAAATAAAATTTTCTGTAAATTTTATGTCTAGGTCTCCACCAAGTCCTCGTTATCGATTTTTCAATTTATTTCTGCTAATTCACTTTACATATAAACCAAGGTTTATACATTTTTCTTCCGCAAAAGCAACGAGGCGTCTTAATTTGTTTTCACGTGTTTTAAAATATCTGTATACTAGTTTTCTTAATGTTGGCCATATTTAGGCATTTACATCAGAATGTTGAATTTTAGGATGGCTGCCTGGTCGTGCGGTTTGCGCCCTGCACTGTCGTTCTACTTATCGATGGTCCCGGGTTCAACCCCCACCCACTCCCATCCCCCGTCGTCCTGCGGGAGGTTTGAACTAAGAAATGAATTATCTTTCATTCTGAAGGAACATCCGAAATATGTAAAATATTTTACAAATAGTGTACGTTGTTTTTCTTTAACCTACCTACCATTAACTGCATTGAGTAGGAATACTTAAATGTAAAATGGTATCGAATTGGACACAAAAATTGTTTTTGTTACAGAATTATAAAAGTCTTTTATATTTTAAAAAATCCAACAAACTAACTACACAATGGATTTTGGTTGCAAGCAGTAACTTGAACAAATGGAAGAACAAGAATAATTACTAAAGTGCTTATCACTGAGAAAGGCAACAATTCCAAAACTGTTGTTCCATCAAAGTGTAATGCTTCAAAATAAATAATAATTCTAATACGATTTGACTCTTTATCCCGACGTTTTTTTATTTGTTCATTTTTCATATCTCTACGTGCTACCGTGCTAGGATTATGTTTTTATTCAGAAAACGTTATTTTTTTTTGTATAGAATTCTAGGGAGATAAATGTCAATTAAGAGGCTGTACTTTGTAACACACACCTACACGAATAACCTTTGACTACACAAACCACGAGTATATTACTAATTTCTAACCATGTTAATGTGTTATAATCTTGCCTGACCACTCCACAAATAAGGAACACTATTCCATATGCACAAGGAAAAAAACGTGTGTATGGTCCTCACCATCATCGTCTGTACACACTACACTTTCTTATCTTATCTTATATCATACAGACGTTTATTCAAAAAAGAAGATACGTCCTACGCCAGTGGCGTAGCTAGCTATGTGCGGGTGGTGCGGGCCGCACGGGGCATCAAGTGACAAGGGGCAACAAACAAAGGACAATTTAAACTTTCTCATTAAAAACTGCACAAACTCAGACTATTCCATTTGAAATGTAAACATTTATTTATTTAGCTACTTTGTTGATACCCTCTATTCTTTCTAAACTTAAATATTAACTAAAGACTAGCCTGAGTTGACTAGGTTTGTTTACATCTCTAATTAACGCAATTTTAGACGTCCACGTTACTTTCTTCTAAGGAAAATACTAAACGGCAAAAAAAGTTTTTAGAAATTGTTACTACCCCCCCCCCCCCCCCCCCCAAAAAAAACAAAACTGTTTAGCTTCCCCTGCAAACTCTATTCTCAAGATCAAGTATTAGGCTACATCAGCATGAAAATGGATTAAACGATAGATGGAGGTTATCACAAAGAACTGAATAGGAAAAGACCAGCAGAACATTCAGACAGCTGGGAGGAAATGTGTAAAGGGCGGTATTCACAGCGATGGTCAAGATTTATGGAAACAAGAAGGAAAAAATGGAAACCCTACATCCAGAGACTCTTGGACATAATTTGTTTTGTTCTCCAATCAGAATCTGGCACTCTTGGGCATCACGAACAATTTAAAGAAGAATTGGAAGAACAAAAATGAAGACAATTTGTTGGAGTTAGTGATATTACTATCCTAATGGACTCCACTCCTGAAGGAACATTTGTTTCGAACCAAACTTACAAAAAATACTTAAGAATTTATTATAATTATGGGTGGTCATGGAAATAGATCATACAACAATTAAAACTAGCCATCTATTTTTCGATTATTTTCGATTGTATACCTGACAACTAAAAGTTGGACCTAGCTTCCAATATTGACGGTAATGGATAACAACGAGTCTTTCATGGGCTTCATCGACATAATAAGCATGGCTATGGAATCTATGCGGTTATTTTAGAAAAACTAAGTTCGTATGGCTCAGAAATAATGGACTGCGGAGGTCAAGACTTTGATATTTTGCTGTTCTCATGAAAGTTCAACACTAGGATGTCCAAATCTCTAAATATGGCAGAATTTAAGCTGCTGAAGCTGAAGTTTGTAGTTCTATTTTTCGATATACTCTACCATTTCTAGAGGACCTCACTGAAGCCTATATTACCTTTGCTGAAAGCATATGCTCAGACCTAGGGATTGGCCACAAGAAAAAGATGCCTAGCGAAATAAATAAAGATTCTGAATTGACACACAAGAAAGAGATACCGACGGAAATTTATTATCTGTTGTACCGGACTGTTTAAAAGATTATCACAAAATTTGAGCACTTTATAATGTGGCTGAAAATTTTGATTTTTTTGTCACTATCCCAACTTTTGGATCCTCAGATTGAAACAAATCTTGAGTGCTCCTAGCGAAATTAACAGAACTGAATTTCGTCTGGAGCGAAAGAGGCTTCAACGACTTATCAAAGTACCAATTTTTTCAAAACATAAACCTGGTAAGCTCGAGTTTAAACAAATATCGCCTTTTTAGCTCAGCCCAAAATATCGTGATCTTGATTCACATATATGTGACGTTTGTGTCTACATACACATAGAAGTTTGTTTAAACCAACAGTTGATCAAGAATTATTTGCAACGAACGATGACTAAATTACGACTGACTTAATTGGACATTTCATTTATTATACACGAATTTCCGGGGAAAAAATTGATTTCGCCAGCAAATTAAACACGTAGAATTCATTGGAAGCATTTTTTGTCTTTGTTAGATTAATTTTTTGCGAATTAACAATAGTTATTTTCTGGGGGTGGGGAGTTTTTGTTTTGCTGTTTTTTTTAGGGCATCATGAGGAGCTCCCGCACAGGGCATCAAATACCCTACGCTATATGCATTTAGTCATGCATATTAACCAATGACCTAAATTGTGCTAAGTCACTGGTTTTCCTGGCTAGCTCAGGCAACTCATTCTATGCTCTAATAGCAATAGGGAAGTAGGAGCATTTTTACATATGGAACGAGGAATGTACCTTTATCTTTGTCTCTTTCTGAGTATTTTATTAAATTTTGTTTATGTATTTGAAGATTTTTTGGTTCAGTGTTTTATGTATAATTGCTACTTTACTCTTGAGTCTTCTGTCCTGAAGGCTTTCTAAATTTAGTGATTTTACTAAAGATGTTACTCTAGTCAAATGTGAATATTCGTTTGTTATGAATCTTACTGCTCTATTTTGTGTCTGTTCCAGTTTCTTAATGGGAACGACCTGAATGAACTCTTTGCATATTTGACATTATATCTTGAGCTATATTTTTTCCAACTTGGGTGTTACCCCCACATGGGTGTCACCCGGTGCGGACCGCACACCCTAGCGACGCCACTGATATATTCCTATTGAAGTCGCACGTTAACAATAGAACTGGGACTTGATGAATACGACAGTGTGTAAGGTAAGAATCAGCGGGTCGCAAATTTGAGAAACACTGAACTAATTAAAAACGAAAAAAAAAAAAAGATTATAACAAAGCAGTTACACAAAGCGTTGCTACTTAAGCCTTAAAATCCATGAATATCTGACACTGATCTAGATTTGTGACTCAGCTTCATACCCAACACTGTGTGTTTGTGACAAGTTAACCAGGTAGCCCTAAGCTGCTGTTTAGCTTATTGCACGAAAAAAAAAGTGTCTCAAGGTGGGTATTGAATTGAGATACTGCACCGCGAGAATAGGCTACTATTCCTAATTTTAAGTCATG
Organism: Biomphalaria pfeifferi; assembly: GCA_030265305.1. Taxonomy (NCBI): domain Eukaryota; kingdom Metazoa; phylum Mollusca; class Gastropoda; family Planorbidae; genus Biomphalaria; species Biomphalaria pfeifferi. Next base: position 1,367,060 of record JASAOG010000148.1, read on the forward strand.
CCACCGGATCTCCTATTCAGGTAAAAAATATTGCTATAAACCTGGTGGTGGCACAGATGGGGGTAGTGGTGTGAGTGTAGTCAGCCGACGCAAATCGCCCCAGGCCAGCGCTAGACGAGCGGTCAACCGTGACGAGTTACGTCGGTCAGCCGAGACGAGTGTCAACATGAAGGTTCAAGTAGAATCGACGTCGTGAACAGAGTTCAGGAGCGTCACGAGGGATGTAGTCATATGACCACCCAGAATGGTCGAGCGACGTTCGGCCCGGTTCTAGAAGGCCAGCAGGGACCCTATATAAAGAGCGAAGGTATCAGAGACCAGGGAGTCACAACTTCCCGATCTACAGTTCGTTACAACGGCTCAGTACAAGTCCGAGACGAGACAGAGAGACCAGTTCAAGAGTTGATACGGCGGAGAGATATTTGTACAGTCTTGTGTTACGTGCTGCTAATTGTACAGTGTTGGCTGTTATTTATTGACATTAAACTATTCCGTTTTTTTGAAGCCCAGAGTTGTCAAGTTCTTTAAGTTGGTGGTGTCGTTTGCAGCGAGCCTGGATAGGGAGATTCCTAACAATAGGGTATTGTTGTGTGTATTCTTCGTGTAGTCTCCCTTTTCTTATGTTCAGTGTGTACACGGATTTTTAAAGTTTGTTCCTTCTATGTGCTGTCAGTCATCAGTCATTCATGGTAATAATAATGGAGTCGTTTTTGAAACATCTGTATTTGTAATGGATTCATTAGTGATGATATGACATGGTGTCAGCTTTTTGAAAGTTCTAAAATGGATTCTGTAAGTACGTAGAGCTAATTACTTTTAAAATGAGCACTCCTCCTTCAAATCTGAAGAAATGGTGTGAGGAATAAATCTAGAACCTCTTCAAGCAAATGTGGCTGAATCATTGCGTTGTCGAGAGAATAAACACCAAAGGCGATTGTTAAGAATAAGCCAGAGCACTATTTTTGCAATTAACATGCCATCTGTCCAAAAGCATTTGCAAAATACAACAGTATAACTTTGAAACAAAGCACAATACGTGTGCTTTTGATGAGCATTACATTAAACTAAGTAATGAAATTTAAGACATTATTAGTTAATACCCCTGCTATGCTACGGTTGGTGTATCTGCTTATTTTGTCAGGAACACTCTTAAAACTCATCAATTCCTTACGATTAAGCTCTTAGTAGGGCCTACTAGGTGACCGAGCCTCGCTTCGGTTCAATGATTTGCTAAGGAAAGGTATTCACCCAGACTCCTTTTAGAAACATGTTTGTAAGGACGCTAATAATGGATCCGGTAAAGGACCGCTACTGGTTCCGGCATCAATAGGCTGAATACTGATAGTAGCTGTTGTTGTCAATATTTATTGTTTTAGATTGATCCATTTGTGGCAAACGATATTTTATTAACATCGGGAACATCAAGTACACCTATTTATAGCTTCAACCTTAGATGGTGCCGAAGCATAGATTAATTTGTAGTCTGTAGGCCTGTTATTGAGATCTATGTTTAGATCTACATTTATACAGATCTAAAAGCAATTAGGAAAACCAAAGATAGAGAAAAAAAATCATCCACACACTGCCTACCCAAAATAACAGATTGTGTTTCCGACTGGTTTTAACAACCGTCAGGTCAGATAGGCATAGTGGGCCTACACATGTAGTCCTAGTGTCGTGTGTATTGTTGATGGTGTTCACGTGTTTTTTTTTCCTTGGGCATACGCAAAAGCGTTGAGCAGGTCAGGTAAAAAAAATAACACTTGGCATGGTTAGTCAAGGCTATCGATCTATTATAGCACCCCACTAGTTAAAGAGGTCGAGTGTTGCTGAACTCTCCAGCATATTTCTTTCTTTGTTTTGCTAGATCTAATTGCGGCGTATTAGATCAATGTCTTTAATGTGATTTGAAACTTTACTGTTAGGTTTTCCTTTATATTTTAAAGTCAATAGAATGATTTTATTTTATTTTATTGTGCAAAAACGTATGTAGGCCTAAGAAACACCTCCCCAGTGATTTTATCGTGATTTCTGTAACTGTAACAAAAGGGCGCGGTAATAGGCTTACGGGTGCCAGGTGTGTCGCTTCCTGGCCTGATACACGCTGGCTGAGTACGCATCTTAAGTAAAAAAAAATAGTAATAACAAGGAGTTACTTGACTGTCACAAATGATTCAGAATATCGTTATCCAATAAAGACACACTTAACTGCAGGAGTAATAGTCAAGTTAACACGTTAGAAAAAAAGTAATGAAACTGTTCTATTTATTGACAGTGTCAGTATACTGTCTTAGCATGTGGCGTTTATCCATTCTGGTTTAGAAATGGTCAATGTCTATCAATAAATTGAGTGTCAAGGACTCAAGAAATAAAATAAGGAATAAGGGTGTATACACAAATCTGAGCCTTTTAGCAAAATAATTAGTTACTGGCTTATTTGGCTATGAAATCTCGCGATTGAGGTTTTTCTCCAAATAAGCCAAGTCATTGATGGTTACCCATGTAGAGGTGTGGCTTGAAGTCCAGCCCCCCTAATTAAGATTTACTACCAAGTTAACAAACTCAGTACCCTCGTAAAGTATGACCTCTAGAGAAAGCCTAAGTCCATCATATTCTGTTTTGTGGTCACCTGTCTTTCAATAAACTCAATGTTATGGACTAAATAAATACAATTGTTGAGAGTTGTTCATCTCTACCTCTGGGGATATATCCGCACAGCTAGACAGACGCCTGGTGAGCGCGATGTAGTCAAGGAATTTAACATCTTAACATGTTAACTTTAACTAACTCAGTCAAAGGTTAAGTCAATGTGTAAAAAATGTTCCAATCATTGCTGCTCTGTATGTAAAGTTGATTTATAATATAAAGTTTCATTTCTATTTATATTAACACGACTTGTCTTTATAATAAAAGTTGTTTAGTGCATATTCATATTGGCCCCTAGATCCTATTTTAAGCACATTATTATGTTTTAAAATTTAAATATAAAAGTTAATATATTCTATAACAGACAATAATGAAACGAGGTCCACTTTATAATATTAAATAGGTACAATGTGTACTTTTTACTATCCGGCCACCTATCCTAATTTTCTTTTTGAAAATATTCAAACCTGCATATTTTCAACTGCCATAGCGAACCACTTCGGGAATCGATTTTAAGTTTGTGTTTCCACATTAATTGTCTTTATAACCTTCTTTTGATTGATTCTAGTCTTTTTTTTTTAGGTAAAAGAAATAATTATGCCAAATTTCAGATTAATCCGCGGTAGGGTGTGGGAGAAATAACATGTACAAACTATATACAAGACAGACAGACAAGCAGTAAGAGTTGATATAATCTTTGTAATTAGCCGTTGAAATATAATTAAATCCAATTTTCAATATCTTAGTTAGTTTTAAGGTCTAAATGGACTAACTGAGGGACACAGAAACAGCACAAAACCAATAAGGGCTTTCTCCCTTTCAATGGGCTTTAAGAACGTGTGCGTCTTCTTCAACGGATGTTTTTTCCCGTTGAAGTAAAGTTAGCTAGTTGGTTAGCTAGTTAGCTAGTTAGTTAGTTAGCTAGTTAGTTAGCTAGTTAGCTAGTTAGTTAGTTAGTTAGTTAATTAGTTAGTTAATTAGTTGGTTAGTTAGTTGGTTAGTTAGTTGGTTAGTTAGTTGGTTAGTTAATTAGTTAGTTAGTTAGTTAGTTAGTTAATTAGTTGGTTAGTTAGTTGGTTAGTTAGTTAGTTAGTTAGTTAGTTAATTAGTTGGTTAGTTAGTTGGTTAGTTAGTTAGTTAGTTGGTTAGTTAGTTGGTTAGTTAGTTAGTTGGTTAGTTAGTTAGTTGGTTAGTTAGTTAGTTAATTAGTTGGTTAGTTAGTTAGTTGGTTAGTTAGTTAGTTAATTAGTTGGTTAGTTAGTTGGTTAGTTAGTTAGTTAGTTGGTTAGTTAGTTAGTTAGTTGGTTAGTTAGTTGGTTAGTTAGTTAGTTAGTTGGTTAGTTAGTTAGTTAATTAGTTGGTTAGTTAGTTGGTTAGTTAGTTAGTTAGTTAATTAATTAGTTAGTTAATTAGTTGGTTAGTTAGTTGGTTAGTTAGTTGGTTAGTTAGTTGGTTAGTTAATTAGTTAGTTAGTTAGTTAGTTAATTAGTTGGTTAGTTAGTTGGTTAGTTAGTTAGTTAGTTAGTTAGTTAGTTAGTTAATTAGTTGGTTAGTTAGTTGGTTAGTTAGTTGGTTAGTTAATTAGTTAGTTAGTTAGTTAGTTAATTAGTTGGTTAGTTAGTTAGTTGGTTAGTTAGTTAGTTAATTAGTTGGTTAGTTAGTTAGTTAGTTAATTAGTTGGTTAGTTGGTTGGTTGGTTAGTTAGTTAATTAGTTGGTTAGTTAGTTGGTTAGTTAGTTAGTTAGTTGGTTAGTTAGTTAGTTAATTAGTTGGTTAGTTAGTTGGTTAGTTAGTTAGTTAGTTAGTTAATTAGTTAGTTGGTTAGTTAGTTAGTTAATTAGTTGGTTAGTTAGTTAATTAGTTAGTTAGTTAGTTAATTGGTTGGTTAGTTAGTTGGTTAGTTAGTTGGTTAGTTAGTTGGTTAGTTAGTTGGTTAGTTAGTTAGTTGGTTAGTTAGTTAGTTGGTTGGTTAGTTAGTTAGTTAGTTAGTACCGCTTTCCGACCTTGTGATCCATAGAGCAGATGATGTAAAGGCCATATTTGCTTTTCCCCAACTGCTGTCAGGTATCCATTAGAGCTCAGACGCGCTCTTAAGATTCGGGAATTGAAAAATCCCAGTCTTCACCAGGATTCAAACCCAGGACACTCTGGTACGGAAGCCAATCGATTTACCACCCAGACACAGCGCCATCCATCCGTCTAACTATTTAGAAAATTATTTGCCGATAAGAAAGTGAAGTATTTTCATTTTATATGTCTCATTATTTTCTGTATACTTAATTACATTACAATTTCTTACATTGACCTTTGCTACATTACTGTTTATAAATTAAAGTGTTTATAATCAATTAAATCTATATTTATTTACAGGAAAAACGAAAAGTGATTACCCCAGGAAGCATGTATGGAAAAGATTAGAAATCCAGCTGATTGCAACGAAGAAAGGACGTCAAGATAGCTGACAAAGTGGGCTACTTGTGTAAATTTAAGACCGTGTAGATGTGTAGCCGTGCTGGTGTGATCAGTCTTGATAAATATTCATTAAAGCTCAGTACTTGCAGCGAGCAGATGAAGATTCTCTTTCCGTAAAGGCCGTAAGAATCGTGCTAGGACAGAGAACCGGTGTCACCATGTACTTTTGTGAGCTTATTTATTGTATTGATTGTGGATTAAATGTGCTCATTTCCACAGTGTAAGAGAAACGGTTACAAAATATAATATTTAAAATCATGGCCCTTCGTTCCTGTATTTTAAACTAATTGTGTTGATGAATATTTACAAACAATGATCCAGGAACAATTGCGCTGTACGCACCTTTGCATGAAAAGTTCGTTTTTCATATTTTTCGTTCTGACGTCCGTGTTGTTCTTGAGATACAGTGGATTTTTGTATGAACAGAATGTCTCACCGTTTAGCCTTTTAATGAAATGGGGACATAACGTCTGTATAGTTCATGAGAAATATTATAATGACACATTGTATAATGACACAAAGTATGCAAATCAAATCATGACCAAGAGTGATTCGAGTAATGTAACTCAGTCTTTGGTCTGCCTTGGGCCATCTTCCTTGGACAAGACAAGGTTAAGATCAGAGCTAAAGGACATGGGATTCGAACCTGCTGAAGATCATGAGTTTAAATCTCAATACATCATCACGCCTAAAGTGTGTCTGCCTCCAAACTCTGTGCCGGGCTACGTTTCCAGAGGTAACACAAGGACTAAGGTGATATCCTGTTTCAACTGTCCTGCATGGTTCAATGGCTCCAAACTGAACCACCATAATCGAGATTTCCGATCTTGTGAGTACAATAACTGTCATTTTGACGTCACCGGGAAGTTTCAATCTACGGCAGATGTCTTGGTCTTCTTTGTTGGATACTTAGAAAATATTCCAGTACCGAGTCGGCCTGTTGGACAAATTTGGGTCAAGGCATTCTGGGAGTCCCCTGTACATTACACATACCCAGGTAATTTTTTTTTTATTATAAATCAACCACAGGACTTCCAGACAACTGGGCATGGTGTCCTTTTTGGGGTCGCGTCCTCTTAACCCTAACCCAAATACCTCAACCACAGGACTTCCAGACAACTGAGCATGATGTCCTTTTTGAGGTCATGTCCTCCGTTCGACAGGCATAAAGAGTTAATTGTCCGATTATCATTATGCTGCTTACTAGTAAAGCACCCGTTCATTTAATGCGATGTATAGGTCAGATGATGGTAAAGTCATCTGTTTCTGTGGCCGACTGTTAACGCATAAAAACCATCAATCACATTCAATCAATTGAGAGCTCTTCTAGTTTAAACAAGTGAATTCATTCACAAAAAGGCAGAGAGGTGATAATTTATTTTTAGACAACCTCCTTTAAGAACTTGTGTACGTATATATAGGTCTGTTTATTAAAACAAATATATTCTCTGAGATTCACAGAATCTGTTTTTTTAGCGGCCCCCCAAAGGGGAAAAGACGCTATTAGTTTTGTGCGAAATATCTGTCCGTCTGTCCGTCCGTCCCGTTTAGATCTCGTAAACTAGAAAAGATATTGAAAATCCGACATCACAATAATTTAGACCATTCAAAGTTCTGATGCAACGGCTACCTTTTTTTTTCTAAAAGCGAAAAATCTAATTTTTAAAATCAGTTATACAAGCAGTTTTTTAAAGAGAAAAAGCTAATTAGTATGCAATATAAGTTAGACCTAATTTAAAACGAATAGTATTGTTGTAAACTTTATTTTCATGAATTATTTAAGTGACGCACCATGACGCTGTATTTTCTGCTTTCACGGTTAAGGAAAAAATAGTTTTCGCTCTTTGGGTAAAAGAGAAAAAACTCTCCAGTGTTTGGCATTGTCATTTCAAAGTTGGTTTACAATCTTGACAAAATGTTCAAGGATGTTAGGGCCAGCGATAAATTAATGCTAGAAGCCTGATGAATAAAATGATAATTGTTTATTGATACATTTCATAAAATAAAATTTGTTCTTCAATTATATTTTTCTATTCTCCTTTGTAATATTTTGTCTTCCTTATTGTCTTTCTATGTGCAAGTGTCTGGCAACCCTATTCACACCTTCATTTATCCCTTAATCTGTAAGACCGTTGGAAAACCATAAAAGATCTGTTCACCACCTTTCTCCATTCCTCTCTGTGTTTTGCCTTTTACAGAATCTCTTTCCAGGACAGGCTCGTTCATTCTTTTATGTTGTCTTCCCATCGCTTTCTCTGTCTCTCTCTGCTTCTTTTGCCTGGTACTGTTCCCTGATGGAAGGTTTTTGTGAGCCCTGAGGACCAAATTATATGGTGATAGAGTTTTAGTTTGAGTTTTTTGACAGTACAAGTCAGCAGGTCATCTTGGTGTCCAATCGCTGAATTAATTCTGTCTCTAATCTCTTCCTTTGTGTTGCGGGTCTCTCTTTGTGACAGCTATGAACTTTCTGTAGCATTTAGATTCTATTGCCAATCCTATTTAATCAACAACATCAAAGAACACTTTTGTTTGCTATAAAAGTCAAAATTTCTTCTTTTTTTAAATGTTCCTCATAACAAAGATTTGGGTCAAGGCAAACTCACTCTGCCGGATCAAGCTGAAATTTAGAAAAAAATTTTCTTTTACCCGACAGCAATCAATCAATAAAAAAATTAATCAATTAGTTAATTAATTATTATGTTTGGTATCTAGAACAAGAGCAATAAATTGTACTTGACTGAAGTGTTGGTATAAGCTGAATTAGCCCCCTTTATAGGTCGAGGCACCAAATTGAAACGAACAATATATAACTCTTCAATCTTCACTAGTCATAAGTACCTCATTAGCACATTGGCCCGAGGAGGCATGAGCCACGAGTCCAAATTCATTTTTGTGTGTAAATGCTTTTCAAAACAAAGTAAAACTGAGACGTGGTCCAAAACAAAAGAGGCAAAGCTTAAAGAAAAAAATGCCCAAATAAAAGGCAAGAGCCCAAGAATGTAAACAGCTCGACAACTGAGGTATAAGACAAATCTGAAGTATTCATCCATCCATCCCAGTGGCGCTAAAGCCCATGGAGGACTCTGGCCTGCTTCAACACATCCTTCCATTTAGATCTCTCCTGGGCCTTTCGTCTCCACGCCCTTAACCCCAAGCTGTTGCAGATAAGCCTCCACATAAATAATGATAGTCCATGACAACATCTGAATTAATAAAAAACATTAACCAAATAGTTTATCAATTAGAGGTAATTGATAAGTTGAATTGTATATTGAAAAAGTTCAACCTTGCAGGCTGTATTGAGATATATATGTATAGCAGTGATTTTGACGTTCTTACCATTAGTAATGCCTTTTTAAAAAAAAAAAGTATTTGCATTACATAGAAACAACAACCAAAAGAAGGAAACATCGACAGCTGTTTATATAGTAATGTAGTCGCTTTTTATTAAAATTGTACTAGTGGCTGAGTGTCGAAGAGGGATCGCTTCGAATTTGTCCAAAGTTAATATTAATTTATTGCGTCTGTTTTGGTGGAATCTTTCACACCTTATTTCTTTCGCTTCCCATTCTCGGATCAAGTTGAAACTTTGAAAAGTTATATATGAATCTATCAAAGAATTAATCAGTTGATTAATCAACATATCGTAATTAATTAGTTTTGCTTTATATAGAAAATTTACTAATCTAAAGGAAGATAAGTCTTGTGTTGAAAATGAGATCTTTCGCTAAAATTTTACACTAACAATAGAAAATAAAAACCTTCTATTTTTAGAAGTACTTAAATAGCTCAGTGGCTAAACACGTTGACCTTCCACTAAGGGCAGCACCTCCTCTAGATATACACCCCCCCTCCCTAAACAGTGATTGGACGAAAACGCACTTGACATGCTATAAGCACGAAAGTTGCGCTAAACTAAAAACAATTTTTAAAAATTTCCAGTCGTAAAAATTTTAATCTAAGTTTTTAAAAATATTTTAATTTTTTTATTTTCTCTGCAGTTCCCTACGATCGCTGGAAGAATGTCTTCAACTGGACATTTAACTACAGAACGGACTCTGATATATTTGCGCCTTCTACATTATTAGCCTGGCGTCACCATAGTCTTTTGTTGACAGATGATCAATATTGTGAGTCTTTCTTTATCATATTTTATGACGGGGAATAATCATTTTGAATAGATCTAGGTCGGACGTATAACAGCTGTAGCAATCTAATTAGCAGCAACATTATTTTTATGAGGTCTGCTATTAAGTAGTGGATATATTACCTCCCTTTTGTTGATATATTGTCTCCCTTTGATACAATGTCTTCCTCCTGTTACATGTGTAAATTCTTCTACTTTTCTTAAAGTCTATCTGCAGCAGTGGCGTAGCTAGGGTGGGAGGGAGTGGGGTCCAAATTAGAAAATTTCCAGGACCCCAACTTGAGGAAGGACCCCAAATGAGTGTCCGAAATTTGATTTATCTCGTGTCATGATGTCGAATGTCAAAATGCAGGGGGCCCCTAAAGAGGTCAAGCCCCCTGGCCCCCAAACCCGTAGCTACGCCACTGATCTGTTGCTACAATTTTCTTTATATCTCAAAATTTCCCTCTCTCTCTCCCCTTTACGATCCGCATAATGTGTTTTCTTGCACTTTGGCCACATCTGTCGCATGATCATCTTACCACTCCAGACCCCTTTTAAAGCTCTTTTTTTTTTTTTTGACGTAATGTTTTAATTTCATCTATTGACCTTTTCCATAACCTTTTAAGCTACATATGAGTCTTGTCACCTTTCACCAATCACCCACCTCAACCCCTCCCCCCAGGTATGCATCTTCTCTTTCCCATGCACCAAATATTAAATATGTGTTGGGCTGGATAGCAACGCGTCACACATTCAATTTGGCCCACAGGCAGTCGTTCTTTTTTTTTGCATCACATTGTAGGGTGATGGATTCTGAAATATTTTTGTGACGATCACTTTCTCTAGCTCACCAAACCCGTTTATAAAAGAGTTTGAAGTTTTCACAGTCCTGTTTAAATCGAGCCAATGAAAAGTTGACAGACACGTGTACAACTTTTTCTGTCGAAACGTAATTTTGTTTTTGTCCGACACCATGACATAGCAGGATGAAATGGATGAAAAAAAAAAGTGCGCGACGTTACTTCTTTGAAGATGGGGCTCCGTTAGTGCCATGGCTCTGGATATCGTAAGGGAGTTTTTCACGATGAACTAAATAATGTCAAGGACGCTTCACTGTTGCCAACTATTTTTAAAAAAAAAAGAATTCTTATCTTCTTATCATAAAAAAAAAAAAAATAAAGCCCTGTGCATTTCATGTGCCCATCTAGTCATGCATGTTAGTCCCTGACTTAAGCTCTGCTTAGTCTTAGTCGTTGGTTTTCTTGTGTGAGTCAGGCAACCCATTCCATTCTCTAATAGCCCTAGGGAAGAAGGAGCACTTGCACGAATTTGTTCTAGCGTATGGAATAAGAAATATGCCTCTATCTTTGTGTCTTTCTGAGTATTTTTTATTAGGTTTTGTTTTTCTATTTGTATGTTATGGTTTAGTCTAAGAAGTATCCATAAGGTGCGTTGGTCTGACCACATAGCAATCTTAAATCTTAAAGCTGTTCAACGTGAATGCGACAGTAAAGAGGTCTCAACTTCGAATGGCGGGACATGTAGTACGCATGCCAGACAGTCGCCTCCTCTAACGTCTTCTGTACGGGAGTTGTGTGCAGGAAAACGCTCACAGGGAGATCAATACAAGCGCTACAAAGACACTCTCAAGAGCTTCTTCAAGGAGTGCGATTTCGACATTCTGACTACTAGCTGTGCTAGCACTGTTACAAAGAGTGAGGTTTCTGTCTACTAGCTGTGCTACTGTTACAGAGAGTGAGGTTTCCGTCTACATGCTGAGCTAGCACTGTTACAGAGAGTGAGACTTCTGATTTCTAGATCGTTTAACTCTATTGCAAATGATCGTTCTTCTAGCTTTTAGCTCATCCAATACTGTTACAAGCAATGAAGGTTCGGTCTAATAGCTCTGCAACATAATATGAGGCATTGTCTTTACGCTCCGAAATTGTTACAAACAGTTGGTCCTCTGTTTTCATGTTCTTAAATTACTAGTTTTGTTGGTGACAGTCAGGTATCTGTTTCTTTATCTACTAGAACTAGTTTTGTCAATGAGGCCTATGTTTTCTAGATCTATTGAAATTAGATGTTCATAGACAGTACGGCTTCTGTTTCTAGATCTATTAAAACTAGTTTTGTCACAGATCGTGAGGCTTCTGTTTTCTAGATCTTTTAGAACTAGTTCTGTCACAGACAGCGAGGCCTCTATTTTCTGCATCAAATTTTTACAATAGTTCGAGCTTCTGTCTTATGTTATTGCAAACACCCAAAGCTTCTTTGTCCTGCTAACTCTGTCATAGTTATTAAATGATCCTTGCTTATGACCTGACATAGACAAGTTCGCTGTGTTACTGTCAAGAGATCTACACTTTGTTTTCTTTTCACAAATTTCAATCCTGCCACTATCGAAGAATGAAGTGTACATGTTTACAAAGATAATATTAACGTGAGACTAGGCGAGCCCCTAGTGTACATAATCTCAGGAGCTTGCAAACATAATCCATCAGCTTCACTCGATCCATGTTATGATAAAAATCAACGCATTTCTAATTAAAATTACATGTCGCAAAAGGTATTTAAGTCTATTTACAATACCCTCAAACTAGACATGTTGATATGTACAGACCAAGCAGTACATTTAGGCCATTCTTATCTCCTTATTGTTAACTAGAACACCACAACAAACCCTGTAATGTTTCTTGACACTCTGGTAAAATCAGGGCCGGATTTAAGTATGCTAAGGCCCCGGGCAGAATTTTTCGAATGTTTTAATTAAGATCCACTTATGAATGAAAATACTTTTTATAAAAGCATGCTATATTTTAGAAGAAAGAAATCGAGTTCTTGTAAACGTAATCGCAATCTCCTTTTAAAAAATATTTAAAATGCATATTTGAGTTTCAAAAGGTTGTCGAGGGTAGACGCACTTTCGTAAATCCGAAGCTGTATGTACTTATTCTGAGCATGCTACAAACGTACACGTCTTTGTCAGGACATTTTCACCAGTCGTAAAAATGCAAAAGAAAAAAAGTTAAAAAAAAACCTAAAAAATGCATATATATTTTTTTTTTTTAAAATTTTTGTGGAGCCCCCAAACTTACGGATGCCAGGGGCTCTAGCCTTATTACGTATTCCTTTACTGTACCACCACTAACCGTTAGAGAGCAGTCACTACAGTATATGTCCCTCGTTTGGTACGACTTGGCGGATGGCACGTTTTAGCGCTAGACCCTTCAGTGTGAGTCAACTACAAGAACTTTTCGGTTAGCCTGTCTCCTGGGGCACGGAATGTACCATCGGACTTCTCGAACAGACATCTGACCTACTTAACCTTTAAATGACCCCAATGTGCAGTCGAGCGTGACACTGCTTTTTCACTAGTGTAACGTGTTTTGTTTTCATCATTTGTATGCCTCCCCTCGATATGCCTCCCTTCGATGTGCCTCCCTTTGATACGCCTCCCTTCGATATGCCTCCCTTCGATATGCCACCTCTCCGAGATATGCCTCCCTTCGATACGCCTCTCTTTTGATATGCCTCCCTTCGATATGCCGCCTCTCCGAGATACGCCTCCCTTCGATATGCCCCCCTCGATATGCCCCCTCTCCGAGATACGCCTCACCTCGATATGTCCCCTCTCCGAGATATGCCCCCTTTCCGAAATATGCCCCCTCTGCGAGATATGCCTCCCCTCGATATGCCTCTCTTTGCTACTTCTCCCGCCACTTTAATGATAGCGTCATTGCGACATTCACTTGCCTTTAATTTAAATGTAAATTGTGCATTAATGAATGCCATTAACTATGATGGTCTCGTGTAGGCAGCATCTGTCTGTTTAAATTATTTTTTATAATGTATCACATGAACATTTTGTTGACTACCTTTCGCACAATATCTATGAAATATCTGAACAGAATATCTATGTTCACCTCCTCAGTCGAACTGGCGCGAAACAAAACCAAAATGGCGGCTTGGTTTGTAAGTAACTGTGACACTCTTAGTCAACGGGAGCAGTACGTTCAAGTGCTGCAGGTAAGACTGGCCTTCACCTTCACCTATCCCATGACCCAGTGTTTCCCAAAATTTTGACATATGTGTACCCCTTCAACAAGTTTCATCGCCACCTTCATACATTAATCTAAAAAATAAAATTGTTTATAAAAATAATAATTATAGGCTATATTATAAATAACATTAATTTGCATCAATGAGAAGGAGAATCATAGTTTATTAGTTGCAACGCGTACCCCTTTCAAACTCAGCCCGTATCTTTGGGGGTACGCGTACCTCACTTTGGGAAACACTGCTTAAGTCTATAGGACATTGATCTGTCAACAGTCTTTCTTCATTTGTCTGTCTTTTTGACTTGAATTGAATCTCATTCAATGAAATGCCCGACCATTCTCTGATGTCGTTTTCTCTTTGCTTTCCCAGTCTGCCTCTTCTTTTACCTGGTTCTGTCCCGTGCTAGAGATCTTTGCTTTATTAACATTGTCAATAAGGCAGATACGAAGTACCATGTGTGAATTGCCTGAGTCGTGTGTGTCAGTAGGCCGCACACATTAACCCTTTCAGTTAGCCACTTGATTTACTACACTATTTATGGGAAGCGTGGTCGAGAGGCTAAGTACATTTGACTTGGCTTTGCTTGGCTATCTATGAAGGGGGCTCGAGGTTTGACACCCGACTCGAGCAGAGTTGATTTTACTGAGCACCTAAAGGCAGCAGATAACCAGATATCTCCCCCCACCCAACTAGTCCACAAATGAGATTGGACCATAGCGCTTTGAGTATGCTATAAACATGAAAATAGCGCTGTTTAAAAGCTACAATTTTATTTATGTATTTTTTTTGATAAAGTCATAAACTTCCATCGATATTCACCATCATTCTTGGTGTTGATTTGCTTGCTTGCGTAATGTCTTGAAGAACCTCAACGAAAGTGATAGATAAAAACAGCAATTTAATAATAGACTAATAGTCGGATAACAATTACACATTCGAATAATAACAACACTTGTTTACATCAGCCATCTTTTGACTTCCACACTTATTTCCTGTCTCTGTCCCGTGTCTCCTGGTGCGTAGTCTCACACCTAATGACAACGTGCAATGTAGAGTCATAACACTGCCCCCTCGTTAAAACTGTTCGTCTAGAACAAAGTTTGCCCCGCCATTGTAAAGATGAAGCCGATCCACGTGAACAACCTTGAAGCTAGACCGTGGAGTCTTCTGAATTCGGTAGACCACATCGTTGATCCTTTTAACGACACGATATGGACCTTCCCAGTCTCTTTGGAGTTTTGGGGATCTACCTTTTCTTCACTGGGGGTTATATAGCCATACCAGATCGTCTTCCTGAAACCCCGAGGCATTTGCACGTCTATCGTATCGAGTCTTCATTAGATCGCAGTTATTCTTCATTGTCCCACGAGCCAGAGAATGTGTTTCCTCCAGACGCCATCTAAGATCGTTGACATACTCAGTAGCAGTGACTGGTGCGTCTCTCGGAAGTCCAAATAGCAGGTCACTTGACAACCGAAGTTCCCGGCCGAACAACATCTTTGCAGGGGTATATGAAGTAGAGCAATGGATAGAACTCCTGTAAGACATCAGGAACACTGGAATGTGTGTGTCCCAGTAGTCCTGTCGATCATCGGTGACCTTCGACAAGTATTGTTCTAAGGTACGATTAAACCGCTCTACCATTCCGTCTGACTGCGGGTGTAGTGGTGTAGTGCGAGTTTTATTGATGCCAAGCACCCGGCACATTTCCTGAAATACTCTAGATTCAAAGTTCCTGCCCTGATCGGAGTGAAGTTCCATTGGGACACCAAAACGACTAATCCAGTTCTCTACAAGCGTTTCTGCTACAGTTGTTGCTTCTTGGTTCGGTATCGCATACGCCTCCGGCCTTTTAGTGAAGTAATCAATAGCTACCAATATGTACTTATTTCCTTGTCTAGTTTCAGGAAATGGCCCTGCCACATCGATTGCAATCCTTTCAAACGGAACTCCAACTATGCATTGTTGCATTCGTCCCCTTGTTTTGCGTGAAGGGCCCTTTGCGGCTGTACAGACGTCGCAGCCCCGGCACCATTCCTCTACATCCTCTCTGTATCTGAACCAGTAGAATCTTTGGAGAACCTTATCGAGGGTCTTATTAACGCCCAGATGAGATCCACTAGTACCGTTGTGAATTTCCTGCAGCACCTCAGACACTCTGATTTTCGGTAATATAAGCTGAAAGCGCCTCGATGTGCCGTCAACTGATTTCCAGACCCTTCTTAGGACACCATTAAGGATGGTTATTGAGTCCATTGAGCCCAGTATGCTTTCGTGGCAGCCCCTTTTTTAGAGATGTGCTGCCACTCGGGCCGTTGTCCATTCTCCTTCCATAGCAGAATGGGAGCCAGATCATTATCTTCAAACTGGTCCTCTCTAATTTTTTCATCTGACCAGGACCCGGTAACATCTACTCCTAGACGACGACACTCAGTTGTTTTTTCTTCTGCCTTCACGCAGTGCCTGCACTGCATTTCGCATAGTCTTCGAGACAATGCATCGGCATTCTGGTGAATCAGTCCCTTCCTGTGTTCAGTCTCAAATTCATAACTCTGCAACCGTTCAACCCATCTCGCCACCTGTCCCTCTGGATTCTTGAAAGATAGTAGCCATTTCAAGGCTGCGTGGTCAGTTCTCAGTTTAAACCTTTGTCCACAGAGATATTTATGAAAATGTTTAATTGAATCAACTACAGCCAACAATTTACGTCTCGTAACACAATAATTCCTTTCAGACTTTGACAACCTTCTACTAAAATAAGCTACGACCTTTTCGTTTCCACCAATGCTCTGCGATAGCACAGCACCGATCCCCGTACCGCTTGCGTCTGTATCCAGAATGAATGGTGTACCCGACAGTGGGTATGCTAACATCGGCGACGAAAGGAGAGCTTCTTTTAACTTTTCAAACGCCTCCTGGCCTTCTATTGTCCATATAAACCGTTTTTTCTGTTCTGTCAGTTGGTGAAGGACTCCTGCAATCCTAGAGAAGCCTGGAACAAAGCGTCGGTAATAAGTGCAAAGACCCAGAAAACTTTTCAGTTCTTGTACACTTCCAGGGACAGGCCATTGCCCTAACCGCTTCACTTTTGTCCGGATCCGTGTTTATACCCTCGCTTGATACAACATGGCCCAAATATATTACTTTCCTCTTGAATAGGTCACACTTCTTGGGGTTGAGCTTCATACCCGCACTTCGAATCCTCTGAAACACTTCTCTCAAATTGTTCAGATGTTCATCAAATGTTCTTCCGAGCACGATAATGTCATCAAGATATACTAGGCAAGTATTCCAGTTAAGACCTTTTAAAACTTGATCCATCAATCTCTCAAAAGTAGCTGGTGCATTGCATAGGCCAAATGGCATCACCTTAAATTGCCACAAGCCACTTCCAGCTGAAAAGGCCGTTTTTTCTTTATCAATGGGATGCATCCCTATCTGCCAATATCCACTCTTGAGGTCTAGAATAGAGAAGATTCGTGATCCGGCGAGCGTGTCCAATGTGTCATCAATGCGGGGAAGAGGATAACTATCTTTCTGCGTGACATTATTTAATGCCCGGTAATCAACACAAAACCGCAAAGTCCCATCTTTCTTTTTAACCAATACAACCGGTGAACACCACGGGCTGTTGGATGGCTCGCTGACCCCTTGTTGTTTCATGCGTTTGAGCATATCGAGGGCTTCTTGCTGTTTTGCCAACGGTAGACGACGCGGTGGTTGTCGAATGGGTCTGGCACTTCCCGTATCAATACGGTGTTGTACAAGGTTTGTCCTCCCGCAATCATCCTCGTCACAGGGCATAATGTCCATAAATTCCAAAATTAATTTCTCAGCTTTGTTATATTCTTCCATCGAAAGATTTTCTTCCATCTTGGTAAGAATTTTGTGTATCTGTGCTCCCTCCTTCGCTACCGTGTTTGTCGATCCCTGTGCGTCCCGACATTGTGTGATCAGATCCACGGAGTAACAGTCCGCTATGACACTGCCCGCTTGTAACTTATTTTCCTGCAAGTAAAGATTCATGACTCTCACTGGGACCTTTCTATCACCAACACTGACCACCAACGTCTTTCCTACAGCCAGACTATTTTCTAATCCTCTTGCTGTTTCTACGAGTTTTGTACTAATGGTTTTGCAATGTCCTTCAACCTTTCCCCATATTATACATTCCGATTGTGCTGGTATGGTCGTATCTTCTACCAACAAAATTCTTCTCGCTTGACCGTATCCCTTATCCTCCTCAAGTAGTGGAATCTCCATGTTAGCATATTGTACAGTGCCTTTAGCTATGTTTAAAGACAGAACGAATGCTTGCATAAAATCCAAGCCAAGGATACACTCGTCAGTCACGTTTGCGATCAGGAACTCATGACTGAATGGTTGGGTTTGAATTTCAAAGTTAAGTCTGACCTGTCCCAACATTGGTATTAGTTCGCCACTGGCTGTTTTCAGTGTATAACTGTTTGCTTCTGTTATTTCCTGATCTCCAATATAATCGGGTCTAATTATCGACCGAGATGCCCCGGTGTCCAAAAGAAAAGCGCAACACCCGCGGCCGATCTTTCCTTGTACCTTTAAACTTCTGTTTCTTCCCAACACAGTGACAGAAATAACCATTTTTGGAGCCTCTTTATACCGCGCTGCCTGTCTCCGCTCCGTGAAACCGGCAGACATTAGTTTTCCCGGTTGCGGTTCTGTCTTTCTTGTGATTGGCGTCCACGACCCCGAAACCCTCTGGTACAATCCCTTTGCATATGACCAGGGGTGTTGCAGTTCCAGCAGCGAAGAAGTGTTCTATTTTGTCTGAAATAGGGTCGCCGTTCGTCTCTAATCTCGTCCACCACCCTTCTGACCAGCCGTGCAAGATCCTCCTCATGGGGTCGTCTTTCGTCTATAGCCTCCCCTACCAGTCTTCGTACCAGCTGTGTAGGATCCTCCTCCCGAGCATCTATCGTCCGGCTGTGCTGCGTGGCCCTCGATGAATCTCTAGCCGCCTCATAGGACAGAGCATCGATAAGGGCTTCGCTTACTTTCCGTTTTCCGCTGATTCGGATGGCTTTTTTAAGTTCTGCATCTCGCACTCCATTTATGAAGGCATCTGTAACAATAACATCCAAAAATTCTGGTGTTGCCAATGGGTTAGCCAGACTGGCAAGACGCTCAATGTCTGCCGCTAATTCCTGTAGTGTCTCTCCACATTTCTGCAGTCGGCTTTTTAATTGTATTCTAAACACTTCCTGTAAGTGCTCGTCGCCGTATCGCAGTTCCATTGTATTGACCATAGCATCGAAGTCCGTCTGGTCCTTCATTGTCTGTAACAATTCGGCTGCCTTGCCTCTGAGTGCCAACACCAGACCAGTTGCTTTCTCTGCCTTAGTGTTCCATCTGTTGACTTTGGCTGCCGCTTCAAACTGCAATCGGTACACCGACCAAGAAACAGAGCCGTCAAACACCGGCGGTTTAGTCTTCCCCCGTCATTTCAGTTACCGTGGCCCCTGCATCTTGTTTCTTCTCTAGCTCCACCTTCATTTCATTTCGTAATACTTGAATTTGCGAATCGACATCCTCTACCATCCGTGACCTGATCTCAGTGACCTCATCTCTTAATTGTTGTTTGTAATCGTCCATATCCTTTTTCAATCCAAACACAACGGAGTCTATAGAGCTCAGTTTGTTACCTAAGTCAGTTTTAAGTTCATCCTTCACCAATTTCAGGTCTTCCTTTATTTGCTCTTTCATCGATTTCCAAATCTCCCCCGTATCGGGTTCTATTTCAAATAAATAGGTGTCCGGATCCTGTTCATCATCTATGATGCTTTGCTTCAGACGCTCCATGAGCGCCTCTTTGTTGCCGCTTACCTTCAGCTCTCTGCATCTGAGTTCTCTTTTAAGTTCTATCAATGAAAGCTGACCAAGTGTTTTCATTGACGCCATCCCGTATCTTTCTCAAGTTGGCCTACCAAAACTTACGTTGGGTTATCCGAGAAAAAAATGTTGTAACGGTCGTGTACAAAGACATTGTTCCCACTTTCGTTGAGAATCCCACTTCTGATACCAATTGATGTAACTCTGCCTACAGCGAGCCCAAAGAACCTCAACGAAAGTGATAGATAAAAACAGCAATTTAATAATAGACTAATTGTCGGATAACAATTACACATTCGAATAATAACAACACTTGTTTACATCAGCCATCTTTTGACTTTCACACTTATTTCCTGTCTCTGTCCCGTGTCTCCTGGTGCGCAGTCTCACACCTAATGACAACGTGCAATGTAGAGTCATAACAATATATATATATATGTATATATATATATATATATATATGTATATATATATATATATATATATATATATATATATATATATATATATATATATATATTTAAAAGATAAATTGCTAATTTGGACCAATTTAATTGTATCTTATCATATCTTGAATCTTATAATTAGGTCATTAGGTCAAATTATTTGTTTGTATGCTTTCAGAAGTACATTGAAGTGGATATCTATGGAAAGTGTGGCAATCTAAGTTGCCCTCGCTCAGCCGGAAGTGACTGTGAGTCTTTGCTTGGCAAGTCTTATAAGTTCTATCTCAGCTTCGAGAACTCCTTCTGCCTTGACTACGTCACGGAAAAAGTTTTCCAACGATTGGCCACCAGAAGTCACGTGATACCCGTCGTCCGAGGAGGATTTAATTATACCAAATATTTGCCTTCGGGCTGGTTTGTAAACGCAGCGGATTTCCCGAACGCAAGAGAATTGGCTCTTTATTTGAAAGATCTAGGAAACGACCCCCAGAAATACGCCACTATGCTTAAAGAAAAAGACAAACTGGTCACTTTGGGCTATAAGAACGACTACTGCGACTTTTGTGAAAAATTGCACAAGGACCAAAGGACTAAAATAATCTCAGACATAAAAGAGTGGTCCCACAAAGCCACGTGCTATAGCCCCAGAGACGTCACGTGATGAATTTTGAAATGTTTCCCACTAACTCTATGATATTAGTGAACTGCTGATGTCCTAGTAACACTTGGTAAAATAAAATTGGACGCCAGATATACGAGACTCTATGCCAGCTCTAATAATTAATACTAGAACCATGCTTCATCTTGCCCTTGGGAGACAACATTCATGTTATGACACAAACTCAGTGGCGGCCCCGAATGGCGTGAATGGGACCGCACCATGAACTTATTTAATTAAGGATATTAGGTAGGCTGTGTGGAAGTCAAAATCGTCAAATTTCTTTGCTTATGATGAAATAATTGCCGCCAGCCTTAATGTCACTTGAGGAAATAATGAAAATGGATTTTAACTGTGTGTTATATATCTATAAAAGGTTTGATATGTTGACTTCGTCTCGCTCTAATGCACATTTCACTTCACAGTGCCAGCGTTAATGTCATCCCTAAGAAGCTTATTAAATCTGCACAAATCTGTCCCACTCAAAGCAAGCTACGTGTGTATGACGGTAGCACACTCATACCTATTGGAAAGGTACAACTCGTAGTACAAAATCCAAGGACCAACAAGAGATATCGTGTTGATTTCGTGGTTGTCAAAGATGACTTAACTCCCTGTTAGGGAAGAAAACGTCAGAAAAAATGGGTCTAATTACAATTAACTATCATACTTTTGAAAGTGTTGATAAGGTTGAAAGTGTTGATAAGCCTCTACCAAGGTTATCGACAAAAATATTTGAACAGTTCTCTGATGTATTTGATGATCAGCAGGGTGAATTACCTGGTGTTGTACACTTAGAAGTGAATCCTGACATAACACCAGTTACATGTCCATCTGGTCGTGTACCTTTAGCTATGCAGGCTAAGTACAGTTTGAGTTAGAACTGCTAACAGAAAAAGGAATCATTGAGCCAGTTGATAAACCTACTGACTGGGTCAGTCGATGGTGATTGCAACTAAAAAATCTGGAAAACTCCGTATCTGTTTAGATCCTCGTCCTCTTATTAAGGCACTTAAAAGACAACGTTTTCCCCTTCCAGTAATGGAAGACTTGCTTCCTAGATTATCGAATGCAAAAGTGTTTTCAAAACTGGACCTTGAAAATGCATATTGGCATGTGCATCTGGATGAAGCATCGAGTTTGCTAACAACTTTTCAGACACCCTTTGGACGTTACAAGTGAAGAAGATTACCATTTGGAACATCTGTGAGCTCAGAACTGTTTCAGAAACATTGAAATGCTGCTCTTGAAGGTCTTAATGGTGTGATTGGTGTAGCTCATGATATTATAGTTTATGGTTCCGGAGACACATGGGAAACAGCTTCCCATGACCATGACAAGAATATTACAGCATTATTTGAGAGATGTCGCTCTGTGGGAATTAAACTGAACAAAGAAAAAGCTGAGATTAAAATGAAAGAAATTACATTTCTGGGACATCTAATTACAAGTGATGGTTTAAAGATTGATCCTGAAAAGGTAAAGGCTGTTAAAGAAATGAACAAACCAACAAACGTTGAGGAAGTTCGGCGCTTTTGTGGGTTTGTGAACTATCTTGCTAAATTCATACCCAAACTATCCGACGTCATTAAACCAATTCGGCAGCTACTTCATACAGATATCCCTTGGTCATGGTCAAGAAAACATGACAGTGCCTTCTGTGACATACAATCTATGGTGACTCAAGCTCCTGTGCTAGCATTCTACAATTCACTTAAAGAATTGACCATACAGTGTGATTCCTGCCAAAATGGTACCAAAATGGCGCTGTCTTAATGCAGGAAAGTAAACTCATAGCTTACGCAAGTCGATCTTTGACTGATACTGAAACTAGATACGCACAGATCGAGAAAGAAATGCTAGCAATTGTATTTGCTCTGGATAAGTTCCACAAATACACATTTGGTCGACATATAACCATTGAAAGTGACCACAAACCTCTTGAAGCAATAATGGCTAAACCTCTCTCAGCTGCTCCTCGAAGATTGCAGGGAATGATGTTGCGCATACAAAACTATGACATAACTGTAATTTATAAAAAGGGAAAAGAAATGTATCTTGCCGATGCACTTTATCAAGTCATCAGCAAACAGTCAAAGGGAATTTGAGCTAATAAATATGGCCAGTTTCCTAGCAATTGGGGACGAAAGACTACAGAAACTGAAGGAAGAAACCGAGAAAGATAGGACGCTTCAAAAACTTCTAATCACAATTAATCAAGGTAGGCCAGAAGGCAAGCATCTTCTACCATATCAGCTAACGCCTTATTATAATTTTAGAGACGAAATGTCAGTTCAAAGGTGAAAGAGTAGTAGTGCCCAAGTCACTACGATTAGAAATGAAAAGAGAAGTTCATTCTACACAATCAGGCATTGAAGGATGTCTAAAAAGAGCTCGTGAGAGTTTATTCTGGCCAGGAATGACCGGTGACATAAAGCATTATATTTCAACTTGTGAAATATGTCAAGCTTTTCAACCCAATCAACAGAAAGAGACTTTAATGAATCATGAAGTTCCCATACACCCCTGGGAAAGGGTTGGTATTGATCTATTCACACTTGACGGCAAAGACTATCTTGTGTGTGTGGACTACTACAGTAACTTCTGCGAAGTTGATCGTCCAGAGAACACTAGTTCAGAAACTGTCATAAGAAAACTTAAAGCCCATTTCGCTAGATATGGCATCCCATCCACAGTGGTCTCTGACAATGGACCTCAGCTATCTTCGGACAGCTTCGCAAAATTCGCCAACGATTGGAGTTTCAACCATTTGACAAGCAGTCCCCACTATCCCAGATCAAATGGGAAAGCTGAATCAGCCGTGAAGACTGTAAAGACATTATTTCTTAAAAATAAAGATCAGTTCATGGCTTTACTTAATCATAGAAGCACCCCGAATAAAACTGGTACTAGCCCATCACAGGCATTCTTTAACAGAAGAATCAGAACCTTGCTCCCCTTGCTAAGGGTGAAGAGGTGAGACTAAAGTCAAGGTCGCGTGGCCATGAGCGTTGGCAAAAGGGAGTTATAACTCGTCAGTTACAACAACGGTCGTATGAAGTTGACTCGGGCGGAGGAGTTTATCGCCGAAATAGACTTCACTTACGAAGAATCTCACTGCCTGCTGAAACGAATGCGCCTACACCAACAGGTACGACCGAGCCCGACAACCCCGCACCTGTGGATGCACCCAGCACAGATGAAAGTAGGCCTAATGCTCAGAGACCTGAGAGCCATATAGAAGACGGGTCTCACAGATCGACAACCTATACAACTAGGTCAGGCCGAGTGGTCTAATCCACAAGAACTATTGACTATATATATGACTAACCTCAAACACCGGAGGATGTTACATTTATATGTGTATTTATGTTTATGTATGTTGTGTGTGTGTTTGTTTTCATGTAGTCTCCCTTGTTCTACTGTTCAGTATGTTCACGTGTTCACGGTTTACTCTTAAGTGTGTCAGTAGTGTGTATTCACTGTGTATTAGTCTCTGCTGGTTGGTCTCTCCTTGTTTCACGTTAATAAAAAATGGAGTGTAACTTTTAAACATCAGTATTGTTAGTGTATTGTGATAATATAACACTGTCTGTCTGGTAAAAAGTATGTACACATTATTTCTCCCAAACCCATTCTCGGATCAAGCTGAGACTTCGCACAATAATTCATTGACATAGACCAGTGATGCCCAACCTTATTTGGTCTGCGGGCCATTTTAATTTTCGGCATTCGTGTCGCGGGCCATATCACCAAAAAGAAAAAAAAATTAAATATACAATAAGTTATTTTTAATAGTTTTTGTGTGGACCTACTTACATAAATGAATGTGATGCATGAAGTTTATCCAAAACCATCTTCTGAATATCTGGCTGCATAGATGAAACACCAGGTCGGAGCACTGAATCTAGATGTTCATCCGTGAGGCCATTACGTAGCATGGTTTTCGCCCGTTTCATCATTGAGAAATTTGTTCACACAAATAAGTGCTTTAAAACATTGTGATCATCCTTAGCGCTTGTTTTCGAAGATTAGGAAACGCTTCTGCAGGTAACACGGAATAGAAGTCAATAGTCTGCATCACTTGAAATTTGAAAAGCAGGGATGTCTGGCTTTGTAAGTCAATCAGTTCCAGTTGTAGATCTGTCGGAGCACTTGACACATCGGCAGCAAACGGATTTTCAAAAAGACGGATTTCGTTTTTTAAATTCTGAAAATCCACAAATCTTTCACTGAAATTATGTATCAAGAGCCTCAGAAGTTTCTTTTGGGAAAGACATATTTATCTGCTTATCATTTTGTACAGTGGTACAGGTTGGAAAATGGACAGGATGCACCTTTTCCGCCTGTTGAATGAAGAGTTGCAATTTTGTTTGGAAAGCACATTTATGTCGGCATACACATGTGAAATCAGTTTGTCTTTCCCTTGTAGTTTGGTGTTGAGTTCATTTAGATGTGATGTGATGTCGAATAAAATAGCCAAATCCCACAACCATGAGGGGTCGTTTAGTTGTGGCACTTGTTTTGATTTATCGGTCATAAATATTGCAATTTCGTATCTCAAATAAAAAAAAAACGTTTGAACACCTTCCCCCCCCCCCCCCCCCCCCCCCCGCACTTTACTGTGAAATAGAACGTCTTCATTTTCGGACTCTATTTCTGTCCGAAACTCTTTGAAAGTTCTTTGATTCAACGTTTTGTGGTTTGATGAAATTTACAGTGTAGAACACAATCATACTCACATGGTCCAGATTCAAAACCTTTCGACGGAGATTTTGTTGTTTAATGGTGCAGTGAAGTTCAGGGGTTCAGTTCCATTTGACTCAACAACTGTTTTAATAACTCTTGCTGTCATTCCGCTGTGACATCCAACCATTTTTCAAGGGCCATCAGTAGTCACTCCAACTAATTTATTCCAAGGAAGAGCAAGGTCCTCTGTAATGGCTAACACTTCTTTGAACAGGTCTCCTCCAGTTGTAGTCCAATGCATGCTCCTCATAGCTGCTTACTCTTCTGTTATATCAAAATTGCTGTTTGTACCGCGAATAAATACCAAGAGTTGCGCAGTATCAGTTATGTCATTGGATTCGTCAGCAGCAATAGACAACATTTCGAATTCTGCTGCTCAGTCTTTTAATTGTGAATGAAGATTCACCCCCATATCTTCCACTCGCCTTGTAATTGTCATGCGAGAAATGTTGACACCTTCTACTGCATTCTTCTTTCAGGACACATTTCTTCCATCACTGCTAGCAAGCACTTTTTAACACATTCGCCATCGGAAAAAGGCTTCATTGCTCTACTTAAGATGTGAGAAACTCTGCAGCTGGAACTTAGCGCAAATTTATTTTCTTGTCTCTTTTTGTTCACTATTCTTGTCAATCCCCCCCCCCCCCCCCCCCCCAATCTCTAGTCGTAACTTGGCAATCTTGTCTTCACGGCTCAAACCAAGAATGCCACCATATATGTTTATGTGTTTGACTTCATAATGTCTTTTTATGTTATGTTCTTTAAAAACAGCTACACTTACTTTACAAATAAAACATGTTGGCTTAATAATATAATAATAATAATCTTTATTGTCCGTATGAAAATTAGTCTTACAATTTGTGCATTACACCAAACAAAAAACATTATAACTATAAGAAACCAAAGTGTACATTCACACCAGACTCACTCATAATGTACACGTGACAAAGTTTATATCAGATTGTTCTTATTTAATGATTTGATTGCTTACTATCATATTCCACAAAAAAGTGAAGATCTGTTCCACTTTTCCTGAAAGTTTTACATTCAGAGTCCACTGAGGCTCCTCCCATTTCAGTAAATCAGAAACGTTAAACACTACGGTACCAATCGCTTTGACATCAAAAGAGCACGACCCAAAACGATGCATCAATGATGCTCTGTGTTGCACACACAGGTGTCAAGGACACGGCTAGCTCAAGACAATAACGGAATTTTCCATTAAAAAACAACACTTGTGTTATTACAAATAAAAAAAATATTTAATATGAATATAAAAATACCAAACATAAAGATAGAATTCATCAAAGAATGAGTGAGAATTCTAACTTAAAGAGAATAGTTTTTGAACATTCTAATTTTTTAATTTTTTTTTTTTTATTTACATTTAGTACCAATGCTTTGGCGGGCCGGATAGAAGCACGTCGCGGGCCGGATCTGGCCCGCGGGCCGTAGTTTGGGCATCGCTGACATAGACAATACATGAATCACTAAAAAAAAGGAGCCAATTAGACAATTATTAATGGTAATTCCTTATTTTGTTTAATAGCAACAAGGGAAACTAATACTTTAGTATTCACAGATATGGCTAAATTTGTTGGGTTTATTCTCTAAATAAATGTTAACGCTATTTCTCCCTCCCACATTCTCCGATCAAGTTGATACTGTAAACAATCATGTATTGTACCTAACAAAACATGGATCATTCAATAAAAATACTCAATATGTCGTTTAACTATTGGTACCGGTAATTGAACATCGAATAAGGGAAGTAACTTGTACATTATTGGTATATATATAGTTTTAAGGGCGGAGTTCTCCCCCTTAAGATAACCTTTGTTTGTTTTTTTTGTTTTTTTTTTAAAGGATCTTTTATATATATATATATATATATATATATATATATATATATATATATATATATATATATATATATATAATTCTCATCATGGCTTAACCGTTCCTCACACCAACAAAAAGTCATGGAATGTTCACTCGGACTAGAGTTACCCCACGCAACTTAAGCGGCAAAAAAAAAAAAAGAGGTGGGGGTGAGAACAAGTTGTACATGTAGAGAAAATGTATTAATAAATGAGAAATTTTTTACTTTTAAAGAAAAAATACAATACCTCATTTATACATACAACTAATAGAGTGATTATTTTTCCCTTAGTAACTAATGAGTTTTAGGTTAAAAAATACAACATTTTTTACTCCGCCCCATTCCACCTAATCCCCTTAAACCCCCGAGAAGGAATCTTGGTTAAGTGAATGTACACATCTAAAAAACTTAATATTATAGTATTTTAATGATAGGCCTTTAGATCTAGACCATAGGCTTAAAAGATGCTGCAAAACATTTTCCTGAATATTAATTTATTTAATTATTGAATGAATGCGAAATAGACGAAGGCGTTTAGTCCGTTCAAGAGAAATACTTTCTAGTTTAAATTTATTATAGTATACTTTTAAAAATGAGAACGGTCAAACTAGAGTTTCCCCAGTGGGATCAATGAGTTAGTGCTACCAAAGAATTTCATCAACTGTCGAATTTCTAGGAAAATCGTTAGAGACGTTTTTAAGATCCGTGTCCAGGTGTCCAGCATCAAGGTTTTTCCACGAAGGTACGAGTTGAATCGAGGCATTGCTAAACCTGGAGTGAAAGAAAGTTAAGCACCAAAAGAGTGATTAAAAAAAAGATTGTTTTTATAAACTGTCTACAAGAATAAGATGACAAGTTGCGCGCTAAAAGGTGTTTTTGAAAGATACGCACAAAAAAGAATGTTTTTAAAAGGAAGTGTACATTTGTAATATTAAAAACGTGGATGTTGGCTTTTGTGAACAAAAATACGTTCTTGGAAAATTAAACACTGCCCCTTAAGTCTATCCAAAAAAAAAAGGCCAAGCTGTTTGAAGTACACGGTAAGAAATAATAAGTTAAAATAGGCATTTTTTGTCCACCAATGGTATTACATTAAAAATAATTTTAAAAACAAGCAAATAGGAATGTAGATGCAGTGCAAATCAGCGCATGGACATAAAATTAAAATAGAAAATGCTATTTAAGTTTTAGTTAGGCCAATATTAGCATCGTCTGTTTGGGATCCCTCAACTCAAAAAAAAAAAAAAAAAACATAAAGAAATTAGAACAAATACATAATAGAGAAGTGAGATATATAACAAACGAATATTCAAATTTGATAACTAGCATCATTAATAATAATAATAATACGCAAATATGACTATGATGCAACCCCTGTGAACCTAAACAATGTTAATGTTAATGTCGGTTTGGACGACGTCGGGCATGAGATTCGCCAATGGGAAGAAAAAACACTCCACGGAAAATTCCCGGCTTTATTACATGGGGACAACATTGACAAGGCTGCTTCCTTAGCATGGCTAAAAGCAGGTCATCTTTACCCTGAAACAGAAGGCTTTGTCACAGCAATACAGGACAGAGTAATTAGAACAAAAAATTACGAGAAACATATCCTAAAACTCAAAATTGTTGACATGCCAAAAATGTGGAAATGTGGGTGAGTCAATTGAACACATAATGGCGGGATGTTCAGCCCTATCGGAATCTGCCTACCTAGGTCGCCATAACCAAGTTGCAAAGCTAATACACCAGCACTTGGCTTTGACACACATTTTGATCTGTAAGGATACTCCTCCATATTATAAATACTCACCACAAGAGGTTCTCGAGTCTACGGATCATCTTCTGTACTGGGATAGGCCTATTTTGACTGACAAAACGGTAGATTTTAATCGCCCTGATCTGCTGCTCATCGATAAAAAAGAAAAGGCCGCTACCATTATTGACATCGCCGTACCACCATCTCATAATTTTTAAAAAACTGAGCTGGAAAAACAACGAAAATATGGGAACCTTGGCTTGAAGATTAAGCGTTTATGGAAATTATCTAAAATAACAATATAACCCATTGTCATATCAACCGAGGGAATAATAACAACTGACCTCACAGATACCTTCAAGGCCCTTGGCATTCCTAGGAACATTCTCGTTGCCTGTCAGAGGGCGTACTTCTGCAGACCTGCCACATCACCAGAAAATTCCTCAGTGGAAACTGATAAAGGGACTACGATGAATTTTGTTTCCCTTTAACGAAACTCGACCCTGGCTTCGCCAGAGAATGAATACTCGCTCTTTTATAATAATAATAATAATAATAATAATCTTTATTATGCATAAGGAAATTTGTCTTATAATTTGTGCATTACATTAAAAAAATAACACAACAACACAACATTATAACTATACACTACAGGAAACCAAAATATACATTCACACCAGACTTCTTCATAATTTACATGCGAAAAGTTTATATCAGATGGTTTTTATTTAATGATTTGATTGCCAGGTCAACAAAAGAGTGTTTGTGTCTGTTTGTCTTTGTTATCGTTGTATTGTATCTCATTTGTGAAGGTAAAATCACTAAACTTATAGACTCTTCAGGACAGAAGAATAAAAAGTAAAGTAGCTATAATACATAAAACACTAAACCAAAACTTACAAATAGAAAAACAAAACCTAATGAAATACTCAGAAAGACACAAAGATACAGGCACATTTCTTATTCCATAAGCTATAACAAATTTATACAAGTGCTTCTTCTTCCCTAGTGCCATTAGAGAATGGAATGTGTTGCCTGAATCAGCCAGGAAAACCAACGACTTAGCAGAGTTTGAGTCACTGATTAAAATACATGACTAGATTGACACATGAAATGCCTAGGACGTAATTATCTTCTTTTTTTTAAGTAACTTCTGTAATCTATAAAATTAGAAGACAAGATAATTAGTGTACAGTTCAAATCAATCTAGTTTAATGTTAAATTTATTGTTACTGAGATTTCAAGTACGAATCTGATAAGTACCTAACACCTAAAGTAAAGTAAGTAATTAGTCATTATCATAATTTGGATACTAGGACACATTATCTTTATGTCTCCTAATGAACTATGTCTCGTGGAAAAAACGCCCTTATTTCGACCAAAAAAAGGGACTCTGTATGTGATAGGGAACTGATTACAATGGGGGTTTTTTTTTTGGCCATTATGTTTAAGACTTAATTAGACTTAGATCGACCCATTAGACGGCTAGCTGTCTCCAAAAACAATTGTCACTAGCTGCGAGTGGAGCCTCTTCCCAGCCGTTACCTACTGCTCTAAGGTCCTCAGTAATACAGGACGTGATTGTTTGCGTTTTCATTGTATCGACCGCCATGTCGTTTTAAGACTTAAACAGTAACCAAATTTCGAAAATTATTTTCTGAAGAGGACGCTAACACTTTGCATGTCCTACCATTTTAAATGTTACATTTTTTTACTCCATGTATAATTACTTTGTACTTATTATGTATCCCAGCTAACACAAGTGTATCTGATTAATTATTATATCCCCAGTAGTGAGACGAATTCTATGGGAAAAGATTCAACGTCCAGCTTCAGGCAACAAAGAAATACCGTAAATGCAGAGGAGAATGCAAATAAGTTGTGTTCCTTAAGGCCCGTGATGATGGCGTATGGCCTTGTTGGTATATATGACAGCGTGTCGATAAACAATAAATATTCTTAATGTTCAATTCTAGCTGCGTACATACCCCACAACATTCTCTCTCGTTTTGTAAAGAGCTGTATGAAACAAAGAAACATTCCAAGACAGAGCGTGAATCGCAACATTCTCTTTGTGAATTAATCGAGTGCATTCACTCTGGAGTTGGGGCGCGGTGGCTGAGTGGTTTAGCGATTGGCTTCTGAGCCTGGAGTCCTGGGTTACATTCTTGATGAAAACTGGGATTTTGAATTTCGGGAGTCTACTTAACTCTAATTGGTAACTGACTTTGAGTTGGGGGAAAACAATAGCGGTTGGAAGTTGTGCTGGCCACATGACACCCTGCTTATTAACCGTTGGCTAAAGAAGTATTTGACCTTAACATCATCTGCCCTATAGATCGACAGGTCTGAAAGGGGAACTATACTTTTTTTTCTAAATTGACTGTGGATTAAATGTGCTTATTTTTACACAAAGTAGGATATACTGCTGCAACAGTACCTAATTTAAACAAAAGGCAAAAAACACAATAACAACTTTTCTCAACGGAAACAAAATGTGTTGATGTTGACAAACAATGATGCAGGAACTATGGCGTTGTTCGTCTGTTTCTTTCAAAAGTTTGTTTTTCATATTGTTTGTTCTGATTTCAGTATTGCTTTTGGGATACAGCGGAGTTACGTATAAAATGAATATCTCGCCATCGAACTTCTTATACAAAGACCTTTTACATGAACAAGGACAAAATATATCTATAATTAATGGCACAATTCAAAACATGACCAAGAGTGATTCGGATAATGTAACTCTGCCTTTGGTCTGCCTAGGGCCTTCTTCCTTAGATCAGACAAGGTTAAGGTCGGAGCTAATTGACATGGGATTCGAACCTGCTGAAGATCATGAGTTTAAATCTCAATACATCATCACGCCCAAAGTGTGTCTGCCTCCAAGCTCTGTGCCGGGCTACGTTTCCAAGGGCAACACAAGGACTAAGGTGATATCCTGTTACAACTGTCCTGCATGGTTCAGATACTCCAAACTGAACCACCATAATCGAGATTTCCGATCTTGTGAGTACAGTAACTGTTATTTTGACGTCACCGGGAAGTTTCAATCTACGGCAGATGTCTTGGTCTTCTTTGTTGGATACTTAGGAAATACTCCAATACCGAGTCGGCCAGTTGGACAAATTTGGGTCAAGGCATTCTGGGAATCACCTAAATATTACAATTATCCAGGTAAAAGCTTATTATAACAAAAAAAAAACAAAAAAAAAACACATCATTGGAAATTTTTCTTTGCTATTAAAGAAGTCAAAACATTTTTGTTTTCAAAGCTTCTATAAACTCCACAACTCTGTCTGGTCAAAAGTTTGTACACGTTTTCTTCTCCCACCTACACACATTCTTGGATCTAGTTGAAACTTTGCACAATTATTCATTGACGTAGATAAAAGATGAACCAATGACAAAAATTAACAAATAAGTCAATTAATTGCTGGTAATTAATTATTTTGTTTGATAACAATATATATATATATATATATATATATATATATATAATATATATATATATATATATATATATATATATATATAATAAAATATGTATCCTCCTTCGATGCCGAAATTTAGCACTTTTCTCATTTCCTTTGGACTCGAAGATAGCTGTAACGTCCGATACTTGCATAATGACAAGGGTAAGTTGGATCTACTACAGATAAGCCTGCTTCTTTTCTTGACACTCCCAACTAATGTCAAGAAGCTATTAGACTGTTAGAGCTGGATGGACTCAGAGGCGCCCTAAAGAACCAGAAATTAAACCAAGGACGAGAGACAGTGTGTAAGAAAGGGGAGTGCAGTCCAGGACAGCAAGGCAGTAAGCAGGGTGCGGTACGGTGTGAGTCCTCGAGACTGTAGCTGTACGAGTTCAGGAGTAGACAGAGTCTAGATCTGGTATCGTTTAGAAGACAGTTCTGTTAAGTACAACAATGCATTTATAGTTGCGTAGCCAATAGTGTGGAGGCGAGGTGGCTGATGGTAAAGCGCTTGGCTTCTGAACTGAGTGTTCCGGATTCAAATCCTGGTAAAGGCTGGGATTTTGAATTTCGGGATTTTAGGGCACTTTTGAGTCCATCCAGCTCTATGGGCACCTGACATTAGTGCGGGGAAAGTAAGGGTGGTTGGTCGTTGTGCCTGCCACATGATACCCTCGTTAACCGTGGCCACAGAAACAGATGGCCTTTACATCACCTTCCTCATAGATCACAAGGTCTAAAAGGGGAACTTTACTAGCCAATAGTATACAACTGGCTGTTGCCCGGCTGTTGGTGTATTTATTTATTAAACTACCACATTATTGTTTGGAACTCTTGTAAAGTTCTTCGATGTGTTGTGTTGACCAGTCTATACAGACGGCTTGGTAGAGAAAATCGTAACAATCTATAAACGATTGTCCAGGGATTTATTTAGCTTTATCGTTAAGAACTAAAGTTCTATAAAAACAGAAGAGCAAAATATTTATGGCATTAGATTTAAATTGTAAAAGTAAAAATCTACATCAATAAAATATGACCTATGCATTTTTTTTACGCAATAATGTCTTTAATTATTCATTATCATTGTTATTCATCGTTATAAGAGATAGGTCTTATAATCTCTTATGAAGTCTCCAAATCTTCAGCGAGTGTCTGTCTCTCTCTCTTATATCCCCTAAGTAATTAGAGCTTCTATGGTTTTTGAAGCATGGGCTCGATGGTTCAGCAACTATTGCTCTAAGACAAATTATTATTTAATTTTATTTCAAAGTGATATTTTCAATGAGAAATATGTCGCCATTCTGAATCGAATTGACGATCCTACAATAAAGTTGGCAGTAATACTTTCTCAATTGTGTACATTCATGACCTCAATTGTGTACATTCATGACCTCATTTGTGTACATTCATGATCTCAATTTTGTACATTCATGACCTCAATTTTATACATTCATGACCTCAATTGTGTACATTCATGACCTTAATAGTGTACATTCATGACCTTAATTGTGTAGATTCATGACCGTAATTGTGTACATTCATGACCTTAATTGTGTACATTCATGATCTCAATTATATACATTCATGATCTCAATTATATACATTCATGACCTTAATTGTGTACATTCATGATCTAAATTATGTACATTCACGACACCAATTGTGTACATTCACAACCCCATTTCCACATCGTTTTTATATATCTTCCATGCAGTTCCCTACGATCGCTGGAAGAATGTCTTCAACTGGACATTTACCTACAGAACGGACTCTGATATATTCGCGCCTTCTACATTATTAGCCTGGCGTCACCACAGTCTTTTGTTGACAAATGCTCAATATTGTGAGTCTTTCTTTATCATACCTTATGACGGGGAATTATCCATTACTTTGTCTATGATTTTGTTTTTGTTTTGTGTAAAGATGGCGAATACATGCAAGCTAGTTAGCAGCCAATAATATAGCACAGGAAAAATTCACCTGTGTACTCTCTTATTTAGGCCTACTGGTATTCACTCTTTCATCACCCTCCTTGAAATGTTGTTCACTCTTTAGTCATTGTTCTTCGCTCTTTTAATGTATTTGTAGTCACAACTTCACTCTTTATTCACCATGCAATATTCATTCACTCCTTCAATCTTAATTCACCACCAAACCTTCATTCACTACTTCACTCTTTATTCACCGTTCAATATCCATTCACCCCTTCACTTTTATTAAGTCTTTAGTACCGTAGGCCTACAATAAATCTGTAAGTCATAGACTGGTGATATGATAACCAGGGTCAACACGAGAAATTAGCAACAAAAATGGACTGCTTTATAAAAAAAATTGTTTAAAGAATTTCATTCTAGCGATAATTTATTTTAGGCTAATAGCCAAAGTCCCTGAATGACTGGTTGATGCTATTGTCCTTGTTGCTCTTAAACGTATTCATTGTACTAGGTATGTAACAATACTTAGGAAAACAAAATAGACTTGCTACAGTCTAAATCCTGCTAACGATAAATGATCGGCACAAAACTCCAGTGCGAATCCGTCTGCCCCCTGGCTGACAAAAGTGGTCATCATAGTAAGAAACGAACTACATACATATAGGCCTATAGGTTAACGTCAAAGTGCCAAATCCAGCATTGCATACAATGTGCCTAAAAACGTCAGGTAATGTAAGAAAGCAATTTTTGATTTCATACTTTGCCTAGACATTCTATAGAATCACTAGAACTGCTTAAGGCAATGTGTGAAATCCTCATTTAAATAAGTTTATTAATAATATCCATTTCACAGAATAATATTTTTATTCGCCAGTAATCTTAAATTATTTAGTCATGTTGTATGAAAGGCGAAAAAAATAGGTCCACTGTGTAATCAAGGCAAATCTAACTACTAAGAAGGAGCCCCTTGGCTAGATCTTGACAATATGTTGACTATATAAGCTGATAATCAGGTAAAATACAAGTTTATTTCTCATATTAAAGCTTCGGTGCAATTCATTTTTTTTATTTTGAAATATTGACACACATTTCGCCATTCAAAATGGCTTACACCTGATTATTATTATAAACTGGTCTTAAACTTGAGATTACTCATCAACTCAGTGGCTGCTATTTGACAAAAACGAAATGATGTTTGCAATACTTATAATAAAGTATTTTCTCATTTACATCTGTATTATCAGGTTGTTCTAATTTACTTCAAGCCCCATCCAAATAAAAATAAAACAGTATCACATTTTTTTCTACTAAATACCATTGGAGGAAAACGTCGGAAATGTATTCGCTTTCTTTGGTTTTGTTTGAATGATAAACAGTTCTAAAAAGTTACTTCCTCTGAGAAACTTCTGATACATATAATAATTAAGTTTAGAGCTAATTTACTAACGTTTGTACATGAACTAGTTTGTGACGTTCTCTATGCCTTGCTATTCTTTCTTCCTGTGTAAGGCTTTGTCTCTTTCATTTTCCTTGTCAGGCTCTTTTCTTGGCTCATTAGGGGTTACTTACCACCGATTACTGTAGATCTATAATAAACATTATCAATAATATATTTTTTTTTTCTAAAAGAATCAAGTAAAACGTTATCTCTCGTGAAATTTCTTTTTAGGCTTCGTTTAACCAGGGCAGGGTACCAAAGGAAAGAAGCTAATGTCACCCCCCTATTTAAAAAAGGAGAAAAATCTGACCCAGGAAACTACAGACCAGTATCACTTACCAGCATTACATGTAAAATCCTAGAACACATAATATGTAGCAACATCATAAACAACTTAGACAAACATAATGTCCTCACACCATACCAACATGGCTTTAGGAAATATAGATCATGTGAAACACAACTAATAGGACTAATTGATGATTTTTCAAAAGGTTTAGATAATAGTGAACAAATAGATGCTATCTTACTAGATTTTTCTAAGGCTTTTGACAAAGTTCGCCACCATAGTTTGCTTAAAAAATTAAAATATTTTGGCATTAATGGACCACTGCATCAGTGGATTAAAGATTTTCTGATTGGGAGAGAACAAACTGTAATAATAAATAACTCTAAATCAACACCGATAACAGTAAACTCAGGCGTACCTCAAGGAACAGTCTTGGGTCCACTACTATTTTTAATTTACATAAATGATTTACCAAATTCCATTACTTCAGGAACAAAAGTCAGATTATTTGCAGACGATTGCATAATATATAGAACAATAAAAACAACACAAGACACAGATATTTTACAAAGAGAATTAGATGAATTACAGAAATGGGAATCAAATTGGAGCATGTCTTTCCACCCAGAAAAATGTCAGTTGTTAAGAGTAACAAAAAAACTAAAACAAATAAATTCCACTTATCTTATTCATGGCAAACCAGTAACACAGACTAAAAACGCAAAATACCTAGGTGTTTTAATAAATGAAAAACTGTCATGGAATCCACATATTGATGAAACTATAAAAAAATCAAACAAAGCATTAGGATTTATTAAAAGAAATTTCTATAAATCAAATAAGAACATAAAACTAAAATGTTATTTAACCTTGGTTAGGCCAATAATAGAATATGCATCCTCCGTTAGGGACCCCTCAACTCAAGAAAACATTAAGAAACTGGAACAGACACAAAAATAGAGCAGTGAGATTCATAACAAATGAATATTCACATTTGACTAGAGTAACACCTTTAGTAAAATCACTAACTTTAGAAAGCCTTCAGGACAGAAGACTCAAAAGTAAAGTAACAATTATACATACAACACTAAAGGATAATCTTCAAATACAAAATTTAATAAAATACTCTGAAAGACACAAAGATAAAGGCACATTCCTCTTCCCATATGCTAGGACAAATTTGTACAAATACTCCTTCTTCCCTAGTGCTTTCAGAGCATGGAATGTGTTGCTGAGCTAGCCAGGAAAACCAGTGACTTGGCAGTATTTAAGTCATTGGTTAATATGCATGACTAAATGCATGACGCGTAGGACGTAATCATCTTCTTTTTTGAAGTAACGTCTGTATTATATAAGATAAGATAATTTAAAGTTAATTATTAGTATAGAAACAGTAATAGCAAACAAAAATTCATTCTCTTCTACTAGATCTATGTGGTGACAATTAAACTGTTTAACATAACCGCCAGTAGGCCTACAGGAAAAAGAAAAACCCCACCAACTAACACCCTGTCTCTCACATGCATAAAAGAAAAAAAACAACATTCAGTTCACACCACGTGCAGACTTTTCATATTAATAAACTCATTCATAACCTTGGAGTACATAAACAGAGGGGTATAACTCTATCATACCTAGTAATGGGAACTAAATTAAAAAAAAATAAACTTAAAACTAAGTTTTAACTATAATACAGAAGTTAAACTTTTTTCCCCCACCAATTTCAAAAGATTGTTAAACTATATAAAATTAATTAAACTTTAACAATTTAATTCTCCATAACTTTTTTTTTTTTGGTTGGAGTTGGGGGGTTAATCTAGACCTAGTTAATCATTCGACATCTTTTTCTTAATAAAGTCAGTGAAAGATAATGTTTCCATATACAACTATATGAAAATTAGAAAAAAGAACATATCTGAATAAATATGCGTCTTGTGTTTGTATTATTACCTTGAATTAAAACTTCTGGAAAATAAGGTACTTTTATTTATTGTTAAAAAATTATATTATTTTATAATGGAAAATCTAACAGTACCAGTAAAGTTTAATAACTCGTAAAAGAAGTGGATATAGCATTTCACATTTAGATCTTCGCTAAAG
Organism: Biomphalaria pfeifferi; assembly: GCA_030265305.1. Taxonomy (NCBI): domain Eukaryota; kingdom Metazoa; phylum Mollusca; class Gastropoda; family Planorbidae; genus Biomphalaria; species Biomphalaria pfeifferi. The sequence goes on from JASAOG010000148.1 coordinate 1,404,968, forward strand.
AAATGAAAACGAAGTTTCTTGGCTTCTAATGAAGTCATTGATTAACATGTAGGACTCGATAGGACGTAAGTATCTGACTACTCAACATACACTAGTGCATAACTCTACACTACAACAGGGTGGTCTTGTCATCATGGACTCTACACTACAACAGGGTGGTCTTGTCATCATGGACTCTACACTACAACAGGGTGGTCTTGTCATCATGGACTCTACACTACAACAGGGTGGTCTTGTCATCATGGACTCTACACTACAACAGGGTGGTCTTGTCATCATGGACTCTACACTACAACAGGGTGGTCTTGTCATCATGGACTCTACACTACAACAGGGTGGTCTTGTCATCATGGACTCTACACTACAACAGGGTGGTCTTGTCATCATGGACTATACACTACAACAGGGTGGTCTTGTCATCATGGACTCTACACTACAACAGGGTGGTCTTGTCATCATGGACTATACACTACAACAGGGTGGTCTTGTCATCATGGACTCTACACTACAACAGGGTGGTCTTGTCATCATGGACTATACACTACAACAGGGTGGTCTTGTCATCGTGGACATTAGGCTACACTAGGTCTTCATGCTATGCCTATCTGACCAGGTTGTTAAAATCAGTCGGACACAGCCTATTTACTTAAGGGCAGGGATGGTGTGTAACTATTTTAGTGTAAAGGTAGATCTATGTATATTCTTGACTAACTAGACCAATGTGCTATTTTCTTGTCTGACCACTCAACATACAACAAACATTATTGCATAATACGCAAGAAAAAAAAACGCGAATGGTCTTGTCACCATCGACTATACACTACATGTATACATCTGTCTGACCAGGCTGTTAAAATCAGTCGGACAGACAGTCTATTTAATTTTGGGGCTTAAGCTTTATGGAACAACCCTTGTCAGCAATCTCCCTACGTTTTTTTTTTCTCAACAAAAAATAATTTATACGTAGAAAAGCAATAAAAATGATTACAAATAGAACATGTTCTAGACCAGATTTTCTTTTGCTTTAGCGTAAGATGTATTTTATTGCCCTTTCTTTATAAAAAGGAAGACAACTGATTGAAACTTCATTATATTAATTTTATTTTTTTAAATTTAAGAACAAAAGTAACAAATTTATTAAAAAAAAAAAAACAATAAGCGCAGCTTTTAAGAAAAATCGTACTTTGATCCTCTTTTGTAGTTGAACAGCTTTACTGCTCAATGTTTCGGCTTCTTTGAATGTCGTTTTAGTCTAGTTAGATGAATGAAACTAAACGATTGTATTACTAGTGCATAGTTCCATTTTAAAATATGATTCGTTGATTTAAAGAAGTATTTGATCATTTAAAATCAAAATTGGGCTTAGCCGCTTAGCATAGAATTGGTCTACAAAGGTATTTTTAGTCTTAAGAAATACTTTATTTATTTATTTCTAAATAAGACATTTTGTACTTTGCCTGAAGCACAACTAGTCATTCTATAAAATGCCTAGTTAAAGCAGAAAAGGAAAATATCATTTCGTACTTTGCCTAAAAACGTCAGGCATTCTTAAGAGTGGCTGTATTTCGTACTTTGCCTAAAAACGTCAGGCATTCTTAAGAGTGGCTGTATTTCGTACTTTGCCTAAAAACGTCAGGCATTCTTAAGAGTGGCTGTATTTCGTACTTTGCCTAAAAACGTCAGGCATTCTTAAGAGTGGCTGTATTTCGTACTTTGCCTAAAAACGTCAGGCATTCTTAAGAGTTGCTGTATTTCGTACTTTGCCTGTAACTTATAAATCCCGTGGCATTGAATGTCTTAGAGTGACTTATGTATAATCTTTTCCTTTGGCAATTTTGTGTATGACTAAACAGGCCGATCCTTGATACACAGCTGCGGTCACAGGCTGGGCATCTGTAATCACAAGGCGCTTTGTACTTTTGGTGTATATGCCATCTGCAATCCAGGACAGTTCCTTTATGCTCACTCCCCATGTGTATCTATTCTGTGCCTCTTTTTCCCAACTGTTAGTGTCCATTGTTTAGAGCTTCATGCCGCGTGTGCATACATTTATTTAATTCTATCATTACCTTTACTTTCTTGCAGTATTTATTGAATGTTTGAGAAAAAATGTTTTCAACTCCTCAGTAGAATTGGCGCAAAACAAAACCAAAATGGCCGCCTGGTTTGTGAGCAACTGTAGGAGTGTCAGTCAAAGGGAAAAGTTCGTCAAAGTAATGCAGGTAAGACTTTGGTTACTTTCAAATAAAATTAGCAGAAGTTTTCAACAGACTATTCGCTTAAGACTCTCTTTTATAAAATTAGCCAACAGTTTTATCATGGTAAAGTAGGGTAACCCTTTCATGTGTCTTGAGATCTGTCAGGGCAAATGACGCTAAAACCCCTACTAGCAATGACCACAGAAGTATGTGGTAAAATAGTCTACAACTTGAAGGTCCATATACGTGAGAATTAGGGATGTTCTCTGGTGTCGAAATCACCAACATGGCTAAGCCAATTGAAATTTATACTGAGCAAAATGCAGTGGCGGCGATGGGCAGAACGAGCCGCAGAAGAGAACTGATCGAGTAGAGAGGCCCCACTGGAGTTATTACGTATCTATAATTGTTACTGGTAAAAACAACAAGAGCTGAAATTTCAGAACATAAAGATACAAACCATTCAAAATTACAGAGAACCCCAGAGGAGAACCCATATTTACGCGCAAGTCCCCTGAAAACCTAAGGTAAATCTTACAGTCTCACTTGAAACATATCAAACGAATGAAGTTGCACATTTTTGGCAATTCTAAACGAGATTTTTTATATTTTCTTCACTTAATGCTTATGAACGAAATAATAATAACCTCATCGATCTAATTGCCTCATTAACTGATTAAATAAATCATAATTAAACATATATATATATATATATATATATATATATATATATATATATATATATATATATATATATATTCTAAACGACTGATACGGGATTTTACCACTCGAAGACTTAAATTAAAGGAGTCTTTTGCGAACATTACTGGGCCGGAAATAGCACAACAAACAGAAGTAAAGATGCGTGATGGAAATATTTGTGTTCAGGAAACTAAAAATTCAGAGTACGTTCACCACATATTTTGTAAACACCAGTTTTGCAAATATGTTTATATTTAGAACACGCTAAATTACAGACAAGTTCCACAATTTATTAAATATATATATATATATTCAAAAGCAATAACCTGTCCAATCTACTGAACCTAGACTATACACGATCTGATGACAACTTTTATTAATGAGATAAAACTTGTTAACTATTTTCGCGCGTCGCTCGAGCTTATGAAAAGCAACTCAATTGAAGAGCTTTTGTGTATGCTTTTATTCAAACAAACTCGTAGACGGACCTTACGGATCTGTTGTCATTCAAGCTCTTAAATATGAAATATTGTTCTGTTGATTGATATAAACTGTCTCTTAAATCTTTATACATTTTTTTGGCCTCTAACAAAGTGAAAAATCAGAAACTGAAAAATATGACACCGAGAAGTAGTATCACCAATGACCTGTTTTAGACACTAGATCCACTACCTAAAATAGAGACCTCTTATCAATAGACAGCAAGCCTACATTTGAGAAGTGCATATCAGATGAAGAACCAGTTAATGTCTTCTCAAATGCTTTTTTTGTGTCGGATATAACATTATGGCAACGTCTTTCAATGTGACGTCCTTGACATTGTTTATTTTGTCTATTTATTTCAAAATCTCTAAAAATTTTCGTTTTTCTTTTCATCATCTGAAAGAGGAACTTTTAATTTTTTTTAAAAATATCAGCACCTCCAGCCTCCCCAACTGCTTTCATTTTCTGTATCCAGCCACCAACTGCTTACATGTTCTGTATCCAGCCAACTCCAGCTTAAATATTCTGGGTCCATCCTTGATAATGCAAATGTTTTAATGAGTTTACAATTTTTTCAACAAAGAAAACATTTAAGCTTAAAAATAAGTTGCCTCCCATGCCTCAAAACTTATATATATTTGTTACTTATGTTGTCATCAGCTCCGTCGATTTCAATCTTTAAACTTGGCATTGATACCGGTAAAAGAATTGTTCTTTGAGATGAAACTTTGCTGTAGTCATGATTCATCATTTTTGGGAGATCCAGAAAAAAAAAAATAAGAAAGACAACAATTTGCAGATATACTTTTATATCTATAGGTCAGTGCATTTGTTTGTATTCTTTCAGAAGTACATTGAAGTGGATATCTATGGAAAGTGTGGCAATCTAAGTTGCCCTCGCTCAGCCGGAAGTGACTGTGAGTCTTTGCTTGGCAAGTCTTATAAGTTCTACCTCAGCTTCGAGAACTCCTTCTGCCTTGACTACGTCACGGAAAAAGTTTTCCAACGATTGGCCACCAGAAGTCACGTGATACCCGTCGTCCGAGGAGGATTTAATTATACTAAATATTTTTCCCCCGGATGGTTTGTAAACGCAGCGGATTTTCCGAACGCAAGAGAATTGGCTCTTTATTTGAAAGGTCTAGGGAACGACCCCCAGAAATACGCCACTATGCTTAAAGAAAAAGACAAACTGGCCACTTTGGGCTATAAGAACGACTACTGCGACTTTTGTGAAAAACTGCACACGGACCAACGGACTAAAATAATCTCAGACATAAAAGAGTGGTCCCACAAAGCCACGTGCTATAGCCCCAGAGACGTCACTTGATGCATTTTTAAACGTTTTCCTTTATTGTAAGCAGGTGTGTACTAATACATTTACTAAGACATTTCAAGCACTAACTAAATGTTCTGTATACTAGTGCAATACAATTATCCAGAAAGCACTCTTAGAACGATGTCACGCCAGGCCCTTCGGCAACTCTTAGTCTATGTTTCACCTTAAAAGGGGGAGGGTAAATTCTCCATGCAATACTAAAAAAGAATGTAAATAAGATGTGAAATATGTGCTTGTATCTTCTTAAAATGTATTTCTCCAGGACTAAGAAAACCTTTACTACCAGTAGGCCTACCATGTTCGTAAAACCACATTCTTTAACCTTAACCTTTACTGACTGTATTTAGTCATGCGAATAATAAAGACTGTAATCATTTGCATCGACAATTTCTAATGTCACTACTTAACCATATGAAAAAAAAAGTACATTGCAATTAAATTTAAAAATCACTAAAGCAAATGTTTTTGCTTCTCCCAGAAACGCACTGATGTTCACTTTAGACTTAAGCTATTTGAGATTTGGCGCCCTTACAAATCCAGACATTTTATATTAGTGCCAAATATTTCTTGGAGCCCAAAGTTGCTAAGAGTTGAATCCGTGAACAGAAGTTAACGCATGGCGTGGCGGTTGAATTTGAAAAGTTCTATTTAAGTTTTGATAATACCTGACGCGATATTGCGTCACTGCCGATTGGCCAGAAGTCACGTGATTTTCATCGTCCAAGAAAGGTTTCATTTCAGCAACCTTCCCCCCCCCCCCCGAGTGTGTCGTAAACTCGGAATAATTCACGAAAGTAAAAGGGTTGTCTTTGACTTCAAACAAATTAGAAAAGGATGTCCATCCAGAATGTACAGGGCCAGACTTACGACAGTGCAAGACTTTCGCAGCTGACCAGGACCTCACCTACAATTTTAAATAAAATATGCACATTAAATACGCGTATGATAAAAATTAAGGAAATGAAGATAAATGTAGAAGAAGCCTGCTCTATTTCATTCTTGACCAATATGACACCCTTTAATGTTTACTATTATTTAATGTATTTACTTGGAAGCCTGAAAAGAGAATGGGCCTAACAAAATCCTGCTCAGATTCCGAACTTGGTGAAACTAGGCACTGCTGGAGAGTGACTCCTTCGACTTGTGAGGAGACAACTTTTCACAGAAATAAAGACAAAAAATAATATCAGACATAAAAGACTGGCACATGCCACAAGATATCATGTGACAGGTTTCCCACAATCCTAAGCATCCCTTGGTAACTTGTTGACAGAGATACTTATACAAACCAGACATTTCCATAATGGAGCTGCACTTGCAATAATACGCAATTCCTTATTATCCCTACCAGTAGGAAAGCCTTTTTACTGACATAAAAATGTGCACATTTTTCATTTCATAAAACAAACATAAGGACTGTCTTTCATAGGTGTCACAACTTTTTATTTGCCATTGTTTCTGGAATGTTTGAGTTTCTTACAACAGTTCCACTGAAAGGAAATCAGTTTCATGATGCAGTCAATAATAATTGAAAATAGAAGACCTGTTCTGTCAATTTTGGAAAATATTTTAATCTGTAATGTCCTAGGGTTATAATCTCCTGCTACTAACACGGGAGATCATTAGGATGAAATTGAAGTTTGAAGACAATTGCACATAGTCTGTGACCTTGAATAATTTTTTCATTTCTATTTTAAACTCAGTTAAATAGAAAAAAAAACAACTTTGAAATTGTGCCTTAGATAAATAGTTCTAATATATGAATAAAGTGGATCTATATTTGACCCTAATTCCTTGGTTGTTCCTGCTAATCTTGCTTTGACCATTACAGACTGAAGTCTCATTTTGACAGAACAGGGATGGAGCTATTTCAGACATTTTTTTAGGCAAGATTACAATTTTAAAAAAGTTTTCTTTCATTCAAAGTAATAAAAAAATTAACAATTTTTGATTGCAAAGAATTTAAAACATTAGAAAAAAAATTTACTTCCCACAGCCTAATATTTCATTTTGTAGAACAAAGTTCAGCAATCAAGTTTTTCTCTGCATCACAAGACATTATATTTATATAAAAAAAACAACAAGGTCAATGATAAGAACAGTATATGGTGAAAGACTTGCCAGTCAAAAATAAAGAAATTCAGCAATACTGACCAACTGGTAAAAATAATAAAATTGAGAAATTAAGAATTTTATTTAATTTTTTCTTTCTTAAATGCAGACTTTGACCCAAAAGAAAAACCAAACAAAAAAAAATATATATATTTAGTGAACATAGTGAAATAAACATTGAAAAGTGTAAATCCACACATGGTCTCATAGGACAGAAAATATAACATACAAATGACATTATCAGGAGAACATTTTTTTAAAGCTTTGTAGAACAAAAACTGATCAAATGAAACCTGCATCATTACCAGCTCAAAGAAGTATTAAAAAGAAATGAGACATTGAAACCATTACATTTCCTGTATCTTACTAAAATGTTCTTTTTTTTTTTTTTTTTTCCAAAATACATATTTCTGCAACTTTACAAATCTCATATTAACACAAAAAAAATAAAAAAATTTCTAGCATTCAAGTATGCCAAAATAGTGTGGATAATACATCCGATTGTAAAATAGCAATATATATTGTCTGTGTAAATAAATATCTAAGATCCTTTTCTTACAATGTAAATATCTTACAAAATACAAAACGCAAGTGCAAGAGCCAAATTCCTGATCTAAGACTAGGTGAAGCAATTAAATATTTCCATTACAGAAGCAAGACATGAATTTTAGTTAAGAATCCACAATGAAATAAAGTATTTTATTTTTTTGACCCTAAATTTTTGTCCTGTATTTAAAAGTTTAAAAAAAATGGGACCAATGTAAACATTTTTAGTTATTTACCATGCAATGTTCTTAAAAAAAGCATTTAAAAATGTCTAAGTATCTCAGAAAAAATGTCCAAGGTTTAAATTAAAATCTTTAACTCCTGTTTAAAAAAAAAAGAAGAAAAATGCAAAAACTTCAAAAGTTCAATAAAATATGTGCAGATCATAAAATTTCCTGGACAATAAAATAGCTGTATATACATGTTACTGAACTCATAGCAAGCAAAACAATCTTAAAAAGTATTTACAAAAATTTTACCCAACTTCTCTGAAAAAAATTAAAATTTTCCCTATAAAAGTGATCATTTTTCAGTCACATTATATATATATATATATATATATATATATATATATATATATATATATATATAATTTTAATGATTAAAAAAAAATAAATTATTTTACCCTTGCTAGGTATAATGAAGTTCTTCAATGTTACTTTTTACACACTTAAAAAAAGTAATGCTTAAAGATCATCAAACAGTTTTCCCAACATATGAGACTCAAGGTATGATAACATTATTTTAACCATGTCACAGCATTCCTCAAGTTATTTATTTATAATAATCAATGCTAAATAAAACTATTGAAAACAACCTGTGAAAGAAAAGTTCTATACACCAGATAAGAAAAAATATATAGCCTTGCATTAAATTGGATTATATATTCTATTTCATTGTCATAAGGAAATCAAAATATAATTACTAAAATAAAACCAATGCAATGTGAGTTGACTGAAGATAAATATCTTGTCACCCAGATTATTTTTTTTGTGACATTTGAATTTTGTGAAACATTTATTCTGGCATAGAGTAGAGTATGGGTAACAATTTTAAGAATGTGAATATCACAAATGAGGAAACAAGGGAAAGAAATGAACTGGACTAGTCTGGAGTTACCTTCTGTTATGAGAAATAACAGACACTATCTTCCCATTTAACATAGAACAGTCGCCAAAATAAAATACATAACTGCCAAAGTGTAATAAGACTGAAAGATGGAAAAAAGAAAAAAATAAGCATTACATGACCAGCAGAAGACAGATTTTTTTTTATAAAAGTAGAAATCTAGTGCTTCATGAGAAATATGAAGAAAGCAAACAAAATAATATGCCAAGAAAAACCCAGACACATCATTTTAGTAAAACAAAAACAATTAAAAAATCAACTATTGTATTCATTTATTGAAATGAAAGACTAGAGACCATAGACCAAAATAGATTTAAATTGTGAATCGGACATAATGATAAGCTGACAGATCTAGTAGATGTGATACATTTTTAAAGCGATTTTCATGCTTTTGGCTATATCAAACATAAAAACATAAATTAAAAAAAAAAAAGAATTTAACATAGTTTTTGGTTAAATTAAGGTAATATGTCTTTAACATGCTTTTTCCATATTTTCCATAGTTTTTTCAAGGGGTCTGTAACTGGCTCCACAGGTTTAGAGTAGCCTGTGTATGCTCCGTGTTTTTCTTTAATGATGGTGAGCTTATCAATGATGGCCCCACTCTGTCAATGCAAGATATTAGAGTTATGGTATTAAACAGTGGATGTGCCTTTAACTTTTTCACAGGCATGATTTATTTTTCATTAGGAAAACTGAGTTTGTGCAAATGATTGCAGTGGTTCTCAAAATGTGAGGAATGCATTATCTCTCTTTTATCACAAGGATGATGAGTACAATGAAATGCTAGTTATTGTTCTTATAATGATGAAATAGTATTTCATATATAAATAAATATATATATATATATATGTATATTTATTGATGCTGCCTAACAAACCTGAATAAAGTATTGCAGGCATTGTGAAACAGTGTGAATAAAAATATTATGAGAATCACTGCATTATTATACATATTACATTGTGTTACAGAAAAAAAAGAAGATAATGTATCAATTGAACTCAATGAAAGCTAATGTAGATATTGGAGCCTGGTGGCTGAGTGGTTAAGCACTTGGCTTCCGAACCTGTGGTCCTTGGTTCGAATATCGATGAAGACTGTGATTTTGAATTTCAGGATTTTTAGAGTGCCCCTGAGTCCACCCTGTTCTAATGGGTACCTGACTATAGTTGAGGAAAGTAAAGGAAGTTGGTCGTTGACCACATGACACTCTGCTCGTTAACCGCTGGCCAAAGATCCCAAAGTCTGAAAGGGTAACTTTACTTAAAGATGACCAGCAGATTATTGAATACATGTCACAAGGTAATTAAAGTACTACTTGATTGGATGGACACTGATCACCTCATGTCATTTTAAAATTTATCTCAAGGGACAAGATTTGAAGACCATGATTTTTTAAAATCATTACTTTTTTTTAGCACAAGACCCAGGGGGATGATATGGGTACTGATAATTCTGAATTCAATGTTTGTTTTTTTTTAATCTGGACGTTCAAGTCTGAAGTTAATCTAGTCCATGGTTCAGAGGTATGTGGTTCGAGTGCTTGTCATAGCTTATCATAACATTGTTTCCTCATTCGTCTTCTTCTCTCAAACGTATACCCTAGTGCAATTATATGTTACACGTCAAGTTTAGTAATTTTGTTTTTACAGAAATAGGAGAATGATAACAGCTTTAGGAGAAGGAATTAGAGAAGACTTTTATTATATTTGCAGAAAAACAAACTTTCTTCATAAAAGTGCTTTCCAAGTGAAAATCATAGTGGGGTTAAAGTGATTTATTTATTTTTTATTTTTTTTCATTATTTATTATAGAAAGGTCAAATTTTATTTTATTAAATGATGAAGCGACTTGAAGCGTTTTAAAGTCATTAATAAAATTGAGCTATACATAACAGCCACATGGAGGCCAAAAAGAAACAGCAAAAATTAAGTTACCCATGTCTAACACGGCATCAGACCTTCTTAGAAGATCTGCAATCCTTCTAGATGGGAAGACGCTGTGAAAGTCACCTGTGACTGATCTCTTAGGAGAGAAGTTGCTGCTCTATACATCTGACATGTGGGAGGGCCTAAGTAAGTAATGCATCATTATGTGCATATAAAAAATAAAAAAAGGGCTGTTATTACCTTATCGTCGGAGACCTGCTCCATGTACAAATGTGTGCTGTTAATGACCTTCATTCGGGTGTAGCCGTAGTCATCACTGCGGAAGGCTGACCAGCTCTCAATGTTCTTGTCAAAATTGTCGTGGTCCTCCTTACAGCCCTGTATAAGAAAATGCAACACCAAATGTAATCACATCACTGTAACCATTGTAATACTAAGTCAAAGACAAAAACAAACAGTAACTAATTTTAAGTCGAGTCCACTTTTACACCTTTCAAACCAAGCTCATATATTTCTATAGCCGCAGGTTAACAAGAGTGTCTTGTAGTCAGAACGACAACCAGTGATTTTACTTTCTTTCGCAAGTAAAGTAATCTCAAAATTCCAATTTTCACCAAGATTTGAACACATAATTCTTTACTTTGGGCAAACGAGCTTTACCACAAGGCCACCATCCCCACAACCCAATAACTCATTTGAAGTCCATTAAACTTTTGCTTTCAGATAAATTTTGAAGATAAAGACGAGTTGACCTACTGTTAAAGTTTAGCAAGGATATTACGTGTGTGTAAACCAACCAGCAAATATAGAGGCCTGGTAAAAGGAGTAAACAGCATTATAGTTCAGCAGCATCTAAATTAGTCCTTTAGAGCTTCAATAGGAAAACAAAACAACTTTCGAATTTAAAGTTCAAGTTTCTCACTTGTTCAAGCTTCAATAAACTGTAATTTAAAGATCTAAGTCTAACAAAAACATATTTAAAAGTAAAAACTCACAGCAGAACCAGTGATGATGTGAACTGGGGCGCCAGGGTTAGTGTAGGGAGCATCATAGCTGCCGTTCAACACCTGGAAATAAAATTAGAATTACACATGTTCATTATGTGCCTCACTAAGATGTAGTTCTCACTAAGATGTAGTTCTGAGTTCGTAAAGTAGTCCATGTCTGTGTAAGCATTAAACTTTAAGAGTGAGCTTTAAGACTAACTAAAGTTTTACCATTTCAAAATAAATTGTCTAATTAGATTTTTTAAGCCCAGGCTAAAAAAGAAAAGTAGAATGGAAAAAAAAAAAAAAAAAAATTGAAAATCAAGTTTAATAAACTCTTTGTCTCCTTAACAGACAATAGAAGCATTGATTTTAAAAAAGTTCTTTACGTCCCTGAAAATGATTATCTCCATCATTTAAAATCTTTTAAATTTATTTTTACATGTTTTCCCTAGAACTAAACTTAAGAGGAGGTTTTTTTTTTCATTATGCTTTTTAATATGGAACTGTAGCATTTGGAACAGTTATTCTTATTTTCCTTTTATTTTCTGTTTACAAAAGGCATCAGGATATGGTTGTACTAAAAGTCAAATAATACACTGATAAGAGAAGTAAAATAATTTCTTTTGCATTGTCTGTATAATAAATTTCTGCAATGACTTATTTATTTGCTTAAATTCTTGTTATTCCTTTCCTGTTTGCTATATGATTAAACATTTATCAATGTGTATGTTAACAAACAAAAAATAAAAAAAACAACATTTTGTTGTTCTAAGCTTCATAATGAAAAATATGACAAGTAAAATAAACAAAAAAAAATGTGACAAAATAAAGACAAATGTGATAAGTAATATAAACAAAGTCTTTTACATTAATGGTCAGGTTGACATTTATGCAGACTAGATTCAAGTAAATAATAGTTCTCAGCTCTAGCGAATTGATGTTTTTAGTTGACATTTTGTACAGATGTAAAGTACTTACCACTCTATTGTAAACTGGCCAAAGTCTTTCGTATGAATGCTCATGAGCCCAGAGAGCGACGTCAACACCATACTTGTAGAACAGAGGCTCCCAACCAAGGAAGTGCAGATATGGAATTCCTACTCGGATCTAAACAGATATCAAAACAAAAAAAATAATTTAAACAAGCAGCTTTGATTTTACATTAAAGCATTCTTGCTGGGACTACAATTTAAATGCACCATTTTTTTAACAAGCACTTGTACAAATGAAAACTTATTTAAATTATTAAATAAATTAAAAACTAATTTTTGGAAAATTATAAAAAAAAAAGGACTGTCAGCTTGCCTTTATTATTTTATTAAAATACGTTGAGCCAAAGCTTTGGCACTACAAAAAAAAAAAAATGGCCTGTCAAGTGTCACTCAAATCACTTAGCAATAAAAACAGGTTTGAGATATCAACGCAGATAATGAATCAATGAAATCTATGAGCTTATTCGCAATGTGGCTCAATTAAGAATTGTATCCTATTCTGATTGGGCAATATTCCCCTGGATGACTTTAGATCTAAGGTAAACTATTTTTGAAAATTACAAAAAAATAATTTCTATTGACTATAAATACATAACACTACTAAGTGATGATTTTTTATATATTTTTTTAAATTAAGTGATGATTACTGATCTTAAAAATATATAAAAGTAGTCAAGTAGGAGCAGTGTCTTATTTTCATTTTCATTTCAAAATCTGAGAACCACTACACTGGAAAAATTTATTTCAAGTGGATTAGCCGTAAAGTAAAATGTTAAACATCCTAGTAAGAAACAGTTTTCAATGTTCAACATCCTGGTCTGAAAAGAAAAAAAGCAGAAGTACTTAAATGAGGCAAAGAACAAGGACAGTAATAAAAACTATTTTGTAAGGTTTATTGACCAATAAATCCAGTAAAGTGAACAAAGGAAAGTGAACTTGCCAGACTTTCATGGTGTGTGCAGTCATCATTATCATTGTTAGAGCAATACATAGGTCGGTGACCAAATGTGATAACCCAGGGCTGCTTGGCACGGTTTTCTGGTTTGTTGGCTTCCTAGAAATGTGCACAGAAATATGAACAATCATGAACGCCAAAGTGTAATGTGCAATAACAATAGAGTAGCCAACAAAAAAAAAAAAAATGGAATACTATAAAATACTATATATTTATTACACTACCAATTTAATCTCTAATGATTAACCATTTCACAACTAGAGTAGGTGGGAGTCGCCTCTACTAGTAGACAACTAGAGTCGCCATGAGTAGGTGGCAATCGCCAATTTTGGGTCGTTTTGTTTACGCACGCACTGCTAGTTTATAAATAAATATACCTTTAGTAACTCTGACCCAAGAGAGCAATGTTAGAATGGATTTTTATGATATTTTGAAAATTAATTTTTTTTTGCTAGCCTACATATTTAGGCTAATGTGTAGGCTTTAATTGAATGAGATTTTAATGGGAATATTAATGTTTCAGCTGTAGAATAAGGAAATAATGATTGGAGTAAGTAATTTAGAGCCATGTGAGACCAATAGTAGTGAAAAAGAAGAAAAAAATTAATGCTAGATCCAGTATTGATTATGTTAGATCTAGTCCAAGGGAGTGGGAAGGCAACTAAATCTGTCATATTTTGTTTTTGAGCTTTGTAGGCCTATTTATGACTTCAAACATGATGCTAATCACTAAGTCTATTTTTCTCTGTTATAAAAAGAAGACTTTTGTTATGTTTAATAAGTTTTTTTTCGTAAATTTAATTAAAAATTGATTTTTTTTAAAGAACTGATACAGAGTTATATCCCTTCTCTTAGGAATGCTTAGTGCCGAAATGGTGAAGATCGCCTTTTTTTTTTTATTTCCAAAAGTGTCCAGTTTTCATTATCATTATAATTTTGTGTAAAACTAAAAATAATTCTGTTGCAGTATTTTTTCTTTGAAGTGAATTTGTGAAAAACATAATTTATGAGCAAACTTACTGCTAATTCTTTCTCTAGCCACTTGTAGTGTTCCACAATAGGTACTAGGCCATACTGAGGAAAAAATATTAACTCTGTGGCAACTGATATGAAACGAATGGGACCCATGGTAAAACTGTTGACAAAGAAAAAAACTTTTTTAAACCTACATTTACTTTTTACAAATGCATTACACTTAAATTAATCACTATTTATACTGCAATGCTCAAAATTCTGTACAAAACAACAACAAAAAATATATATATGGTAAATGTATTCACTAATAATGTAAAAGATAATTAAATCAATGTATTCTTGTTTAAATTACAGAGGAGTGAGAACTGAGGGTACTCACTAATATGACAAAAAAGGTATTCAGCAAGGCTATTTTATTTACCTATAATACATTTGCTTATTTTCATCACCTGGCATCCAGAATCGAGCTCTGTAGTTGGAGAAGTTGCTGAAGTACAAAATAAAAACAAAATTTTACTTAATAAATGTAATAGCAGTTTTCTTCTTTTAAATTTTCTGTCATTGTTTTAGACTTTATTAGCACAAACTAATTAACATTGATGCAGCAAAAGAGAAAAACAATTTTACATTCTCAAAGTAAGTCTACTTCGTTCCCTCCTGGGGAAAATAGTAAGTACAATCTGGTAGCCTATTTAAACTTCAGTGTAGAGCTTGACAGTCACAGCATATCAACCTAATCTCATTTATACATAGGAAATCTATCATCTATCCATTAATACACTTTTAAAAAGTACACATAAATTACACAAAGCTTTCAATAAAATACCTTCTGAAATATTACACATACAATAGTAAAGCAAACAATATGCAAAATTTCAAAATGTAGTTTAGACATTTTTGTCTTTCACCTACTATATTATTTTACAAAGGTAACTTTGGATCTGAACAGATTCAAAATATCAAAATGTATTTTAATACTTTATTTGTTTTTATTTATTAACATTAAGGAGCTTAATGACCAATCTCTGAGGAAGAGAGCTTGATGCAAAATGCACTGAATGTGCAGGAGATATTATGTTTTTTTTTATAAAAGCTGATTGTACAATTATAACTTAAAAAATATGAGCATAATAGACTTGTCTTCAATATGAATTTTTTTTAGACATGTTATTAAATTTTATCAAAATATCATTTGTTTTTAACCAGAAGTAGTTCATGAACTCAAGATATTTTTTATGGGTAAAATTAAATGCACATATTAACAATGTTAGTAACAAAGTTGAGTAGTGTATTACATTTTTTTTAAAAACAGTTTTGTAATAGCATGCTACAGAGCATCAGATTTAAACAATGACAGCCATATTTAAACGAGAATGTAAAAAAAATGCAGACATTGATGTCAGCAGAGAGGAAGTAGATTAAAGGTGGTAAAATAACAAACAACTTACTATGCTTGTTCATGGTTTCCAGGGCATGTCATGTAGGGCAGCTTTGAGGCAAAAGGCTCAATCTGTCTCATGAATTCATCCCCAACTCTGGCATTGTCCTGGGAATCAAACAAACATATAATTTTAAAAGCAACTTTAAAAAATTTTTTTTATTTAACTGGGCTATGTAATATAATGTTTGTCTATGTGCAATATGTTTGCCTAAACTACTGTGCAAGACAATAAGTCTGCTGATGAACAGAGCAACTAACAAGTTAAACATCAAATGAATAAGTCCACAAATACAAACAATTGAAGAATAATTTACTGTGAAAGCCCTGCGACAATCGTTTTCACAACTGAGTTATCCATAGTCTCTATTATCAAATGACATCACAAAAAGTGTTGCATTCAAAGTCAATCTCCTATGGTGTATCACTAACAATTACTGGTGTACTGGAGCTAGTTATAATTGAAAGTTACTAACCAGCAGAATTTTTACTATCCTCATCATGTACATTTCCACGTAATCTAATAGGCAATATATAGTCAGTCACCAAATGGACCAGTAAATTGAAATCTACTCTAGTAAATTTTTTAAGTTACCAGTCAAAATGTATGCCTTGTTGTTTTCTATACAAAAAAGAATTTAAAATGTACATACCACATCCATGTCATATGCAAAATCCCCTGAAAGAGAATTAAATCTTTATTTAATAAAAGAAAATACTTTTTTGAATTTTAGAGATGTGAAGAATTTTAGGAAGAGCATAAAAAGAAATTTAAGAAAAGAAATGTGCAACTTCTGACAAAGGTCTTGGTGCTCCTCCCCACCATGTCATTTTGAATATGTTAAATAAGGTAAATCAAAAAGTTCTGTTCAACTAATCTTTAGAAAACTTGACACATATAAGTCTTAGATCTAAAGCTTATAACAAATATTGATTTCAGATAATTAATTACCCACCCTGCACAGTGAAAATGGCCTAAATGGCTCAACAAAAAAAAATAAAAAATTAGTCCTAGATTTTTATTTATTTTAGAATAATTGTAGGCAATGTATATATTCATTTATTTTATTTTTTTCTTTGCTATATTACTCTATAAAATTAATTTCCTTTTCACTAGGTAGAGCTATTCAATGGTTTTCTTTTAGTCCATCTCCTTCACAGAATAACTTTCATTTCCAAGGGCTGTTTTGAGAGACATTTTCTAATTGGGGGTGAGGGGGGGGGGGGTAATTGTTAGAATACCAGAACTGGTGGCCATTATCAGATTGTTCTGACTAAAGGACAATTATTGAAATGTTTAAATCCAGGCTATTATAAAAATGTAATAACTTGTAGGCAACTTTGAGAAGGAGCTAAATGATAGGCACTTATTAGAACGTTCTAACTGGTAGGCATTATATGTTAGCCATTATAACAATTTTAAAATATCTAGGCCATTACATAACTGTTTTAAGTTTCTAACTTATAAGGCTATCATTAGAATGTCTATAAGGTTCAACAGGAACAAAAGTGGAATTTAAATGGTAACATTTTTACTTTGTGTAGTGTAAGGACAACCTACCCACATGGAGGACTGCATCATACATCCCTTGAAGAGCATCAACCTGCATACTTGGCAGAGATTTGGCATTCTCATTTCCCATGTCACCAAATATAACAAGGCTAGGGCTCCAGTCCTCTCCAGCTGGCCAGGTGGTGAATGAGAACAAGTCTGACCATCCAAATGTTTTGCTGCCTACAACATATGCTGAGAAAAACATAAACTTTCTATTATGCAATGTCTCAAATAATATTACCATTTATTATATCTAAACCTTCTGAGCAAACAAATGTAAAAAGTCCATTGCAGATTGTTTAAATCTCTGTCACTGGGTTGAAATTTAGTTTTAGAATAATAATTGCTTATCCCAAATAACTGGAAAATGAAATTAGTTAAAAAAAAAATGTGTACTTTACAACTTACTATATTCTGTTTTTGGTGCCAGTCCTGTGAGGATGACCTTGTTGATGAACTGAGATCTCTTTTCTGATCCTCCATCAGTGAACTTTACCCTTGTGCCAGTGGCCTCTTGCGTCAGCTTGCCATTGGTTCCGTACAACACTGTTGTGTCTCCAGTATCATTGACTGTACTCCACACTATAATCATCTTGTCTGCAGTATCTGTTTAGAATGTTTTTGTTCAAAGAAAAATTAATTTACCCTAACTGCCTTGGAATTTAGATGTGTACAAAGGGATTCTATGTATTACCTACAAAGACCACATGACAAATGAAGACAACCAAAATATGATCACAATGGCAATTTGTTCCCAAGAAGACCCTCTAACCTTTGTCTTCTTCTTCTCCCTCATTCTCAATTTTATATTGGAGTGTTCAGATGACTAGACCAATATATGAGATGAACTGCGCAGTGGTTTCCAAATCAGGGAGCTCTCCGTACAGTTTTCTTTCTATTGGGGTGTTTTGGGGTCAGTGTCAAATAGGGGCCTCTTGGTAAAGAGAGCAGTTTTGGTCAGCATTCTCTGGTGACACTCCACATGGGCAGATTTCACTGGTTCCAATTTTGAGCTTCCGGTACATTGGTTGTCTCATTCTGTTGTGTCTGGTCCTGAGTCAAAAGATTAGACATTGATCTTGTCGGGATAGCTTATAAAAGGCATCATCTTTCTTGTGATTAACCTTTGTCAAAAACTAAGACTGTCTGACCATACTATGAGATTCACATGATTCTGTCAAACCTTTCTATACTACCATGAAAAGGAGAGGCAGACAAAAGAAGAAATAGGAAGACAATGTCAATTAATGGACAGGCCTATCAATGAAAAAGACTCCTATCCTGGTAAAAGACATAGAGGAATAACGTGAGACACCAACAGATTACATGTGGAGCCCCAATGATATAAAAGACTAAGGGGCAGGTGGAGTTGAAATTGCAAATGGACAAAAAATTGATCTGAAAACAGCTATAAGCTGGTCAAAACAATAACATTTGAATGAATAGAAAAAAATTAGACTGTAACTCATTCAAACTTTAACTCAATCAATTCATAGAATATGATGTCAAAGGATAGAATATCATGGAAGGAGACTTTCACAAAAGTTATTTTTGTTATGAGATGTGGCTTATGTGGTAGAGTGTCTGGCCACTAGAGCAAATGTCTTGGACTAGATGCTTGGTAAATACAGAGACTTCATTTACATTAATGTATGATAAGCGTTGCCTGGCTGTGCGGTATATGGTTTGGACTGTCGACACCATTATCCTAAGTATGAACCCCTCCCACTTTCATCCCCTCCAGTCAATGCAGGTGTTTTTGGACTAGGACTTGATAATCATCATTTCTGAAGGATCATCCAAAGCTTGAAAATTTAAGTCAAGCGTGTGCCTATTTAAGCGCCACTTGTTACAACACAAAACTTAAAAAAATAAGTAGACACTCTCAGGTTGTAATTTTAAAATACTTTAATATTATTACAAATTACGTAAACATAATATTTTCAACTCTCTTCATGTCGATATTTTTTAACTTCCTCTTTTTTTAACATCACTTCCATTCAATATCCAAATTTGCACCATTTGACATTCACACCATGATGCGCTTCAACCGTAACACCTTAACTCCACCAGGAGCTTCTAAGTTGTGAATATTATAATCTTTATAAAACATAATTGGCTGTTTTTTTTTTTTAATGTTAGTTATATAAGAAATGGATTAACATTACAGAATTTAGATTGTTATTTATCAATGTGTGCAAGTAATGAAAACTTGTCAACAAGTAGATAAAAATATGTCACTTTAGAGAGATAAGAGAATTTTGAAATGACTTTAGCAAATGTCTATTTAAATCATGTCAGAGATAAGGGAGATAAGAGCTTACATAAAAATGTTTTTTTTTTAAGATAATAAAATGTGGATGGACTGAGGTCATCATAAACAGCTAACCATATTATGTGACATAAAACAAAATATGCATTCAAATAAACAAAATAAAAGCTTAAAAAGGATAATTGTAATTTGCACAGAAAAAGAAAGAAATATGAAAGAAAAACATTTTTTGAATTCAGCATGCTATTCAGAATACTCTAGAACTTATTATATATTATATATATATTAGCCAGATATGACCCGCAGCCTGGGTATTACCGGATATTACAAATCTAGTGGATTGGATTTAGATCTATGCCAAACAAGGCAATGTTCCATTAAAAATATTTTTGCCACAAAAATGAAAGTAATGTTTGAAAATGGGTTTACCCTTTAATATAAAATACTGTGAAAACAGGTTTACACAATTTGTTAAAAAGTTTTGATCTTTAATAGAGATAAATTAGGTATTTATTATTTATTTTTAGGGCCTTCCGGTAGTGGGTGAGAACATACACTTTGGTCTCTGCCATGATCTAAGGAACATTTATGACAAGTTTTATCAAGATTGGTGGGACAGTTTTGATTTCTATGCAGGACACATGATACATATTCCTTAGATTCTACTTTATATATTAGATAATATATATATATATATAAATCTCTTGATTGCATTTTTAGTGAAGTACAGATTCTTTATCAAAATAATTTTTATATGACAGTTATTAGTTATATACTGTGGCATTTTACGTCTCGAGAGGCAATCTTTTCCCTTTGCATCTTCTTGTGTGACTAAAGAGGGCAATCCTTGATACACAGCTGCGATTGCAGGTTGGCATATATAATCACCATATATACATATATATGTGGACCTCAACAAGGCTTTGACACAGACAGTCAAGATGGCTATTGGAGGATTTTGACCAGGTTTGGAAGCCCACCTACATTCCTATCCATTCTCAAGCAGCTTCATGAGGGACAAAAAGGCCATATTAGACATAATGAATTTGCATATGCTGCTGCCTCTTTTAGTTATATATAGTATCAAATGATGCATCGCTATCAAGGGAAGTTGATAGCCATCTGGCCAGTGACAGTAATGCTTTGGGACAGCTCCAGGTGAGAGTTTGGTACATTTATGAGTGTTTGGTAGAATATATATATGTATATTGGACATTTTCACTATAAAGTAAACAATGAACCAAAAAGGAATAAAAACAACACAAAAAAAGGAAAGAAAACAACAACAACACAAAACATTAATTTGAAATACACAACAAACATTAGATATAGATCTAGATGTAAATCTATTTAATATTTAATATAATAGATCTACATTATATTGTGGAACCACATTATGATTATTTTAGCTAGACACCGTGAGGATAGAGAGGATGCTGCCACTAGCGAAGCATTGTTCAGCAGGGACCCAACCGTCGAATGATTACCTAAATTGCTTTACTTGCCTACAAAACCTTCTAAACGTCTAGTTGTAGATGTCTAGATCTATATGGATTTGAGACATGGCTATTAGTATTATACAAATACAGAAAGCAACTAGATTTTTTTTTTTTAGATTCTAAGACTTTTAGTATAGATCTATATAGATAGATAATATAGTATATAGATTTATATTCTATATATCTAGATCTAGGTAGATCTACTATAAATAATAATACTTTATATGGGGGGCGAAAGTATGCCAAACTGTAAGATGTTTATCGTAACAGAGGTGCCCCACAGTGCTGTTTTTTTCCTACTAGATAGATCTAGAGAATATAGGAATCAGTTAGGCAAGAATGGCTATTCTAACCTGTACTATACAACAAAAGATCATCTGTATTAAAAATATTTTTAATTAATAAACAAAAAAAAAAAAACATTCAACAAACATCTAATCATGCAAACATAAAATAAGTCTAAAAGTCGGTATAGAAGTCAGTATCCCAGTGACGGTATGGACAGTATAGAGGTGAGCTAAAAGGTGGTCGACGTAACAGAGGCGCCCACGGAAACGCTTCAAAGACCAGCTTAGGCGTCAACTTTCCTTGGCTGACATAGAAGAGAGCACCTGGTTGCATGCGGCCTCAGAAAGAGACAGCTGGAGGTCACTCGCAAAGGCCATGGGATACACATTTGAGACCAAAAGATAAATCCGCTGCCGAGGACAAACACAGATGGCGAAAATAAAATCTAAATCGACCACCTGCAGACAATAGCTATGCTTGCCCTGGATGTGACAAAATATGTAGGTGACAGCTGGGATTGCGCAGCCACGGGAAATACTGCATTACTCACTAATCTTCAGACTCAAAGACTAGTTTTATTATCATTATCTCAGTGACCTAATTTAGGTAGAATAAGTGTGTTCATATTTTTATTTTTAGTGTTCGTATTTATTTATGCATAATTTGAAAACATCTTTATGATTTCATGTGAGGGGCTATGCCTGGGGATCTTAAAATTTAGTTAATGTTAATATGCCTAAATATAGAGACTGTCTGAAATAAATTATTTATGGTGTCCGGAATCAAATAATGTGGGTCAAATTTGTCAGAATTAAATGAAAACACACTGCCTCTTACCTCTTTGACCTTATTAAATATAATAACAAATAAACGTTATGACTACAAATATAAGTAGTCATCCTTAATCTCCTTAAACTAAAGAAGATTTTTTAATTGATACTTTATTTAAATTATTTTCTTTTCTATGAACCATTGTAAAATAATGCGCTGTTAAAGTCAAACTTTCAAATTTGTGTCCGAATAGCATAAACTACTCTAGATCTATAGTCTAAATTCTAATCTAGACTTAAGACTATAAATAGTAAAAATACTATAATCTAAAACAAATAAAATTTACTCTAATTTCTCTACCTCCAACAGCAATGTGAACTTGTTCAGGTTCATACCAGACAGTCGATGTAGAAATTCGCCACAAGCATACAAATGTTAAAATCAGTAAACGCATTTTGCAGCGTTTAAATTTTTAAAAATTAAACTAGACTAGTAATTAGACCTCTATAGTATTACTATTATGATCAGTGCATTAATCTGGCTTAGAAAAGTTAACCTCCTTTCTGTACAGTCAGTTGATGTAACTAAGTCAAGATGTTTATCAATTTCCCTTTCTGTTTATTTATAATTTTAAATGTAGGTCAGATCTGCCAACTACAAATCCTGAATATACGTTAGTAAAGTTCTGGACCCGCGAGGGTTATGGCTGTCTGCGTACGAAATTTAATTTTTTCTTTCTATAAGAAAAAGTTTTAAATTAAAACTGTGAGGCTGAATACGGTACCGAAAGATGCACTAGGTTTTAAATTCAATATATTTTTTTTTCTTTATGGATCGCACCATTACCGAACTATAATCCCTTTCTTCCAAGATCTTTACCTTATCAACGTTACTTTAAAAAAAAAAGAAGATGATTGCGTCCTACGCATGTCTCTAGGTCAATCTAGTCATGCAATATAATCAATGACTTAAACTCTGCCAAGTCGTTTTTTTCTGACTGATTCAGGCAACCTATTCCATGTTCTAATATAACACTAGAAGGGAAGAAGGAGGATTTGTACAAGTTTGTCCTAGCATATGGAACATGGCGCTTTTAATATCTGTGTATTTCTAAGTATTTTATTAGTTATAGTTTTCTATTTGAAGATAGTGGTTTAGTGTTTTATCTATTTACAGTTTAACTTTGTATTTTTTTCTATTAGGAAGTCATATAATAAGGGTGTTTCTCCGCTTAAATCACTAATTTGGCATATTTTTATACACGTTTAAATTATCTTTTTAAGATATGATTATAAATGACAAACATTTCTAAAAAAATCATAATAATAAAGAGATATCAAGGAAATAAAAAAAGCTAAATAACATTGTAGCACGATTAAAGGCCTTATCAGAGTTTATTTTTCTTTCTTTTCGATAATTACTAAAAATGTTAACGAAAAATTGTTTAAATTGACAACACTAAACGACATTATGATTATCTAAACTTTCTACTATCACATGGTTGCTGCACCCCCCACCCCCTTTTCCTTAAAGGTTTTTTTTTATTTTTATTTCAGCAGTGTTTCCCAAACTGTGTTCCGCAAAACGCTAGGGTTCGTAAGGCTTGAATAGGTGTTCCATGAATTATTGGAAAAATTAAGTTACCGCATATGCCTACTATACATGAGATACTACTAAGTATACCAAAAAGAAAATTAATTTTATTAGCTCTTCCCGGTAACGAAAAAAAAACAATTGGCTTGGCTACGCTCAAATAATTTTAGTGTGTAATTTGCTTTTTTTTTATATTGAAGAGGTATTTTTTTTAGCATCAAACCCCTGCTCTGAAGGGGGGTTTAAACTCAAAACCCCTTTTGGCAACGCTCATAGCATTTTGAGTGCGTAATTTGCTTTTTTTTTCTACACTGAAGATGTATTTTTTAGCTTCAAACCCGTGGCGGGGGGGGGGGGGGGGGGGGAGGGAGGTTGGGGTTAAATTCAAAACCCCTTTGGCTTCACTCATAGAATTTTGAGTGTACAATTTGTTTTGTTTTTAATATTAAAGGTATTTGGCTACGATTTTAGAGTGTGTAATTTGCTTTTATTTTATATATTGAAAAGGTATTTTTTAGCTTCAAAAACCACTGGAGGGGAGTTTAAACTCAAAAACTGAGTCAAAACCCATTTAGCTACGCTCATAACATTTTGAGTGCGTAATTAGTTTTTTTTTTTATAATGAACATGTATTTTTAAGCTTCAAGCCCTACTGAAGAAAAAAAGGGGGGGGGGGGGTTAAACTCAAAACCCCTTCAAAATTTTGAGTGTGTAATTTCCTTTTTTTTTTATTGAATAGGGCGTTTATCGTAAATTTTGGAGGGGTTTTTAAAATCAAAATCTTCCTTAACTGTGCTCTTGGAATTTGGCGATTGTCTTTTGCATTTTTTTTTGTTTTGTTAAACAGAAGAGGGGGATTTTACTGCTAGTTGGGGGTTTTAAACTCAAAACCTCCTAGTAATGGGTTTTAAACTCAAAACCTCCAAGTAAGGGCTTTTAAACTCAAAAACCAATGGTTGTGCTGGTGCAAGTGATGGCTTAGTATTAAAATCTCACCTAAAATAAACAAAATCAAAGCAAAAAATCTGTCACTAAATACCGATCCCCCCCCCCCCCCCCCCCGCAGGATGGGGATTTCATTTCGGGAGTTCAACCCCCCCCCCCCCGGCTACGCCCATGATATATATATCATATATATATATATATATCAGAGGTTCTCAAACTCTGGTCAGCTGACCCCTAGGGGTCCTCAAGACGAGCGTAGAAAGATGAAAATTGTATGCAATTAAAATAACATCTTCTCAGAAGGCCAGTTTAACCGATCGGATAATTTAAATGATAGTAATCAACTCGCCACGCAATAAGCTGTTTAATAAGTCTTTTACGTTGTATAACTACCATTCTATGACGACCTAAACCAAAGTTTTGTAGACATTCTTCACTTGGATATTGCGAATGTGTATTGAGCCCTTTAGCACGTGGACAAACTCAGATCCCAAATCAAAGATGAATCCATACAAATACAGGAGACGCTTAGTGAAATCCTTAAACGAGGAACTCTGACCAAAATTTGAAAAAGGGTACTGGAAATTTTGGTTTTAAAAACGAAACTGTAATTCTATATTCAGCATTATGGATACCTACAGAAGTTGACTGGTTTAGCGTCTTCTTATTTGGTAAAATGTTGATTTATTGCACGAATGAACCCCATCAAAAATAAAAGAAACCGACTGGAAATTTGTTCTCGTTGAAAAACTATACATGTATAGCTTCTAATGTTCCTGCGGTATTTACTGAATATAGAATCCTTGAAAAACTATTTAGGACACGACATAATATACATTATGCCGATGTGCCATAAATCAGTCAAATCAAAATCAAACCAAAATCTAATTACAAATATTAAACTGGACATAAATACACTTATAAAATATCATTAACTTCATCCACGTTATTAGGATAATTTTTACAAATTTATTTAAATAAAAGTTATAACCCCTATAAATACACCTTCAATAAAATGTTTTGCGTGTGTGCGTGTTGTTTTTTTAACACTTGTAACCAATGTACTCTTTACTATGCATTTATGTAGGGTTTTCTTTTCATTTAGGGTCCGTGGGTAAGTTTAGACTAAACAAATTTGGTCCCTGACTCAATAAAGGTATTAGAAACTCTGGCCTATATTATGTAGAAACAAAGTCAAATAATAGATATAGAAACAGGCGTCTTCATGCCCCAGCAGATATTAGACTTTGACTTATCAATATCGAGGCTGATCATGCCTGGTATCAAGAATTAAGGCTCTCCAATTTAAGATAACACTACCATCAAAGTCATTTTTCTTATGCTGATGTCTGTATTTTTTATTTCTAGTTTTCTACTTGAAAATAATATTTTAAAAAAGCAAAATATAAGAAATACTTGTAAAAAACCCACAAAGATTTAGCCTGTATTTTGCATAGTTGTATAAATTCGTTTGGATCAGTAATGTAATTAAATTTGTAACAGATCTAGACAAACAATAAAAAAGTATTTCTAAAAAAAAAAAAAAAAAAAAAGGAGGATGAACGACCTGAATTCGAACTCGTCGGCTTCTTAGACTTCTCAAGCAAACACGGTAACCACTTTGCTAGTGGGCTTAGCCGGATGGGGGGGGGGGGGGGGGGGGGATTTCTATGAGCGTAGCCGAAAGGGGTTTTGAGTTTACGCCCCCCCCCCCCCCACCTCTCTTTAGTAGGGTTTGAAGCTAAAAAATACCTCTTCAATATAGAGAAAAGCAAATTACGCACTCAAAAATGTTATGAGCGTAGCTAAATTGGTTTTGACTCAGTTTTGAGTTTAAACCCTCCTTCAGCCGGTTTTGAAGCTAAAAATACCTCTTCAATAGAAAAAAAAAAAGCAAATTATGCACTCAAAATGTTATGAGCGTAGCTAAATGGGTTTTGATTCAGTTTTAGCGGGGTTTGAAGGTGAAAAAGACCTCTTTAATATTAAAAACAAAGCAAATTATACACTAAAAATTCTATGAGTGTAGTCAAAGGGGTTTTGAGTTTAAACTCCCCTCCAGTGGAGTTTGAAGGTAAAAAATACCTCTTCAATATAAAAGAAAAAGCAAATTACACACTCAAAATGCTAAAAGGGGTTTTGAGTTTAACTCTCCATTCAGAGGGGTTTGATGCTAAAAAATACCTTTTCAATATATAAAAAAAGCAAATTACACACTAATATTATTTGAGCGTAGCCAAGCCAATTGGGGGTTTGAGCTTGAACCCCTCTCCTACAGATGGCTTTTTTTAAAAGTTTAAAACCCCTCCAGATGGTTTTGAGTTTAAAATCCCCCTACAGAGCGTTTTGAGGTGGAAAACCTCTATCTTCAATACTATTCTAAAGCAAACTACAGTTACCAAATTCTATGACCGTAGCTAAATGGGGTTTTGAATTTAAAAAAAAAACAAATCCAGAGATTTTTTAGTTTAAAACCCCCAACAGATTCCCTTTTCGATATAAAATCTAAAGCAAAATACAGACACCTAATTCCAACAGCGTATTCAATAGAGGTTACACATTTCTACCAGTGGCGGGGCTCATTTAATAAAGTGCAGTGAATAGTCATCTGCCGAAATTGAAAAACACTAAATGTGGCTCAACTAAGATGGCTAAGACAAATTTTAGGAGTCTGTTATAGAGATCGGGTTTAAATCAAGGAAATCCTATGCCGAACTGGGAGGCGACTCCTTAGTAAGATTGTGACAGAGCGTCGCATGGGGTTTGCGGGACATGTTCTCCAACAAAATGAATTATGTATAATAAATATTGCGAAGACATTCTATTACAACTTGGCGCAAATCATTCATGGAGGTCCTCGGAGCAGGTGGGAAGAGGCTTCAGACATTACCAGTGACAGATTTTTGTGGAAACAGCTTGACGGCGAATGGAAGTCACTAAGTCAGTAAGCACATTAGGTTTTTGAAATAAAACTTTTTAATAGCAGGAAAATGCTCTGTAGATACCTCAGAATATGCATTTTGTTGGCTTTCAATACCAGAAATAGTGCTTGGCGGTGGGATTCGAACCCAGGATACCAGATTAGGAAGCCAAGCGCTTAAACACTCAGCCACGGCGCACCCAATTGTTTCTATAGTCTCGTCCTATTTCATGTTTGTGTTCTCTTAGACCCAGAAGACGACATATAAAGGGCACGAATTCAGCTTAAAAGCATCACTTCAGTGAAGTACAATTTCTTTTCCTTGTTCAATATCCAAAACAAAAGAATTCATTACCAATAGTTGATAAACTTGTCAAGTAAAAGAAATACTTGTGCGGAGCTTGATCCGAGATTGTGGGACGTAACAACGTGTGCAAACGTTGAACACAAACCCATCAAGAACTGGCTTCCAAATGTCTATGTGTTCTATGCTTACAAACTATCCAGACAAGTACTTCTGCTATTTAATGGGGGAGGTCAATTTATAAGAAATCTCCAGCTGTCACTTTCGGAAGCCGCATGCCGCAAGGGGGCACTTAAGCTGGTCTTTAATAGGTTTTCGGGAGGCAGCTTTCTTACGCATATCAACTTTTAAGTATTTTTTTAAAAATCATTAAGCGCAGTCTTCCCCCTAAAGCGAGATATATGCACTGCCAAGTACTATTGTGCGTATATGAGCATCTAACTGCGCCACTAACTGGGAGAGACTGCATATCTTTTATAGATATCGACAGGACTATTTAAAATTGTATTTAGATCTGTATAGCAGTTAGCAAACTTTTACTACAAAGTGCTATAAACCAAAAATGTTATAATGACATATAGGGTGGCTGACTGTAATACATTTATAGTCTTTGTTTTCTATTTACCTGACCAGAAGAAATGGCCCGTAAAAATTCAATAATATTCAACTGAGTTGTGCCCCTTTGTGTGTTATATAGTTCAAGATGACCTTCTATTGTCTATATAGAAAAGAAATAAAATTCAATTTATAGGTTTGAAATGGAAAGGAACAATGTTTAAAAAACATTCAATTGTGTTTTTTATTTTAAAAATACATTTTATTTAATTTGTACAATTTTTATAATATACAATTTTAAAATAATTTCATATGTGTTATGCCATTTTTACTACTTAATTAAAAAATATTTTTTAATGACAAAAAATGCAAATATTTGTTAATAAGGCGTCTATATAGCTCCCTATGTCATAGTACTACGAAGATAATATAGGTAAAGGTCATTTGCCAAAAAGGCTATTTTTACTTTAATACGTATTATTGCATTGACAGTTTTAAAAGTCAAGTATTGTACAACCGCATAAAACATTTCCTTTTTTGTTTTTATTACCAATGCTGATCTAAAGTTCATATTCTGTTTCAATTTAATTATATTTCAACATTTCGAAGAAATATTTGTGAAAGATTGCAGAAGAATAGGTAGATTTATATTTCAAGCAGAAATATTAATTCAAAGTGTGTTTGCTAGGTTTATATCAGCTGTATGGTATTCGCGTTGTACTTTCGCTTTTAGAGCCAAAGGTAGTGGGTTCAGATTATCGTAGAAAGCAAATCTTTTTTTTTTAAAATTATTTTTTTATTTATTTGTTTGTAATAAATGAAAATTTGTACTTCGATTACCTACAAATATGATTTTTTTTTTCTGAAATATATATATTCTTAGCAGAAAATCAAGAGAATGGCCAATCCATTGTCCAACGGAAATCAATCTAATTTTATAAGCCTACTTCAAGGATGATTTTGACAGTGAATCGTGTCTTACAATATGACCGAAACAGCTCATCTTTTGTCTATTTTAATAATTAATATGATTCACAACTATCAATGTATTAGTTTTTTAAAATTAGCTTATCATTTCAACTGTCTTATTTAATGTATACATTTTATCATAGCGCCTTGAACGGCGAACTTACGTTTGTTGACAGCACTGTGTAAATTAATGATTAATGATAATAGTTTTTCTTTTATGTCAATTGATGATGTAGTGGTTTCTGGGATTTCTTCTCTGAGAGTTTACGATGTCTTGAAACTTTGTTCAACTAATGTGCATTGAAGTAGACTTGAAGTCATTCGTTAGGGGAGAGTGCGGACAAATGGACCAACATTTTGACTTTTTTACTAAAAGTTACAATAAAAACCCCATATAAATAACAACTCGAGATGTTTTTTATATTTCTGAATAAACTAGTCATTTATTTCAAAATATAGTCAATAAAAAAATTAAAAATAGTCATACATTAGAAAGAAATAATAATTAAAAATACCACCCCAATATAAATGGACCACCTGTGGGGAGAAATGGGCCACCTTTGGGGGAGAAATGGGCCACCTGCAGAAGACACAAGAAGCTTAAAGAAACTATTTTTTTTTTATTTCTCAAAGATACATTCAATGAGATATATCTTTCTGTTCTTTTGTGTACCTTTGCAATTTACTGGTGGTGGCAAAATTGTTTTAATTTGTCCTATTCTAATTGTCCCAATGTCTTCTACAGTCGGCCAAAAAAACTTGTCAACCATTTTCCCACTCTTTCGAAAAAAAGAAACTTCTATATCACCATCCTCATCTTCTTCTTTCGTAACCAACTCAATATTTTTTTCTTTCCCACCTCAAACTCACACAAGACATTGGATGGCTGCCTGGTAGTGCGGTTTGCGCGCAGGACTGTCATTCTGACTAATCGATGGTCCCGGGTACTTCGGGAGGTTCAGACTAGGAAGTAAATAATTGTCACGTACACTATATCTATATTTAGCCAGTCTTCATTTAGCTAGTCGGCAGAATTTTAGCTACCTCGGGATTTTCTATCACGCAACTAAATAATGTTTTGAAAGGATATGATTGGTTTAAAGTATTAATTATTGTACTTTAAGCTGCATTTATTGGTTGGCCTTGCAATGGAGAGATGTTGGTCACCTGATAACGCTCTAGAGCCCGGGGAAGATTCTAGATTGCGGCAGTCTTGTGTGGAACGTGTTAGAGATAACATGTACGAGAGTCTAGTGTTAGAACTCAATTCACTATTGTGTAGATCAGTTATTCTATTGAAATACATTTAACCATTGTAATTATTTGTGAATAGCTTTTCCAAGTTCTGAATTAAAGTATTTGTTTTAGACGAAGAGAAGTTACTTCATTGAATATATAATAATATACTTAGATTGTCTTGTCAACTAGTAACTTCTAGATGATCCTCTTATCAACTGGCAACTTCTAGATGATCCTCTTATCAACTAGCAACTTCTAGAGGATCATCTTATCAACTGACGATTTCTGAATCCTCGGCACTATCGATCATTGATTGTGCTTCAACGTGACATCTTGGCATCAAGTTTGATCGTAACATCTAGCACTATTGATGATCGTAACAATAATCTTCAACTCTGAAGGATCATCTGAAACATGTCCAACATTTTACACCAAAGTCGTTAACTTTCACAGTTTCTCTCCCAACTCTGGCACGTTGTCTTTGTCAGTGTTCCTTTGATAAACTCGAGGCATTATGACCTGGACAAAGAAAAAAAAAAATTTATGTAGTTGTCATTAACTATGTTTTGACTTTTACAAATCTAGATCTACTTAAAATATGACTAGCATTAATAACAGATTTATCACAGTAAAAATAGACCTACATCTATATAGATTTAAAATGCTATCTATAACTTACTATAAGCATATCATGCCTATAGAAATCTACTGCCAGTCATAAATCATAATAATGGTGCCTTCGTAATAACTAGAAAGTACAAAAGCGTTGCAGGCATTACTTATCTTATCTTAATACAGACGTTACTTCAAAAAAGAAGATGATTACGTCCTACGCGTCATGCATTTAGTCGTGCATATTAACCAATGACTTAAACTCCGCCAAGTCACTGGTTTTCCTAGCTAGCTCAGGCAACCCATTCCATGCTCTAATAGCACTGGGAAGAAGGAGTATTTGTACAAATTTGTCCTAGCATATGGGACGAGGAATGTGCCTTTATCTTTGTGTCTTTCAGAGTATTTTATTAAATTTTGTTTTTGTATTTGTATTTGTGGCAATCTAAGTTGCCCTCGCTCAGCCGGAAGTGACTGTGAGTCTTTACCTCAGCTTCGAGAACTCCTTCTGCCATGACTACGTCACGGAAAAAGTTTTCCAGCGATTGGCCACCAGAAGTCACGTGATACCCGTCGTCCGAGGAGGATTTAATTATATCAAATATTTGCCTTCGGGCTGGTTTGTAAACGCAGCGGATTTCCCGAACGCAAGAGAATTGGCTTTTTATTTGAAAGATCTAGGGAACAACCCCCAGAAATACGCCACTATGCTTAAAGAAAAAGACAAACTGGTCACTTTGGGCTATAAGAACGACTACTGCGACTTTTGTGAAAAATTGCACAAGGACCAAAGGACTAAAATAATCTCAGACATAAAAGAGTGGTCCCACAAAGCCACGTGCTATAGCCCTAGAGACGTCACGTGATGAATTTTGAAATGTTTCCTACTAACTCTAAGATACTAGTGAACTGCTGATGTCATAGTAACACTTGGTAAAATAAAAGTGGACGCCAGATATACGAGACTCTATGCCAGCTCTAATAATTAATACTAGAACCATGCTTCATCTTGCCCTTGGGAGACAACATTCTTATTTTATCTTATATAATACAGACGTTACTTCAAAAAAGAAGATGATTACGTCCTACGCGTCTGGCATTTAGTCATGCATATTAACCAATGACTTAAATTCTGCCAAGTCACTGGTTTGTCTGGCTAGCTCAGGCAACCCATTCCATGCTCTAATAGCACTAGGGAAGAAGGAGTATTTGTACAAATTTGTCCTAGCATAGGGGACGAGGAAATGTGCCTTTATTTTTGTGTCTTTCAGAGTATTTTATTAAGTTTTGTTTTTGTATTTGAAGATTATGGTTCGGTGTTTTATGTATAATTGCTACTTTACTTTTGAGTCTTCTGTCCTGAAGGCTTTCTAAATTTAGTGATTTTACTAAAGGTGTTACTCTAGTCAAATGTGAATATTCGTTTGTTATGAATCTCACTGCTCTTTTTTGTGTCTGTTCCAGTTTCTTAATGTTTTCTTGAGTTGAGGGGTCCCAATCGGAGGATGCATATTCTATTATTGGCCTTACCAAGGTTAAATAACATTTTAGTTTTATGTTCTTATTTGATTTATAGAAATTTCTTTTAATAAATCCTAATGCTTTGTTTGATTTTTTTATAGTTTCATCAATATGTGGATTCCATGACAGTTTTTCATTTATTAAAACACCTAGGTATTTTGCGTTTTTAGTCTGTGTAATGAAGTCTGAAGTAATGCAATTTGGTAAATCATTTATGTAAATTAAAAATAGTAGTGGACCCAAGACTGTTCCTTGAGGTACACCTGAGTTTACTGTTATCGGTGTTGATTTAGAGCCATTTATTATTACAGTTTGTTCTCTCCCTATCAGAAAATCTTTAAACCACTGATGCAGTGGACCATTAATGCCGAAATATTTTAATTTTTTTTAGCAAACTATGGTGGTGAACTTTGTCAAAAGCCTTAGAAAAATCTAGAAAGATAGCATCTATTTGTTCACTATTATCTAAACCTTTAGAAAAATCATCAACTTTATGTTGAGACCAAAGGATGAACATCTTAATATAGTGGCCATGCACCTCGTATCATGTGCTGAAAATACTGTATTATATGTCAATCGAAGCGACTTAGCTGTGCAGCGCCAGACACTGGAATAAATATGTTTCGTTTATTGTGTATTGGTCAACGCTAGCGCTCCTTCAACGTTAGAGGCCCCAGGGATGCCAGTATGTCTATTCTCTAGTAGCTCCGAGTAACAGGTTTCTTCAGCTTAAACATATGGACAGCTGTTCGTGAACTTTTTGTCAAAAACGTCTCGTAAGTCTTTACTAGGAAGGAGCTTGTGTGTTTTAATCAGAAGATAAGGGAGAGGCTTCTCCTATTATTTCCAGCTTCATAAATGTCTTTGTTCTGATCATCAAACTTGTTTTTTTTTTTTTGTAACATTCACCACGCAATGCTCGTTCGCTTCGATGTAAAATGCTTCATAAAAATTATATTTGAGAAATGCAAAATAGTACATTTCGAAACTGTATTTAAAAAAACAAACATTCTCAGATTCAATACACCACAAGGACGTACTCATAAAAAACCGGGAGCTAGCTTTAAACGTTTGAGAACCGCTGGAGTGCCAGAGGAGTATCCGTCAAGATAGTTATGGATACATTTTCAAAAATAAAATAAAAAACTTAGGAGATATTAAATAGTTCAGATGAAAATGTGTGTACTATATTTGAAGCAGGTGGCTTGTTAGTTGCTAAGCTTTATTAAAATTTCCTCGACTACATTGGGTTTTCGGCCCCTGTATTACGTGAAATATCGACTGGCAGTTCTATCTTCAAAAAACAAGGATTGTCAATACGAGACTGCTCAGTCAGACTGAAAACATTAAAGACAATCTTAACTACTAGTCGCGAGAACATCTCTGAAGCCAGTATTACGTTTGCCGGAAGAATTTGCCCAGATATGCGGGCTAGTTGAGAACCCCCCCAAAAAGATGTGAAGATTCTGTACTAACACACAAGAAAGAGCTACGGGGGGGGGGGGGGATTTTTTTCTGTGGCATTTTGCATTTCAAGAGATGATCTATTCCCTTTTGCAACTTCTTGTGTGACTTAAAAGGCCAATCCTTAATACACAGCTGCGGTCATAGGTTGGGCATATGAGATCACCAGGCGCAGTTGCATCTTCACCCTTTTTTCTACTACTGTGCTGTATGGCATCTTCAATCAGGGCCGTAATGTCAAAGAAATAATCACCTAATTGCAGAAACCCCAAGATGGATCTTAATATTGCTGACCCCAAAACATTCGTCCTGATCGTAAGAAGCTTTCAACGGTTTGTCACTGTTTCTGCAGAAGCCTCAGAACTTCTGAAACAAGGAAATGTGAGGTTCATTAAGGTTTTTTTTTTTTTTTAAATATTGGCTTGATGATTTAATCCCTACTAGCATTATCTTGAGTCGCACATCTCTGACTATGTGGTACACATGAGCAATGTTTCTCTAAACCAAAGTTGATATATTAATCAAAATTACTTACCAACAACGATGACAAATTTAAGATCCACTGCTTTAGCAATTTCAATAATTGAGCAATGGCTAGTGTGAAAAATTCTTTTAGATTACAAAATTATCGCTGTGCTTTCGAGAAAGCACGTACTATTTATTTGTACTATCATTGCGTACTTTTTTTTTCTGAAAAAAAAATGAATACAAAATTATGACATTATGTGTTGACAACAACAACAATAACAATTCTTTTTTTTAGGGGGGGGGGGGGGGCATCATGGCGAGTTGCCGCATCTGTTAAATGACAATAATGTTTATTATAAAGTTAGATAACTTCGATTACAAGTGGCTTCAATGTCTAAACGAGTTATATCCCTTGCAAGGTTGGGACTGACAGTTATTTAGAAACCGGCAGCACTTTAAAATTATACATGTAGCCAATGTTACCTATAGTCTGAATAAAGTAACTTCTAAAATACTATACTATCGTTGAAAATGACAGAGAACAAGAAATCTTGAATTTTTTCAATAAATTTGTTCAGAATCAAAATTCAGCTTGGAACTGTTCAGAAAATTTAAAACTGAAATATGATTCGTAGAGGTGAGTTTGTCTTTCAATGAAGGACAACTTATACCATGCAACAATAGGAAAATAAAATCGACAAAGCAGACGACTGATTTTTTTTTTACAAAGTTTATATGAAAGATATATTTTAAAAAAGGAGATTTTCATCCCAACCCACTCTCCCCCCCTCCCATATGGGGCACATTGGCCGAGTGGTTAAGTGTTCTGAGGTCCAAGGTTTAAATTTTGGTGAAGACTGGGATTTTAAATTTCGGGATTTTTTAGGGCACCCTTGAGTCCACCCAACTCTAATAGGTACCTGACTTAAGTTGGGGAAAGTAAAGGTGGTTGGTCGTTGTGCTGGCCACATGACACCCAGCTCTTTAACCGTTGGCCAAAGAAACAGACAACCTTAACATCATCTGCCCCATAGATCACAAGGTTTGAAAGGGGGAACTTTACACTCTCTTCCCCCCCCCCCCCGCCCCCTGGAAAAAAATCCTGATTAAGCGAATTTATAAATCTAAATAAATTATAATAATAGGCCTATATATCGAGAGGAAGAACTAGCAAGCTGAATAGAGAATTGTAAAAAAAAAATAATAATAATTTGGATAGAAATGAAAAGAAAGAAATGATAGAGAGAATAAATGGAAGATTAAGAAAGTTGGAGAGAAAGAAAGGGGCGAAGCAGAGAGAGAGAGAGAGAGAGAAAGAGAGAGACAAACCCTTTGAAGCTACTGAAGAAATGGAAGAGACTCCACAACTTCATTGACACCAAAAGAAAGTATCTAAAAGATGCTGAAGAGAAGGATCTCGAGATAAATTGATCTTTGTCAAGTCAGCAACAGGTCAATACGCACCACACCACGGGCCATCTACCTCAGAACAAGTAAGCAGGAAATAATAGATTTGAATGTTCAATGCTCTTGCTAGTTTTGATTGTCGATACGCCTGGTAACATAGTTGTGAAGTTATAAGGGATGTACGAGGTAGATAAGAATGTAGCCAATGTAGCCAATGTAGCCTTATGATTTATATATGACATACTCTTTCTAAACAACTACCCAAGCTTGTCTCGAAGGATCAAAAAGTTAATGCAAATCAAACGAGTTGAAAGATGAACTTTTCTCCATCAAACTGTGTTAATTACAACAATCTTCTCGCCAGGTCACGGTCATAGTTTTAATTATGATTTACGTCGTGTGTATGTGTGTGTGTGTTTTTTCTTTTTGCGACGCAGTGTGGAGAGAACGATTGAGTCTACTAATCACGTGTCACCACTTCCCTTTGATACTTTTCTCTCTCTTTCACACACACACATACAAATACACATTCTCTCGTTTTCTCTCTTTTCTCTTAATTAGTCTCCTTTCACATCTTTTTTTTTCTTCTCTCATTCTGTCCCTCGCTCTCTTCCTCTCTCTATCTTTTCCTATCTTTCTTCCTCTCTGTCTCTTCCTCTCTGTCTCTTTTCTCTCTCTCTCTCATCCTGTCTCTTTCTTTCTTCCTCTGTCTCTCTCTCTCCCTCTCTCTCTCTATCTGTCATTTTCACGAGATTCCTTCTTCCTTACTCCCACTGTCCCACTCTTGCTTACAGTCAAAGACAAAACACAGCACCTTTACATCAGATCATGTTCTATGAATCCTTCCTATACATTTCAACGCAACTGTAAACAAATCAGCTCAACAATACAAGGAGACGTCACGTTCATTCTATGCCCCACAAAAGTCATTTCTTGTCCTGTTGATGTCCCCTACCTGATCTCATCATGTCCACCTTGCATTTTTATACAACCTTCTACCTACTGACCACCTTCATTAAGTCATAATGACTCGTGGGAGGAGGGGGGAATGAAACGATAACTAAAAACCCCACTCCTTGTTTTCCTACCCACTCCCCAATTACCTAATGTCACCTTCCAGGGTTGTTTTTTTTTACCTGGCATACCTGGTCATGTCTCTATCAATAACACCAGCCCACCCTCCCCTCTTTTGGATTTCCCCGTCTACCCCCCTCACCTTTTACTATATTCACTTCTGCATTATGTACGACTGACTAGTGACTAGTGCATGATATACCAGAGTGTCGAACATACAATACCTGACAATACGTCTCTCTTATATTCGTTGTCATTTAGCCCTCGGACCAAAGCGTCGGCACTCAAGACATGGATCTAAGTCACTCATAAGACACAGCGCTAAGACGTTTATGCTTGTTATGTTATTTAGGCTTTGCTCTTCTATATTTGGAATCAACACATCGGGTAAAGAGATTTATTTTTTCTTTTGCAAGAGCAAACAATTCAGACTGTTGGAGTTGCCGTGCATTTGCATGTGAGTATAACATAAAGTTGTTTTGTTTTTTTGACTAAACGTTGATATATCACTGTCTGGTCCTTAGGTCTGCCTTACTTAGGGTGTAATAAAATAAATAAAGTGCTACATAAAGTTCGTGTCCCCCATCGTCTTAATCATGGATGCAACAAATACTAATAGTCTACCTAGTTATACGAATGTTTTTATATTTATAGTAATAGATAGAATAAACATAAGTATTTACTTTTAACACCAGAGAAGGTATAGAAAATTAAATAATTATGTAAAGTGCAAGTTTAAGCATCCACAAAAGTTTGTTTGGTTTTTATTGCCATAATGTAAATGTGATTTAACTAACCAAACGATCAATTCATACATTTTTATTCAACTATAGCGCATTAATGCCGTATGTGATGACTAGGAGGCGACGCAGCACTTGAAAGATTAGAAAACAAATCGACAAATGCCCTATATTAACGCCTCCGAAAGAGGAAAAGCTGCTATTAGCTTTTTGTGGTGTGTCTGTCCTTCCGCCAGTCCCATTTAGATCGCAAAAACTAGAAAATATATTGAAAATCCGATATCATTATGTGTTAGAAAGCCCTGATGTAACGGGGGGGGGGGGGGGGACCCGTTTTTATGAAAGGAAACCGTTTATTATTTTTGTAAATTAAATTGGCTGGAGTTCAAAAAAATACAACACTTAAAAAAAAAACTTACGGGGAGTTAAATTTTTATCATAGGCCACAGACTTCTTCATTGATAAATTTGGATTCATTGTTGGATTCGCGCATTGTTAAAAAAAATTGCACTTAAAGTCTCATTCGAAAATAATTGATTGAAATGATTATTTGTTTCCATTTTTTAACAAAGTTGGTTAATAAAGTAGGCCTACTTATTCAAATGTTTTAGTTAAAAAAAAAAGAGATTCTAATCCCAACATTCACTTAAGTTATAGCCCAAATCTATAAAAGGGATTTCTTTTTTTTACGCACAGTCATTGCAAGCTGACTACTACTGACGTTAACCTAAATGGAACCCAGATCTTGATCTAATTAGCATTTCGAAAATAGTTTTAAAATTATTTAACAATGAACATGTAATAAGATTAAACGCCTTAGGAACGCGATAGGCGATATGGTTTTATGTTGTCAATCATCTCTAGATTATTCAGGTAGATGGTGTGAGTATGTATGTTATATATAGGTTATGCTATTCAGCATCGACGAGTAATGTACTTTGTTGACTGTTGTTGTTACCTTGAAAGGCGTCCTTAATAAACAGTTGATTTGTCAGATAGAAAAAGTTGTGTGCTTAATCGTTCAATGCAGGGGCGGACTGGCTATATGGGCAAACGGGCAAATGCCCGGTGGGCCGGTCTGCTCGCCACGAAAGAAAAAAAAATTCAATGCAGACAACTTCAAAACAAAAGTGACAGCAGCAAGACACAAAGGTCCGGACACGTTTTCTTGTTGTTGTTGTTTTTTTTTTTTAAATTATTATTACAATTAATTTTGTTTGAAATTCAACAAGAATATAATTTTAAGAATTACACTCTACACTGTACGTATTATCATTTATAAAACGTTAGACCGTACTTTCTGCTATGCACGAGCGGCATGGCCTTCAACACTACTGTGATGTCTTCGAGACTGTGTTTGGCCTGATCATTTTGCTGGTCGGCATGGGCCTTTGATAACCCTGCCAGTTTTATTTTGCTCCTTCCCTCACCCGTTTTTTAGTGGCTCCATTGAAAGTGAACGAAAAAGAGGGATGGGTGAGGTGAAGTTAGAAAACATTGGATATAAGGCGACAAAAGGGGAGACAATTAGCTCTTTACCAATACTTAACAGAAGTTAACAAAACACATACACACAGCCGCGAAATTGCAAACCAGCCAACCTAGTCATAGCTCCATATGGGTATACAGTTCTACTTTCTGCGATCCGAAAAGAAAAAGTAAGTTTCTTATTTTTTATTTGTAATAACATAGGTCTAAATATACTACACTTAAGGCTTAAAAAAAATATTTAATTAAAACATAAATGTAGATCTAGATCTAAATCAACCGCATATCATCATTATTAATGGCAAACTTATGCTTAGTATGAAGTCATTAATAATGGAAATTATTGCAATAATTAAAATAATTTATATAGCCCTGTCACATCCGATATTTAATGAAAGGAGATTTAGAATCATTTATATTTTAAATAATATATTCATATACAAATTGCGTTTTTGAGAATGTACTAGGACGAAGCAAGAGCTTTTCACATTCAGAAGTACCTCTCTAACCGTTCTGCTTTCTTTTATCTTTTAAAGGAATATATATAGTTCTATCTATCAATCTATCTATCTATCTATCTATCTATCTCTCTCTCTCTCTCTCTATGTATATATATATTGTGGGAAGCGAGGTCGAGAGGCTTAGTGTGCTTGAACTTGGCTTGGCTTGGCTACCTAAAAGGGGGCTCGAGGTTCGACACCCGACTCGGGCAGAGTTGTGTTTACTGAGCGCCTAAAGGCAGCACGGAAAACTAACTCCTAGATACCCCCTCCCCCCCACCGGTCCACAAATGAGATTGGACCAAAAGCGCTCTGAGCATGCTATAAGCATGAAAGTAGCGCTATATAAAAGCTATAAAAAATAATATATATATAATTTATATATATATATTTAGTTCGTCCATCGTAGTTCGATTATGACCACTTTGTCTTCCAGGGGCCTGAGGGCTTTGCACTGGGGTTTTATGTCTCCTCGTGTGGCTGGTGAGACCTATGTGAGCCCGGAATGTTCGGCCGCACACAAGGTAGGATATTCCAGCTGAAGCTGGTGTCATTGGCCTTGCTTTTCTTCTTTGCGTTTTTTTCTTCTGCCAGCTTTGTTCTCTTTTCCTCAGCAACATGTGCGCCAGTTTTCACAGCGCAACGTCATGATGCTCTGTCATGCGCCTCTGTCTCCCAGATGGATGGGTCTATGCTGAATGCCTTCAGAGAAGCTTTGAGGGTGTCACTGAAGCGCTTTCTTTGACCACCTTGCATGCGCTTTCCTTCGCTTAGTTGGCCATACAAGAGTCGTTTAGGTCTTCCATTCTGCAGACGTATCCTGCCCATCGCAGCTGGGACTGCATCAGGATTGTGTGGATGCTTTGCAGATCCGCTCTTTGAAGGACTTGAGTATCTGGTATTTTGTCTTGCCATTTGATATTCAGTATTTTTCACAGACATGTCAAGTAGAAGTGATTCAGTTTTCTTTGCATGTTAACTGTACACTATCCATGTTTCTGAGGCATAGAGCAATATAGGGAGGATGACGGCTCGATAGACCCCTAGTTTAGTATTTGTGGTGATACCACTTTAACGGAATGGGTTGCCTGAGTCAGCCAGGAAAACCAATGATTTAGCATATTTTAAGTCACAGATTAACATGCATGACTAGATTGAAACGTGAAATGCGTAGGACCCAATAGTTTAATATTTTTGAAGAAACGTCTATAATCTATAAGTAATACCAAAAAGTTTGAAACTCATTAAGGCTGCTATTGTAATGTATATAGTTTTCAGACTACATACATGTATAAATAGAATACATTATATAAGCCTACGAAAGCATACATCCAGTTTTCGATGCGTTATCAAACTTTATATATTTTGAATAGAATTAGGCTTACACCTATGATAACACACATGGGCGTAGACGAGAGGGGAGGAGTTCAAACCATCAATGGCCTCAGATCTTATTGTCTGAAAGGGTAACTTTACTTACTTCCTCAGT
The DNA here is from genome assembly GCA_030265305.1 of Biomphalaria pfeifferi. Lineage (NCBI taxonomy): Eukaryota > Metazoa > Mollusca > Gastropoda > Planorbidae > Biomphalaria > Biomphalaria pfeifferi. The sequence continues at coordinate 1,446,387 of JASAOG010000148.1, forward strand.
GCAGCCAACTTAAGCAAACTACAGTCACCAAATTTCATGAGCGTAGCCAAAAGGGGTTTTGTGGTTCCCCCCCTTTCCAATACAAAACTAAAGCATTTTACCATTTTCTACCAGTCGCTGGACTCCAGTGAATAGAAGATTTAGTTTTTGATTTTTTTAGCGGAAGAGTAGCAGGCTAATTGCACTGTAGATACCTCAAAATATGCATTTTTAAAGTTTAAAATAACGGAAATAATGCTTGGATCCGGGGCTCCGCCCCGGACCCCACTAGGGAAGCTTACAGCGCTCCCCCAGACTCCCTAGCTGTGCCTTGGCCGTGTGTACTGCCTTTCACTAATTATAGGAAGAGAGTATTCCAGGGTAGAAAAAAACGTTTAAAAGAAGGAAAGATAACAATGTAATGAAGGTTAATTACATATACACACCCTAATATATATATATAAATTGCGGAAGGGGTTTAACACCCGCTACCCCCACCGAAAATATATGACATGCCATTTGTGGGCCGGTTTATATGGTAATGCCCGGGCCGATTTTGATACCCAGTCCGCCGCTGGTTGAATGTTACCAACAGATGGAATGCTAGATCTACTTCTATTAGGCCATGTCAAAGGCTGTTCTTTCATTTGGATCTTTCCAGAAATCGGGCCTATGAAATAGAACTAATACTTCTTTAACTCTAAAGCTGGATCTAATGTTGATCACTAAGCATGAACGTTACACTAACCGACTAAACAAATATTTCCAATCACACAAATTTATCATCGTTAGTTTAGATCTAGTAGATAGTTGGTGCAGTGGCATGCCTTCCGTGTACACAGGAGGCTATGTTTATCTCCAAAGAGTCTCAAGTAACCTATGAGGTCTTCTTTTTAAAGATGTATTAGCTTTGTGTTGTCTGTCTGTCGGTCGTTCAAATTTACATTGAAAAAGTAAATAGAAAAGCAACAGAAAAGCTGATTTCTCTTTTTGGCAAAAAAAAAATAAAAAAAATTAATGATGTTATTGAAATCAGAATTCGGATAATCAATAAAAAGTTTTTTATGTTTGTTTTGAAGTTGAAAACAACGTCAACCGATTATATATCTTCTGACTTATCATACATTTCTTTAAGTTAAAAAAACGCCAAATGAGTATTTTAGACAATGATAACAAGACCTTAGATTAAATATACCTTTCCCATTGGTGGATCCGGTGGGGGCCGCCTCTAAGTTTGATAACAAAAACTCTCTTTGTAATTATGTCATTATCAGAGATGTTACATGGAAACTTCCTGGAAGAAATATATTTCAAACGTGTAGACTTGCGCATCGAGAAATGACGCTATTTCTCCTTGGCACAGTCTGCAAAAGAGCTCACAGCTCAGCAGCAAAAGACTGGCTAGAAGAAGAAGAAGTAATAGAGAGCCTTTTATACATTCCAAAGTTTCAACAGTGTAAAATATTGAAACCACCCCAAAAAATATGTAAAAGGTTTGTGAGAAGGATTTCAGATATAATTGAATGAGCATCTAAAAACTGTCCACTGACAGATTGATGGTATCATTGCCACCTGTCAAATGCTAATTGTATTACTGGAATGCATAATACATTTTTTTACCACATCAAGATATGACAATTGTATCATACTTGTGTAGTCTACTGAGAGCATGGGCGTAGCCAGGATTTTTTTCGGGGGGGAAGGGGTTGGGGGATTTTTTCTTCCAACCCCCGCAAAAAATATATTTATACGTATGTATGTGTGATCATAACCTTTATTACATTCTGACCCTTCATTCTTTCGGAAGACGTTTATTGTGCCCTAGAATTTCTTTCTGGAGATAGTGGGAAAATTGTAGACTCCCCGCCATTGCCAGCAAGGGGATCTGGGGGAGCTCTAGGAGCCAAGCACTATTTCTGGTATTGAAAGCCAACTAAATGCATATTCTGAGGTATCTACAGTGCATTTTCCTGCTATTAAAATTTTTTATTTAAAAAAACTAATGTGCTTACTTACTTAGACCCTCCCGCGCCGTTCGGCGCATTTGCCGTCAAGCTGTTTTCATAACAATCTGTCACTGGTAATGTCTGAAGCCTCTTCCCACCTGCTCTAAGAACCTCCATGAATGTTTGGCGCCAAGTTGTACTTAATAGGATTGTCATCGCAACTCTTATTATGCGTAATTCATTTTGTCGGAGAACATGTTCCGCAAATCTCATGCGACACTCTGTCATAATCTTACTAAGGGGTCGACTTCCAGTTCGGCATAGGATTTCCTTGATTTAGACCTGATCTCTATAACTGACTCCTAAAATCTGTCTTAGCCATGTGTAAACTCTATTGAATATGCTCTTGGAATTAGGTTACTGTAGTTTGCTTTAGATTTTATATCTAAAAGGGAAGTTTTATCGTCAAAATCATCTGTTGGGGGGTTTTAAACTAAAAAATCTCTGGAGTTTTTTTTTTTTTTAAATTCAAAACCCCATTTAGCTACGGTCATAAAATTTGGTAACTGTAGTTTGCTTTAGAATAATATTGAAGATAGAGGTTTTCCACTTCAAAACGTTCTGTAAGAGGATTTAAAACTCAAAACCACCTGGAGGGGTTTTAAACTTTAAAAAAAAAGCTATTTGTAGGAGAGGGGCTTAAACTCGAAACCCCCCATTGGCTTGGCTAGGCTCAAATAATTTTAGTGTTTAATTTGCTTTTTTTATATTGAAGAAGGTAGGTTTAAACTCAAAACCCATTTGGCTACGCTCATAGATTTTAGAGTGTGTAATTTGCTTATTTTTTTATTGAAAATGTATTTTTTTTAGCTTTAAAACCACTGGAGGGGACTTTAAACTCAAAACCCCTACTACACTCATAGGATTTTTAGTGTATAATTTGCTTTGTTTTTAATATTAAAGAAGCATTTTTTACCTTCAAACGCCGCCGAAGGGGGGTTTAAACTCAAAACTGAGTCAACCAATTTAGCTACGCTCATAACATTTTGAGTGCGTAATTAGCTTTTTTTATATATTGAAGAAGTATTTTTTAGCTTCAAACTCTACTGAAGGGGGGGGGGGTAAACTTCAAAACTTTGAGTCTGTAATTTGCTTTTTTTATATTGAAGAGAGGGGTTTATCGTAAATTTCGAAGGGTGTTTAAAAATCAAAATCTTCCTTAACTGTGCTCTTGGAAATTGGGGATTGTCGTTTGCATTTTTTTTTGTTTTGTTTTATAGAAGAGGGGAATTTAACTGCTAAAACCCTAGGTAGGGGGTTTTAAACGCAAAATTATCTGGTAGGGGTTTTAAACTCAAAACCACCTGGTAAGGGGTTTTAAAATAAAAAAAAAACATTGGCTGTGCTGGGGCAAGTGATTCCCCCCCCCCCCCCCCCTCTCTGGCTACGCCCATGACTGAGAGTAACTTCATTGAATAGCTTACCGAAGTTTCAGGAAAAATATATAGACGAAAAAAACACTAAAGCATAGCAACTTTACTAAACTGATATATATGACATACTCTAGGCATAGATCTGTGTAGTTGATTCTATTGAGTACTGTGCCGGTATGAGAATGTAGACTATTTAGTTCTCTCCTTTGTCTGCCTCTATGTTTGTCAGTGTTGTCTCCCTTGTCTGACCATGTTTGCTGTTCAATAAAGCTAAACTTACCTAGTTCCTATCGCTATCTTTCTGTCTGACAGTAAAACATCAACTGAACAATGGAGTCAGTTCAATCTCTTGTACAGAAAATATTTACAATTATTCAAGCATGAATGATCGTTTCTGTTTGGTATTACATGTAATTAATTTGGTTTGCTTATCAATAACCTAACACACACACCTTTGAATCTCCAATCACACACACACACAGAAATGAAGGTAAACAATCACACACACACACACAGAGAAATGAAGGTAAACAATCACACACATAGACACCAAGGAATAAAACAGCTTCAAATTCACTTCACAAATATCCGTCAAGACAGAGTGAATCATGCTAAATATAGATTTCGCCATTAAACGCTGCCACGTTGATTGGTCTATTCTTAAAACACCACGCGGATTTAAACAAATAGCAGCCGATAAACACAAAACCAAATGTGTATATGGGTCTTGAAAATAATAGTTTAATTTAAATTGTATTATTTTTGAATCGCAATAAATCTTTGAATGTTGTTTTGACTATCGAATGTGTAAAGCTGTGATGTTCAAACATATTCGGTCGCCCGGCCGGCGACCATTTTAATTTCCTAAACTTATGTTGCGGGCCACATTAGCAAAATGGGAAATAAACAATAAACCATTTTTATTAGAAACTCGTGATTCTAGTACTTACATTAATTCATGAGAAGTTTATCCAAAACCAATCTTTAAATATCCGGTTGCATGAGATCATTACGTAACAAGGGTATCGCACCATCACTGAAAAGATTTGCCCTCACAAAAAATTGCTTGTAATTATTGTGATTAGTTTTAACGCTTGTTTTCGGAGATTTAGAAACGTTTATGCAAGCAACAGGAAGTAGAAATCAATTTTTCAAGTAAATATGTTTAACTTTGAAATCAGATCCAGATGCGACTCTGTCTGGGCACTTGACACATTGGCAGCAGATTCGAATAATAATTCAATGAAGCCACAGAGGTTCGGTTCTATTAGACTTGAAAACTCTACCTCTTGCTGTCAACCATATTTGTGGCACCATCAATAGTCAATCCAACTAATTTCTCCCAAAGAAGAAAAAGATCATCAGTGATGTCTGAAACTTCTTTGAAAAGACTTCGCCATTGGTGGTTCCTTGCCTGCTCATCATAGCTACTAACTTCTCTGTATTGAAAACTGCTGTTTGTACCGCGACTAAATATCAAGATTTTGATCGGTATCAGGTATGTTGGTAGACTCGTAATTGGCAATAGAAAACATTGAAATTTGCTTCCAATGTTAGTTTTGAATGTATTGTTACTCTCACTCGCCTTGTAATTGTCATGAGAAAAGTTGATAGCTTCAACAGAATTCTTCTTTTATGACACATTTCTTCTTCTATCACTGAAAGCTAGCACTTTTTTACGCATTCGCAGTCGGAAAATGGCTTCAAATCTCCACTTACAATGTGAGCAACTCTGTAGCCAATCTACGGGAATGCGCTCCCTGGAGGTCAATACAAGCGCTATAAGGACACCCTTAAGAATCTCCTTCAAAGAGTGTGACATTGACTTTCACGGCTGTAATGCACTAGCTCTCGATCGCTCCTCATGGCGTGAAGCCGTGAGTGTCGGAGTCATAAGATATTAGAGTGGTCAACGCGAAAGAGCGCCGAAACTAACAAAAGCTGAAAGAAATTGACCTAACCCACCCTTGCCATTTATGCGGCCGCCTTTTTAAAGCGAGGATTTGACTTTACAGTCATCTTCGAGTTAATAGGAAATGAGAAATGTGCTCATCTTCGACCACGAAGGAGGAGTTGTATACAGACCCATGTTCTTCTCATGTTGGTAAATATGCTCAATCCTCCACTCTAGGTGGAATCTTACAATCTTTTTGTGGTCTGACTCCTATTTGCTTTGTTTCAACTCAGTTGTTTGTTTTTAGCTTATTTCTTACACGATTGCGTCATCAAAACGAAGTTAAAAAATTGCTTTGTGGGTTCACTCGTGCTGTCAGGTCACGACCTTTTCATTTAAGTCCCATGTCACGCCCTCCTCTTGTTGTAGGCTTTCTGAAAAGATACAGGCTTGTAATTGGCCATGACGTCTCTGGTCAGTGGCGTCTATCCCTTTTAGTGGGAGAGAGAGAGAAAGAGAGAGAGAGAGAAAGAGAGAGAGAGAGAGAGAAAGAGAGAGAGAGAAAGAGAGAGAGAGAGAGAGAAAGAGATAGAGAGAGAAAGAGATAGAGAGAGAAAGGGAAACGAGAATAGATAAACTAGGTAAAGAAGCTAGACAAGTAAGAGAGAGGTTCTAAGGGAATGCGATAAAAAATGAGAAAGAGAGAAGACAAGGGAGTAAAAGAGAACAGAAAGAAAAGAGAAAATAGAGGGGAGAGAAAGTGAGGGGGAGAGAGAGGTAAGAAAGAGAGGCCTGAGAGAGGACAGAAACACACGGGAGTCGGGAAAGGGAGAAGAGAAAAAGAGAGGAGACAGAGAAGACAGTATGGAGGCAGAGGGCAGAGAGAAGATCTAAATAAGAGAGTAAGAGAGGAATGATATTAAATAGAGATAAGTGAAACAGGTATATATTTTGTCTTTATATTCTGAAGACTCAAAATGAGAAGAGTATATCACCCAAACCCAATTGCGACCTGCATATTTTACCACAACTGAAGACAAAGCTGTGGTAGTTTTATTTTCGTCTTCTGTGTCTGTCTTTGGGACTTGTGCTTGTCTTTGGCCCTCAAATGTGTGTCCTCGACTTTCGTAAGAAACTCTTGTCTCTTTCAGAATGAAATCTGTATTTAGCCACTAGCTTCTAAGCCAGTGAGAGTAATGTGGCACATGAGTTGATCTTTATAGCGTTTCCGGAGTCGCCTTTGTTAGGACATTCTTCCTTGGCATGCAGTCATCACTCATGCAAAATATTTGTCCGATCCATTGAAAAGTGAGTAGTGCTTCTGTACTGTCCTCACCGCCTCCAGCAGCATGTGGTCATTTGTAAGAAGTCCTGCCAGTGGAGAGAGAGAGGGAGACAGAGAGTAAAATACGATAGTGATAGAGACCTTTAGCGAGTTAGGTTAGTATTTCTAGAATAATGTCTTCAGAGTCGATAAAATGTGTGTGAAGTCACAAGCTAATTTCTTTTTCTTTTTATGTGTACAGAGTTTGAACATCTTCCATTCTCTAACTCATGTAACTTTATTGCCTTTCATTCAAAATAAACAATTATTGACTTTCTTTTCTATATTATCGTATAAATTACAGACGCTCTTTCCTAACAGAAGATACTTACGACTTAACGTGTATTCCTGTGCCAATCTAACTATGTTTGTTAATTAGAGGCCTAAAGTCATTGGCTTACCTGGCTGATTCAGGCAACCCGTTCACTTGGGAAGAAGGAGCATTTGTAAGAATTTGTCCTAACAAAATATAGAAGAAATGTACCTTTATCTTTGTGTTGTTCTGCGTATTTTATTAGTCATTGTTTTAGTATTTGTCAATTATGGTTATGTTTTATTTATTACTAGCTAGTACTCGTGCTACGCTAAGGTTGAAATAGTAGGTATACATGCTTATTTTTCCCGGAACATTTTTAAGACCCATGAATAAAACGCTTCTCCACCCCAGCACAATTTTAAAGCCCTTAAAATCCATTTCCTTTTTTGTCTCTTTTCCCTATTAAATACGTAGGGCCCCCCCCCCCCTCAACAGCCTATTATAGAGTATTCACAAACACTTCTTAGACCCATCAGTTGTAGATCTCCATGCCCAAGAGTGCCCCCCTCCCACAAAGACACACTATTTTCAAATGAAACATCACTATTCGCAGCCCAATCCTCTCTTTCCTTATTTATTTTATTTTCAATTTTCACTGTGTGACCAGTTAGCTAGTAACTGTTTTCCAGAAAATACATATAAACAGCCCAATTTTCAGAAAAATCATTAGAGCAGTTTTCGAGATCCATGACCCTTCAAAGAGTTTGCAAATTAATAAGATGAATTATAAACAGAAATTTAAAATTGGTTAAAGTTAGCGTCTCATTCTTTCTTTTCATAAGCTAAGAATGTTTTAAAAGTTGTTTTTTTTTTTTTTTTTTTAAATCCAAATAAATTATGCTCTTGTCAGACATTTAGGTTTCTATGACGTCACTTGGGTGTAAGCTACAACTGCTACTACATAATCAGACTTAAACTAACTCCATTGCTCTGTTCTCACGTCTCCAGGCACCATTCAGTTCGACGCAAACAAAGTGCAATATTTATTGACTTCATTTGCCCTCCTTTATTTGACGTCTTCTGACTTAAGTCACGATTTCTGGTGAGGCACTGTCTAGCAGACGTATGTCACGTGCTTTTACACACACCCACTAAACACTTCAACTTGACGGAATTACTTCTCCGCCCATACCATCCAAACACTTGACCATTGTATTTCTTTTTAACTTGTTTGTTGGGGTTTATAAAAAATATGTTTGGACTAAAAAGATGAATGAAACGTTGTTGTCTATGCTACATCTTTGACTGCTTTTGGTGACCCTCCTTTTTAAAGAACACGCCCTACGCCTCTGCTTAATTAATTGTTCATTATTAGTTGACGCATGACCATCTGTTTAAGTATTTAATTAGTAACCACAAGCCCCCACCACCTCCTTTTTTCCCCCTCCAAGATTCTGCAGTCGCGAGAGGTCAAAGGATAAATGTCTCGGTTTGAAAAGTCGTCTGCTAACATTAAGGTAAAGTATTTCAGAGAATCCATTGACTGCAGTTAGAGTATAGACCGCAAAGTTGGGTAAGGGGTCTTTACTTTAGTTGGAATATAGACCGTAAGGGGTACTATACTAACTTAAGTTAAAGCCTATATTTTTTGTTATTAATTAATGTGTTGAAAAATAGGGTGGGACATTTTGTACTAAAAGAGAAAAAAAATGTGAAGACATTTCAAGAATGTGAAACAAATCCATTAACCTGTGTTGTCAAAGCATCCTAATGAGATTACATCTAATGCCATTCCTTTTAAATATAAAAACAAATAGTAAGTACAAAATAAATAAATCCAATGTACATACCAATGAGTCCCATGACAATCATCCATAGTTTCATTTCATTCATAGAAGGCAAAATGTAATCCGGGAGCAATATCAAACCGTTCTGTGTTGTACTCATAACCCTGTCTCTGTACTGCTAAGAAATACACGACTACTCTTTCACCCGCCATTTCTTTTTTTTAAACAAACCGTAACCCAAAGAGTGATTTGACTGAAAGCTTTCTATTTACAAGTTTATATCAACTCACGCTGTCTGTCTGTCAAAAGGATTGTACATGCAATTTCTCCAAAACACATTCTCGGGTCAACTTGAAAATTTGCAGGATTTTTGATTGGCATGGACAAAACATGAATCAATTATTTAAAAAATTAAGCAAGCAGTCAATTAATTACTGCTGATTTAATTATTTTGTTTGATACCAACAAGGGTAATTAATCCTTCAGTATTCTAATATTTGTCTAAATATGTAGGGTTTTGGTCACCTTGGATAATTGTAAATTTTATTTCTCCCACACCCATTCTCGGAGCTAGCTGAAACTTTAAACAATTATTTATATACCTAACAAATGATTAATCAATTAAAAAAATTACCAATTATTTAAATAATTATTGATAATTAATTACTTTGTTAGATATCAACTAAGGAAAATAAACTCTACATTACTTAAAGATGGAGTTTTAAGTTCGGAGTTCTTCCCCTTTGATAAGTTTTTAAATGATTTTTTTTTTGTTTTTATATAAGTTTCCGTCTCTAGTTCTTTTTCATTTTTCAAAAGTAAAAAAAAAAAATTGGAGGCTTTAGGCGTTAAAATTGTATGAGGCGGCACTGGAATAAGAAAATAGTTGTTTGAAACAGAGAAGACACAAATATAGTGGCATATTTCTTATTTCATAGTCCATAGAACAAATTCGTACAAGTGCTCCTCTTCCCTAGTGCCATTAGAGAATGGAAAGGGTTGCCTGAATCAGCCATGAAAACCAACGACTTGGCAGAGTTTAAGTCATCGATTAACATGCATGACTAGAGATTAATCAGTCAAGCGAAAGTAAAGAGACCTGGCAGGTGTTGTACTGGAACACAGTTGTGTGTGTATGTGTGTATATATATATAGTGTTATAAACCTGGTGGGGGTAGTGGTGTGAGTGTAGTCAGCCGACGCAAATCGCCCCAGGCCAGCGCCAGACTAGCGGTCAACCGTGACGAGTTACGACGGTCGGCCGAGACGAGTGTCAACATGGTGGTTCGGGAAGGATCGACGTCGTGAACAGAGCTCAGAAGCGTCACGAGAGTTGTAGTCATCTGACCACCTCGAAACGTCTAGCGGCGTTCTGTCCGGTTCGAGAAGGCCAGCAGGGACCCTATATAAGAGCGGGGTGTCGCAGTCAAGACGGTCGAGAAAAGGGGCTCAATACAGCAAGGTTCAGAAAGAAGGTTCACGACAGAAGGTCCACTACAGTCCGGTCGACTACAGCACAGTTCAGAGGTGTGGTTCTGTACGGTGCATTACGACGGTTCAGTGCGGAGTACTGTCAAGTACAGTTGAGACGGCTGGCGTCTTGATCTTGGTCTGCGATCGAGTCCGACACAACGAGCCTAGTGTGTGAAGTCAATCCTGAACTGTTGAACCCAGTGCAAGCCCGGAACGAGACGGAGAGGCCAGTGCAAGATGCAAGAGTTGATATGGCGGTACGGTGTTATCGGAGAGATATTTGTACAGTATTGGATGTTCTTTATTCAACTATTAAAGTGTTACGTTATTTTGGAGCCCTGAGTTGTCAAGTTCTTTAAGTTGGTGGTGTATGGTGCAAATTGCAGAGAGCCTGGATAGTGAGATTCATAACAATATATATATATATATATATATATATGTGTGTGAGTGTGTGAGGTCCCTATAGTGTACTTAATTAATGGTTCGGATGACAGTGGAATCTTCTTAAATCATTTAAGGTTATTAATTCCTAATTAGGAGCTGGCTGTCCTATTTGTCACAGAGACGATTGGCTCAGACATCTACAGCAGGGCGGAAGAAAAAGAGAGGAAAACCAGAAAACAAAACACAATACTTTTTAAAAATAAGACAATACCTCCTTTATACAACTGGCAGAGGGAGTATTGTTCTCTTCATAACTCATGAATGTTAGATATTTAAAAAAAAGGAAAATACTTTTACCACCGTCATATCACACACACCCCGCCCCAAGAAAACAATTTCTGGTTAAGCGAATGTAAATATCTACTAGACTTTATAATATTCAAATGATGGGCCCTTAGTTCTAGTTTTAGAAGACATTAATTTATTAAACTCTTGAATTAATAAGTAAATACACGAAGACATAAAGTCTGGTGAAGAATTTTTTTTTCTTGTTCTCTAGAGAACTTTAAATATATTTCTTTTTTTTTTTTAAATACCTTTATTTCTTTTTTAACTTGTAAAAAATATAACGGTCCAACTAGAGTTTTCCCAGTGTATCCAACAAGCTAGTATTTTTTTTCCTAACGATAGACATAGCTTTCTAGGAAAATAATTTGAGCCGTTTTCGAGATCTGTGTCCAGCCAGAAGTTTCCATGAATTGTATAGAGATAGTGCAATGTTACGAGGTCCTACAATTGCTGTACACACGAATTCGTAGAGCAGAAAAACAAGGTGCTCACAAGTTACACACTAGCTACAGGGAGACTTAGGGGTTAGTGAGAACCATCTAGTTCACAGATTGGAAAGTTTTTATCAGCTAGCATCATGATGTGAAGTTACAACGATTAGTGGATCAAACAATTACAAAAATCATGTAAACAGTAACTTAATCTTTCAATGATAAAAATATAGGAGAAAAAAATTTGTCAAGACTGGTCTAACCAAATTGTGTGTGTGTGTTTTTTGTATCAAAGCTTATATCGACTCACTCTGTCTGTCTGTCCGTCTGTCTGTCTGGTACAAATCTTGATCACGTGATTTCTCCCACTTCCCATTCTCAGTTCAATTTGAAATTTTGCACAATTACCAATTGTCGATAACAACACACCGTCACACCAATTTAGTAATGAATGGCAGGAATAGCGCGGTACTTTCCCTTGTATTAATTTTTTTTTTTTTGCTTGTTATGTCTTATAATACACTTGTGTAAAAGAACACAACTAATCAATATTGACTCCAGTCAATCCTTTACATCTACTTACAGTGTAGGCGCATCGTATAGTATTGGATATCTTTGGTGAAGATCTCCAGATAAATAGTCTTTAACATGACAGCAGGCCTACTATGGCATTCGTTAACAGTGTTAGCATTTTATACATTCAAACAAAAATAGTTTTTGTTTTGTGGTAAATCCGGTTTCAATACAAACATTTAAAGGTGACTTTTCAACTTGTCAGAAACCTGATCTAGATATGTATAAATGCCATCTTACTTGCAAAGTACAGATCAAAATATAAAACACTGAGCCATAACTTACAAATACAAAACATACACTAATAAATACTGATATAGTCACAAAGAAAGAAACATCTTGTTTCACAGTCTAGGACAAAGTCCTATAAGTTCTCTTTCTTATCTAAATGCTATTTGAACATTGAACAGGTGGCTTCCTAACAAAAGGTAGGAAAGCCAAAGACTTAGTCAAGTTTGTCTCCAATGAACAGGCACGACTAGATTTTCTTGTGGAAATGGGTGGGACGTAAATGTCTTCTTGTTTTAAAGGAACGTATTTAGTTGTAGGATAAGATAATGGTGTTGATTCTAAGTAGCTAAGTCTCAAATAAAGCACATTTTATACACATTTGTGGTTGAGAGGAATGAATCACTTGACAACATAGCTTAGGAGGGACAGTGCTTGAGTTTAAATCCCAATGTAGACGTCGAACTCTCAAGAGATATTTGGTAGAGATATGATTCATGCTGATTTTATTATTTTTTGTCACGGAAAATTTTATTGTAAAATTTTATCACCCCAACATGTTCAAGGTGCAGTGGCTGAATGGTAAAGCGCTTGGCTTCCGAACCGGTGATCCTGGGCCTGAATCATGGTGAAGACTGGGATTTTTAATTTTGGTATCCTTACGGCGCCACTGAGTTCACCTTTCCTTCGCAGTAACGATCCTTCCTATGTTTCAGACTCCTTCCGGTCCTGACGGATCCACTGTTTCTCACGTTGATGGTCTGTCTACTTAGTCTTCATTATTTTGCTTACTATTTGTCTTATCAGCTTGCACATTACATTCTCATTGGTTACTAAATAAGCAAATAAGCAAAAAAAAAATATAAAAACAAACAAAAAAAAAACTCTACAAAAGACTTGGGATGTGGACACGGATCAAGATGGTAAAACTCAGGTCAGACTTTTTTAAATTTTCGAAATCTTATCTTATAAAATTTAATTTTCTTTCAAGGTCTAGACCAGTGTTTCCCTGTGTTATGTGGAACCCTAGTGTTCCGCGAGACCTGAATAGGTGTTCAAAGAGCTACTGGAATTGTTAACTTGAAGGGCACCACGTGAAATAATCTCTTAAATAAGTAAAGTGTTCTGTAGGGTTTGCCTGTCTCCGTACAGGACCAGACCCCAGCATGCACCAATTCTATCGGTTCCAAGACTAGTCGTATCTTCGAATGTGTTTCTGACTGAGCACCTTGCAATTGTTGAAGATGTGTTCTTATGTTTCATCTTCTGTGTGACAGTGTCGACATCTGGGATCGTGATTCTCTCAGATCCTAGCGAAGTAGGCTGCTATCCGACACTGTCCCGTACGAAATCGTGACTAAATTGCCTGATCCTTTCTGTCTAGCTGCCACAATTTGTCCTTCCTGTTTGGGCGTTTGTGGAACTTTCCACACTTCCCGACCCGTGCTAAAATGATCCCAGCTATCACCTATCACCAGTTGTAAGCCTCCATGCAATAAGGCTCCGTACTGGGATTAATCCCTTACAGCACGGTCCAGGTATCTAAAAGTGTTCTGTAGGGTTCGTTTGTCGCCGTACAAGGCGAGACCCCCGAATGCACCAGTTCCATCTGTTTCAAGACTAGTCGTAACTTTGATCGTGTTTCTGAGCACCCTGCATTCGTAGAGGATGTGTTCTACGGTCTCGTCTTCTGTGTGGCAGTGTCGACATCTGGGGTCATGGTTCTCTCGGAAGCGAAGTAGGCTCCTATTCGACAGTGTCCAGTGCAGAATCGTGCCTAAATTGTTTGATCCTTTCTGTCTAGCTGCCACAGTTTGTCTTTTTTGTTTGGGTGTTTGAGAACTTTCCAGACTTCTCGTCCCGTGCTACAAAGGTCCCAGCTGTTGAACCATTTGGACTTGATTCATTCACAATTCCTCGCTTTTACACTCTCGTATGTTTGCGGCTCCTCTGGTGGGCCTAGATGCGTTCCTAGCTACACCAAACTGTCGGCCTTCTAGTTTCCTTTAATTTCACAGTGAGAGGGAATCCATTGCATCACCATACGTACCTGATATTTCCTTTTGAGGCGCTCCACGCAAGCCATAGTTTTTCCAGTTGTGTAGAGTGTAGACCATGTCTCTAAACTCTCGAGAGCTTGCAGGGAGGAAAGTGAGTCTGTAAAGAGAATTACATTGGCCAGTGCCGCAATTGCTTCCTCTATACGCTGTTCAATATAATCCAGGGAAATTTTGATTCCTTCTATTTCGCAATGTAATCGCTTTCTCCTGCACATGGGCCTACCAGTTCGTCGCATTCTGTTACACCAAGGAAACTGACTCCCTCTTCATAGCCCGAGTTTGATCTGCCTTGGACTTATCTTGTTGATCCATCCGTATAAACCTTAATGGTATCTTTTGAATAGTGGGCTATGGTTTCTCTCGCAGTGATATTTAGTAGGTTTTGTGCACATTTCTTGTTTACCTTTGGGTCAATCATTGATTTTCGCATCTCCGGCAGCTTAGGAACAGTTACCGGATCACCAAACTAGAATCTGGAATCTTCACTTCACATGCACTTTAACCATTTATTTTTATTTCGTTGCGTTGGTGGTGGAATCCGGTGGTGAAAGTGGTAACACATGTTTGACTTATTTGATGTATACTTCATTTGTTATTTAAAGCAAAGTCACCGTGCGCTACAAAAGACCATCAGCTTCATAAGAAAGGCATGTCTTAAAGAACACTTTTTACAAAGCTTATATCAACTCACTCTGTTTGCCTTCAAGTTTGAACACGTTATTTCTCCCACACCTAGTCATGTATCAAGTTGAAACTTTGCCCAATTATAAATTGGCGTAGACAACACTTAAATCAATAAAAATAATGATTTATTTAGTCAATTAATTACCAGTTATTAATTATTTTGTTCGATACCAACAAGGGAAAATAATCCTTTAGTATTCACAGATATCTTTAAATATTTCGGATTTCGTCCCTTTCTTTAGATGTACACCCATTCCCACACCCATTTTCAGATCAACTTGAAACTTCAAACAATTTTTTATTGTACTACTGGTTATGTAAATCAATTAAAAATTAACCAATTAGTTAATTAATTACTGATATTTTTTTGATATAAAAAAAAAGAAATAACTTCTTCCTTCTTGATATATCTAGTAGTAAATTCGCAGTTCTTCCATTTACAAAAGCCTTTTTCTATAAGTTTTTTTTAAGACCATCATAATTTTATCTTGTGTGTATTTTTGACTTATGGGGGGGGGGGGGGGGGGGGGTTATAAATTCAATTTAACCCAGTTCTCTTCCCTTTGTTTAGGTTTTCATTTGAAGACAGAGAGTAAGAAAAGAGTTACAGTGACATGGGCGTTTTTTGAGCCCTAGAGAGAATAGAAAGAAAATAAAAAGAGTAAGATTGGTGGTATTTACGTCATTGGTGAACAAAATCCACAAAGTCCTGGACTCGATATTTTGAAGAATCAATGTTGCCAACTATAGAATACACATTACTTTGTGGTACAAGCAGAAGAGAGCTTAGAAATGAAATTTCGGATTCGTAAACAGGGCACAAAATGTGTTATAAGCGTCTTTAACTGCATAGCTTATAAATACCTCCGTATTCTATACACAGGATGCAGTAAAACAAAAAATAAAGCGCAAACGTCAATAAGTATTTCAAGAAACAGAACACATTGAAAAATACTGTAAAGATAATTTCTTAAATATTAAATGTCGAAAAAAAATCAACAAAGAAATGAGAATGATTTTCGTAGGGAAAAGAAGAAAAATGACATTGTTTCTGTAGCTGGAGAGACTATTGAAATAGTGCAATCTTTTAAATACCTTGGTACTATCTTAGACAATAAATTAAATTTTACTGCAAATACTGATTATATCAGCAAAAAAAGGGCAGCAAAGATTTGATTACTTAGAAAAATGTTTAAATTTAAGGTTAGCGATAAGGCCTTGGCGATGCTTTATCACGATCACATCTGCAATATTTTAAGTTTCAATATCACTGTCCGGTATGGCAATCTGAACATTACAAAAATAAACTCCACAGAATCCTAAATGCTGCCGGTAAGGTCATTAGCAAACAACATTTGGACAGTTGTTTGAGATAAACATCCATAGAAAAGCTTAAAAGATTCGGAAATAAAAAATCACCCTTTGGGTCAGAATTTTGTGATTTTACCATCACAAAAGAGATACAAGACACCGATAGTAAAGACAAACAGACACAAACAATCTTTTGTTCCGCTAATGATCAATTTATTAAATACAATTCAATTATCTCATATAAACATTTCATGTGTATCTCATGAGTGTCTCTGGTTTTTTGTGTATATTTTGTCTATAGTTATAACAATGTTTTTAGGTGTAACGCTCTGAAATGTAAGTCAAATTTCCTTATGGATAATAAAGATTATTATTATTATTATTGTTATTACACTTCTGAATTATATTGTCTTTATCTTCCCACATAAACATCCTCATTCTGAAAAATGCTTTTGTGTAAACAAAGCTTATATTGAGTGAGTTCAACCGCTGTCATAGCTCTTGGTATTTAAGAGGAGGATTGTTTCCCTTCTTCACACAGTGCAACACTTATTTGGTTTCCAATTAAATATGGGGGAGGGGGGCTGTCTCGTGTCAGAAATTGACTTGATTTATTCCAAAGAACCCCCAGAGGAGGGCCGCAACCATATCTCTCCCTCGAACTTGGTTCTGAGCACTCAGAGCAGCTTTCGTTATCTGCCCCAATGTCGTTCTAGTTTCTGCAATCAGAAATTAGGAACTCCACATTTTCAGCCCTCTCCCAAGATTTGAACTCCACACCGTTGGATTGAAAGCTCAGTATACATTTGTACGAATTTAAATGTTTTTTTTAAAATAAATGTCACTTATTCCACTTCCAGGCTGTTTAACCAATAAGACACTACAACATTGTTGAGAGGATGGACAATAGTTGCTTCAGTGACGACCAAGGTCGATTGGTTAATGGAAAAGTTCAGGTATTTATTATCTCTCTCTCTCTCTCTTTCATCCATAATTCTGTTGTATGTTTCTTGTCTGTCAAGTAGTCTGTTTTTATATCTTTGTATCTTTCTCATCTCAACATTTTTTCTTCTCTGCTACGGAAGTGAAACATGGTCAACCCACTCTTGGCAGGGAAAACAAAAGGATAAATATCTTCCACCTTCGATGCCTAAGGCGGATGTCAAAAATAAGGTGGCAAGATAAAATAACCAACGGGATAGTGCTGCGAATGGTGCTAGTACGTCCCTGACGTTATCAGCAGCAGACGCCTTAGCAGGCTTGATCATGTGCACAGAATGCCACAAGGTCGACTCCCACAAGACATTCCGTATGGTAATGTAATAGAAGGCAGGAGAGCCGCTGGTTGCAAACGCAATATGAAGCTCTTCAAAATCGACACGGGCGATTCGGAAAAAAAAAGCCAGCTGAATGGAGACCAGGCATGAAGGAACAGTCCTGGATTGCACACACCACAAGTAGAAAGAAGGGTTAAAGCGCAACAGTGCCTGGTGATTACAGATGCCCAACCTGTGACTGCAGCTTCTGTATCAAGGATTGGTCTTTTTAGTCACATTAGAAGTTGTGTCACTGTCTTAGTTGACTTTGCATGATCTAAAGTACACGTCATGTCAAGAGTTTAAAAGACACGTGGAATTCTTGATGTAGAAAACAAGTAGAATGAATGAAGTTGACTTTGAGTTCAGTCAGTCAAGTCAGACAGTCAAGTCAGTCAAGTCAAGTCAAGTTAGTGAAGTCAAGTGGTACTCTTGGGACCGAGTGGTCAAGTAATATTTTGGTCCGGGACAACAGTAGCAACTTAGAAAAGTCGAGTTGTAATTGCAGTTTAGAAAGTAACTTGTGGGCAGTTGTTGCCAGTGCTCCTTTTGAGATATGTATTATTATTATTAAGGATTATTCTGTACAGTGTTACCCGCTGAGATGCGGACGTGATTTGTAACTAACATATATTGGATACATTTGATACCGCTGTCAAGCGGATAGGATTGTTTATCATTTCTGGACTTGAAGCACTAACAAGGAGTGCAGTATTATTATTATTGTGTTGTAAAATAAACTTCATATTTGTCTGCTGAAACTGACTTAGGTCATTTTGTCTTGTCACGTGTCAAGAGTACTTCAGGAAGCAAGAACCCAGCATTACACGACATTCGCATTCTGCAACCATACACCATTCAACATCATTTACAAGTTGCAAAGGGAAAAAGTCATCTATCGAGACATAAAATACAACAGAGAGAGAGAGAGAGTGTGAAAGAAAGATATATATATATATATATATATATATATATATATATATATATATATATATATTTATATATAGAGAGAGGGAGAGAGAGAGAGAGAGAGAATAGTCAATAATCACACGCGCGCGCACACACACACACACACACTCTATCTCGGGCATCGTCTTCGATTCCAAAGATTATTATATTTGCCACATTTTAGATAGACAATTCGTTCACCGCCGGCGGTTTAATAGAGCTTTCTTTTCGGCGTCTGTGTCTTTGGCGATGGATTTTCTTTGCCAGTTATCGTGACGTGGGTCTAACCATTTTATTGCAAATATCATCTACATATTTTATTGCACATATCATCTAAACATTTTATTGCACATGTCAGCTAAACAGTTAATAGCACATGTCATCCTTCTGCAGACTCCAAACTATGAGAAAGATACCAAAAGTTTGACAGAGCAAACTCTGCAGAACGGAACCAAGTTGCCTCCTCAAGATGTGGAGGCCACGCTAAAAGATGAGGACCCATGGAAGGTCACAAGTATAAGTCAGGACTATACGCCATGGAGTGGTGGGTAATTCATGGACGTTGCATGGAGACTTTATTGACATCGCTTTGACTATTCATCGACACTTGATGCAACTTTTCTTGGACACTTTATATTGACACTTCATTAACATTACATAACAATTTTATTGACACTTCATTGACATTACATTAACACTTCATTGACATTACAATAACACTTCATTGACATTACATTAACACTTCATTGACATTACAATAACACTTCATTGACATTACATTAACACTTCATTGACATTACATTAACACTTCATTGACATTACATTAACACTTCATTGACATTACATTAACACTTCATTGACATTACATTAACACTTCATTAACACTTCATGGAAATCACATTAACACTTCATTGACATTGCATTGACTTGTAATGGACATGTCATTGACATTACATTAACATGTCATGGACATTACGTAGACATTACATTGGCACTTTATTGACAATTCTTGGACATTATCATGATATTACATTGGCACTTCATGGACATTTCTAGAATATTACATTGACAATTTACGGAAACTTCATAGATACTTCATTACCATTATATTGACATTTCATGGATATTTCATTGACTTTTCATTGAAACTACATTTACATTTCATTAACAATTCATTGACACTGGATTTCATTCCCCATTTTAGTACATAAAATACACCAATAAAAATGTGTTGATTTTAAATTCTTAAGGTATTATTATCACATGTTTAGAACATTCCCAGACTTTTCATTATATTTGATAAAGTTCCTTATTTACAACTTAGTTGAACTAATGTTTGTCCCTAAATAAACCAAGTAAATATACAAACAAAATTAAAAAAAAAAAAAAATTTTTTTTATATCAAGGAAAGAGCTGCTAAATTACTGCATTTCTTCCAATACTGTAAGATTTACTCTCCTTTTTCAATATGAAATAAAATAAATTAATTATCACTAATTAATTAAAAAACTGTTGTGGAGTGATCGTTAAATGAACTTGTGTGTTACCCGTGCTTGTAATCGTGCTAGTATTTGTAATCGTGTTCGCATTATCGTAGTCTGTGAATCGTGACCAGTCTGTACTGTGTTATTGTGTATCAGTCGTGTTGTATTGAAATAAAGCCTTGTTTCTAAGGTTATGAATTGATTTAGTATATTACAATTTATTTCAATAAAACCATTCTTAAATGGACAAGTTTTTGCGTCCCAATAGACTGGATGCTGATCCTAGTTCAACTAATGCTTTAGTTACATGGAAACATTGGATTTCTTGTTTTGACAAATTCGCAACGGAGGTAGGGGCTAGTGAAAGCGAACAGTTTGACCTGCTATGCAACTTTGTGTCTCCATCCTTATATCAGTATATTTCTACCTATTCTAAATACTCAGAAGCAAAATCTATTCTTGAGAATTTATTTGTGAATGCCCCTAATGAAACATTGGCCAGACATTTGCTTGCAACTTGCAAACAAGAAGTCGATCAAAGTCTCGATCAATTTGTACACAAGCTGAGAGTGATGGCCAGAGATTGTCCGTTCCGAGCTGTTAGTGCTGACAAAAATGAAGAGGACGCCATTCGCGATGCCTTCGTTAGCGGCATGCGTTCGAGTGTAATTAGACAGAGGCTACTTGACTTGAAAATGGCTTTAGATATTGCCAAGACACTCGACATGGCCCAAAAAGAATCCAGTTCGTTTAGTGCTCCTTCTCAGTTGGTAGAGTCATCTCTTTCGTCATCGGCAATCTCAACCGAAGAAATGGTGGACTCAAAAACAATCGCAACAGTGAATTCTAAATGTTTCTTCTGCGGAGGTAGTCGGCATCTTAGAGCGAAATGCCCTGCCAAAGACTGCATGTGTCATTCTTGCGGTAAAAATGGACATTTTTCTAAGGTTTGCAGGTCTCGCAACACACCTATAACCAAAACAAAAGTCAAAACATCTCCTAGCTACGAGATTAAAAGACAATTTTGTAGAGATTGTAGCTGCATTAAGGACTCTACACATCTAACATCACTAATTGCTACTTCGTCTGTACCTGGTTTATCTAAATCAACAGTACACATCTCTGTAAATGGTGTGAACCTAAAAGCCCTAATTGATACAGGTAGCGGGGAAAGTTACATTTCCTTAAACATACCAAGAGAGTATGATTGGTCAGTGACACGTTCAAAGCACAAAATTTCTATGGCGTCATCTCAACTGTCAAGCGTCACAAGAGGCCACACGTTTGCATTGCTAAAATACAAAGGGGAAGTTTACAATCAATTCAAACTTTCGCCACTAGATGAACTTTGCACTGATGTAGTGCTTGAGTTGGATTTTCTCGCATTACACAAAGAACTGATAATTCCATTCAACGGTGGTCGGCCTGCATTTCATGTTTGCTCGCTCAATGCTGTTAAGGTAGGGGCACCACAATTGTTTGGAAATTTATCCCCTGACTGCAGACCTATTGCTACTTAATCTCGTCGTTACTCCTTCCAAGACACACAATCTATTAAAGCTGAAGTTTAGAGATTGATACGAAACGGTATCATTGAACCTTCCAAATCACCTTGGAGAGCTCAAGTCCTTGTCACGACCAAAGAGCGGCACAAAAAGTGAATGGTCGTTGATTACAGCCAAACTATAAATAGATTTACTTACCTGGACGCTTACCCCATGCCAAGAGTGGATGAAATGGTGGAGAAAATTTCCAGGTATTAGGATCTGGAGAGTGCTTATCACCAAATACCTATCCAACAGAGCGAAAAGAAATACACAGCTTTCGAAGCTTGTGGTAAACTCTCGACCAGTTTTGCAGAATGGGGTCACTAACGGGGAAAACCATAGGCACTATTATAGAAAACGAAAAGTTGTCTGACACGTTTGCCCATGTCGACAATGTAACAATATGTGGTACAGATGTAGACTCTTATAACAAAAATCTGTTGCATTTTCAGAAGGTAGCTCTGGAATATGGAATAACTTTCAACGAAAGTAAAAGTGTATTTGCTACTAAGAAGGTAAAGCTGCTTGGATATGAAATATCCAAAGGACATTTGAAGCCGGACCCTGATAGATTTCAAGCTCTGCGAGATTTGCCCCCTCCAAAAGATCTGAAGTCTCATAAAAGGATTGTAGGACTTTTGGCATATTATGCTCACTGGATACCCAATTTCTCCGACAAAATATATCTTATAATGAAAAATCAAATTTTTCCTGTACCTACAGAAGTAAAAACAGCGTTGGAAGACTTGAAACAGGAATTGCAGAAAGCAATTAATTAATTAAAAAACTGTTTTTTTTAAATTTATTTGATTCATGTGTTGTCATCTACAATTAATAATTGTGCAAAGTTTCAACTTAATCTGAGAATGAAAAGTGGGAGAAAAAATCCTTATAGACAGACAGACGGAATGAGTTTATGTAAGCTTTTTAACAAGCAAACAAACACATAAGAAAAATGTCAACACATTTTCAATACAACAGCGCACCAATTATTCAGCCTTGTCCCAGAACCACTTTGTTAGAAACATGCAGTGCAGTTTTTTAAATTTCCCCTAGAGTTCAACAAGATATTCTTTTCACCTCCCCCCCCTTTTCCAGCTCATTGTTAAATATTTCCATAAGTACGGCCGCAAACATGGCCAAGTTTCAAAAACTTATTTATGCGCTACATCGTAGAAACGCCAAAGAAAAAAAAAACGGTTTGTTAAGTGAGAGGTACTTGTAGTAGACCTGAACCCCAAGATTATAGCATACAAGCAAAACAATAAAAATCGTATTAAAAAAAAAAGAAGCTTATCTAAGGGGAAGAACTCCGCACTTACAACGATATATCTCAATGATATTGAAATTATTTCCCTTATTCGCTATCACACAAAATATTTAATTACCGAAAATTAATTGACAAATTGTTTAATTTTCTAATTGATTCATGTTTTGCTGGGTACAATCAAAAATGGTTTTAAGTTTCAATTTGATCCGAAAAGGGGGGGGGGGTGGAAGATATAACATTTACAAACTTTTTATTTGACAGACCGACAAACAGTCAGACAGACAAAATGAACTGATATAAGCTTTGTACAAATGAACATTCATAGACATCTGCTTTCACATTCTAACGCAGCTTTCGTCTACTGAGCCAAAGTTTGGAATATTATGGCTATCTACAGCAGAATTATTATTCAATTAAATAGTTATAGAAATATAATTCTGTTTCGTAATGCTCCCAATTGACTTGTTTACATTTTTTAAAAACTTGTATTAGCTTTGAACCGGAAACAGAAAGTCTTCCGATTTGTCAGCTCCTGCGTGAAAATACTCCTAGTTTTTGGTTGTCTGTACATGTTCATCTGTTCCCTGGACTTTTTGAGTTCCGCCTTCAGACTACTGGGAGGTAGGTACCAGTGCTTATATAAAGTAGTGTATAAAATATTCATAGCCTTTTTGTTTTCTAACTGATGCTAACAAGTGTTAGGGTTGAGATATTAAATAAACATCATTATGACATACTTAGATGATAAATATGATAATTAGCCAGCAATCAATTGAAAAATATTGGCTCAACCAATGATCATCAGAAAGCAATAGTCGAAGTATTTCTAGAGAAATGACCACGTTGAGAAAAATCAACAACTCGATAGTATTAATTTCGTCCTCTGCTAGAAACAATTGTCTCCCCTCTCTGAACAGGACACACATCATTACATTTTCATCTAAACAGAATAAGCCCCATACATTTCCCCCACTTTTACGAAACTGTCAATCAAAGCCTCTCGGAATGCCCCAGTTTAATTCACCTCAGAGTCCCCCCAACTCTAATGGGTACTTGACTTTAGTTGGGGAAAGTAAAGGCGGTAGGTCGTTGTGCGGGCCACATGACACCCTTAACCGCTGGCCAAAGAAACAGATGGCCTCAACATCATCTGTCCTATAGGTCTGAAATAGAAACTTTACTTTTTTTTTACCCACTCTTACGAAACTGTCAATCAAACCCTCTTGGATTGCCCCAATTTGAATTCCCCTCAGAGTCTGACAGACCCTGTTAGGCCTACCGCAAGCAGAGCGGAAGTGCTGAGAACAGTGCACTACTTTTACTTGGTACAGAATTCAAAAGAGCTTCCAGCTTAGCGGCATCCAGCTGGCTAGATGAAAAAAATAATGATAATTAAACAGAATAAGATAGGATTTAGAAAGTGCTCAACAGTACATCACATGACATAAAAACTCACATAGTGATTCCTAAAGAAGGAACCACGCTACAGCTCAGTCAGTAGAGCTGTCACTCTTATTGGAGATTTTTACCTTGACCTATGTAGTGTCAAGGACGTTTCAGTTTTAACAACTAAGTTAAATAAGAATTGAGCTGTAATTTTAACCCTATCTCATGGCAGTTTATATCAGTACTAAATCTTCTTTAGTATCCCAGCAAGTTAGTTGCTCATTTGTTTTTAAAGAAGGTTTTACGTCCTTTGTGGTGAAATTAGTTTGTAACAACAAACCTGAGATGTTATAGGAACGTTCATTCTGAATATAAAAAAAAAACACAACTTTCTTTATTTTGTACACCGGATATACCAAAAAGCTTTCTATTTATAGCTTTTCCGCCATGTATGAAAATCTTCTATAGCACTCTATGTTGTTGAAACTCAATAGAGGCTGTGTCTAATCATAATGAATGATGTGGGCTGTGATACGAGATACCAAGTCAATAATATCCTTATATCTGATTCGTCGCAATGATAACACTATAAAATTGAGACATGTAAATTCCAAAAGAGCACAGCAGACGACAATTTTATGCCCACTTTGATTGTAATGCAAGTAGTTCGGAAACAAACAACACCTAAGAAAGAATTGAAATACATATCACCTTTTTTTTTAATTTACTGCTTGGGTTTTTAAATGTAGGTGCACACTTTGTGTAGAGCATGCTGGTGGATGATAATGTATAGGGTATAGGGCAAAAGTCACAGTTCATTGGGATACATAATAAGGGACACGAGATGAAGTACTGGATATGTTTCACAGTATATGTGATATGGGCATGAGTCACGAGTTATTGTGCTTTACTCTGATCTAAATGTATTATATTCTTATTTGTGTGTGTGTGAGTGTACTAGTGTATAGCACTGTATACAATCAAAGACTCCTGTACACCGAATTCTGGCAAATAATGTGTACATTTGGCCGATTCTCTTTTCACATTATTTTTTTTCCAATGCCAAACTTGGTTATAAAATATAAAATTTATTGAGCTTAGAATATGGCTATGGCTCTGTTAATAGACTCCTCGATAGGCAATGACTCTGTAAATAGACTCCTCGATAGGTAATGGTTCTGTAAATAGACTCTTCGATAGGCAGTGACACTGTAAATAGACTCCTCGATAGGCAATGGCTCTGTAAATAGACTCCTCGATAGGCAATGGCTCTGTAAATAGACTCCTCGATAGGCAATGACTCTGTAAATTGACTCCTCGATAGGCAATGGCTCTTTAAAAAGACTCCTCGATGAGCAATGGCTTACAGTCAAGAAATATGTTAGTCGAAGCTGGGTCGTTGTCACGTGAATAAATGCAATTTTCTTTAATCTTCGGGCTTCAAGGCAATACCTAATTATAATTGATAAGCACCGCCTCGCTGTGTCTTATGCAGATAAACCAAACGGGCGGAGGTAGCACTCAAATAACGAAATCAAGTAACGCAGGCGAAAAGCCTACACTATATGTAAGTCGACGCTAATAGTGAATATCGAACAAGAAGTTTAATAACAAAAGGAGCCATCGAATGTCATCAAGCTGAATCTCTACGTCCTTAAAACTGCCTCTTTCTAAAGTCTTCGGAAGTAGTCTGTTTACATTTCGTTATTCTTCCTCATATCCTCGTCTTGCGTCGCGTCACTGTCTCTTAAGTCAAAACTTTCCCTTTAATGAAACAAATAACAAATTCCTAATCGTGTCATTACAATATCATACTTTTATTCTTGCTCTGTATCTTATTACCATAGGCCTTCTAATCTTGGGATTATAACAGCGTGTTCATTTTTCCACAGGTGAAGCCGCTGGGAGAGTATTTCAGCAGAGTGACATTCTGACCAACCCGATAACTGGACTTATGATCGGTGTCCTGGTCACCGTCCTGGTTCAAAGCTCTTCTACGTCCACCAGTATAGTGGTCAGCATGGTTGGGTCCGGAAGTAAGTCTTGCGCTGGACAGACGTATTGATAAAGCATTGCCGGGAAAATATCTGATAATATTTTAAGAGGTGTCTGATATATCACGTAGGCTGATTGTTAAGGAGATGTCGTGGATTTGGGGAGTTGGCGATTAGCAACAAATTGTGTTGCATGCTAAATTTCAAATTAATCAAAATGTAAATAGAAATTTCAGTATTACTCTAAATAATTGTAAAATGTAAGATGTGTGTCTGAGTGGCATACTTTTCTAGAATTTCTATCAAAGGAGCTAGAGTCTGAATCCATACTAAAATGGAGCTGTGTTTGCTGAGAGCCTAAAGACAGCACAGAAAGCTCACAGTTACCCCCATAGGTCCTCACAAAAAAAGATTAGACCATAGTGTACTGAGCTTGCTGTAGCATTAATCCTGTTTCTAATCTCGTCGTTTGTCAAGCTGTAATTGTAAGTGCTATATTACTGCACCAGACAGCTAGTACACTACAGCACCAGACAGCTATTACACTACTGCACCAGACAGCTAGTACACTACTGCACCAGACAGCTAGTACACTATTGCACCAGACAGCTAGTACACTACAGCACCAGACAGCTAGTACACTACAGCACCAGACAGCTAGTACACTAAAGCACCAGACAGCTAGTACACTACTGCACCAGACAGCTAGTACACTACTGCACCAGATAGCTAGTACACTACAGCACCAGACAGCTAGTACACTACTGCACCAAACAGCTAGTACACTACTGCACCAGACAGCTAGTACACTACTGCACCAGACAGCTAGTACACTACAGCACCAGACAGCTAGTACACTAAAGCACCAGACAGCTAGTACACTACAGCACCAGACAGCTAGTACACTACTGCACCAGATAGCTAATACACTACTGCACCAGATAGCTAATACACTACAGCACCAGACAGTTAGTACACTACTGCACCAAACAGCTAGTACACTACTGCACCAGTCAGCTAGTACACTTCTGCACCAGACAGCTAGTACACTACTTCACCAGACAGCTAGTACACTACAGCACTAGACAGCTAGTACACTACTGCACCAGACAGCTAGTACACTACTGCACCAGACAGCTAGTACACTACAGCACCAGACAGCTAGTACACTACTGCACCAGACAGCTAGTACACTACTGCACCAGACAGCTAGTACACTACAGCACCAGACAGCTAGTACACTAAAGCACCAGACAGCTAGTACACTACAGCACCAGACAGCTAGTACACTACTGCACCAGATAGCTAGTACACTACTGCACCAGACAGCTAGTACACTACTGCACCAGACAGCTAGTACACTACTGCACCAAACAGCTAGTACACTACTGCACCAAACAGCTAGTACACTACTGCACCAGACAGCTAGTACACTACTGCACCAGACAGCTAGTACACTACTGCACCAGACAGCTAGTACACTACAGCACCAGACAACTAGTACACTACTGCACCAGACAGCTAGTACACTATTGCACCAGACAGCTAGTACACTACAGCACCAGACAGCTAGTACACTACAGCACCAGACAGCTAGTACACTACAGCACCAGACAGCTAGTACACTACAGCACCAGACAGCTAGTACACTACAGCACCAGACAGCTAGTTCAGCTGAACCCTTGCAGCTCAATAATCGTATTCATACTAAACTTAAACAAAACTGGAACAAACTTCCTTGTAAACAAAATGAGCTTAAATTTTATTGATATTATTATTCTACATATTGTTTTTGATAGTATACACAGCTTTCAATTTAAATGCAGAAGTATACAGAAACAGAAGTTGTCCTATGAAGTATACAGAAACAGAAGTTGTCCTATGAAGTATACAGAAGCAGAAGTTGTCCTATTAATACGTTGAAAAGTGAAAAAAATAAAAACACAGCTCACTTCAAATTTTCCATAAACTCATATCCTTCTGTATCGCGGTCTCCTACCTCAACTTTCACACCTGCTGTAACCGCATATATTAGCTTTTTACGGCCATTATAAATATAATGATCTTACTCATGGTTACAGAAGAATTTCTTCAGCCAACGAACACAAACCCTCCATTACAATCGTGTGTTACGGGGGAAAGAAAGTATTGCTCGTGTTAGGTGTCAAGTTTATGTCTGATATCTCTGGTCACACAATTCTCAAGTCCTAACCATTC
This sequence comes from Biomphalaria pfeifferi, assembly GCA_030265305.1. Taxonomy (NCBI): domain Eukaryota; kingdom Metazoa; phylum Mollusca; class Gastropoda; family Planorbidae; genus Biomphalaria; species Biomphalaria pfeifferi. The sequence continues at coordinate 1,474,660 of JASAOG010000148.1, forward strand.
GTACTAACCATTTTACTATTTGCTTCTTTTTTTATTTCATCTTCCCACTTTTCAGTTATGAAAATCCGGACGGCCATCCCCATCGTCATGGGGGCCAACGTGGGCACCTCAGTGACCAATACCATAGTAGCCATCGGTCAGATAACGGACAAGGCAGAGTTTCGCAGAGCGTTCGCTGGCGCCACCGTCCACGACATGTTCAACTGGCTAACTGTTTTGGTCTTACTTCCAGTGGAGATCGCCACAGGTCAGTTTGATTAATTGTAACTGTTTCTTGATTACAAATTGACCATCGCAATATTTTTTTTTCCTTACTCTTATTTGTTTGTCCACAAAGATTTGTCTGGGTGCTCTCAATCCATAGAGCTTTAGATTATACCTAACATTCATTGACGAGCTTAGCTGTTGTACTGTCTACATGATCCATGAGTTAACTATTGGCCACATGAAAACTTTACATCATATGAAGAATCCTGGAAGCCTCTCAGTCCACCTAGCTTCTGTTGGTTCTGTAAGACTGGGTACCATTATAATTGTTTACACCTCAAAGTTCTTCATAATGTAAAGAGCTACACATCAAAGCAAACAAATAAGCATTTTTGTTTGAGTTTTGAGTTTCTGGCACATCGGCATAATTTAGGCCATGTCGTGCCCGTAGTCCTTCAAGGATTACTCTCCCTTCATATCACCAGAGCTAAAGTCCATACAGTTAAATCATTAAAAGCAAGGTCTATTTACAGTTAAAATAGTAAAGGTAGTAATAATTTAATAATTTAGTAAAAAACTTTTGTAAAAAACTTTATTATATGTTCACAATTTCTCAAATCAGATCCTCGTAGACAACCCCACATCCCGGACAAAGCCCAGTACCTTCCCAGGGTTGACACTATCGAATAGTGTTTTTAAGTTGTGCCTCAAAAAAAATTTCCCCTAATATCCTAGTATCTGGGGCAATCAATGAGGATATGTTCCACGGTGAGACCAGAGTCACAGTACTCACAAAGTGGGGTCTCCTCTCTCTTCAGCACAAAGGAGTGCGTGATGTAGGTGTGGCTAATCCTAAGTCTGGACATGGTCGTGCTACCACGCCTAGTCAGACCCTTAGATGTGTCTATTTAAATATCAATCCTAGTTGAGTTACCTTTCAATTAAATGCTCAAAAATCGTTACCATTCGTATTCTTTTATCCAGCAATCTTGTTGGTTTTATTGAAAGCATATTGAACACATCAAATAATATTCCATTGTAGGGTTAGGAAACAAGAAATCATAAAGGTGAGGCCCTGTGTTAGTTAACAGTCTCTAACTGTAGAAGTTCCGGTCCTATTTAGTGCATTGTACCACACTTAGTAACAAAAACTATTAATTGCTAACTTTTCGGTGTATCCGGAGGCGCGGTGGCTGAGCGGAAAAGCGCTTGGCTTCTGAACCGGCGGTCTCGGGTTCGAATGGTGAAGTCTGGGATTTTTAATTTAGGGATCTTTGGGCGCCTCTGAGTCCACCGGGCTCTATTGACTCCTGACATTAGTTGGGGAAAAGTAAAGGCGATTGGTCGTTGTGATGGCCACATGATACCCTCGTTAACCGTAGGCCACATAATCAGATGACCTTTACATCCTCTGCTCTATAGATCACAAGGTCTGAAAGGGGAACTTTACTCTTTTTTTTTCGGTGTATCCGGTATAAAAACAAATAATGGAATTGTTGATACGCTTTTTTTTAATACAAAGCTTATATTTCTAATAGCATGGGCGTATCGTTAATTGACTATTTCTATAAACATTTAATTACATGACTAATCCAAAGTTATTGATACATTTAAAGTATTTTATGTTTTTCTGGTATTGTTTTAAAGTTATAAGACAATTTTTTATTACAAAGCTTATATCAAGTCTGCCTGTCTGTCTGGTAAGACGTTTGTACACGTTATTTCTCCTACACCCAATCTCGGATCAAGCTGAAATTTTGTGCAATTATTTCTTTTACCTGAAGAAAAAACAACAAAAATCAATAAAACAAAATAATTTATTAGTTAATTAACTATTGGTGATGAATTATTTTGATTGGTATTTCGAACAAGAGAAAGAAATTGTACTTGACTGATGTGGTGGTATAATTAGCCACCTTTATACTTTGTAGGTCGTCTCTTTAAAGTTTGAAGTTAACAATATATAACCATGAAACATTATATTTTAATAAGCGATTCGCTGGCGTAGTGGTCTATTGGCTTGAGGAGGCTTTAGCCCACGTGTTCGAATTCAGGTCGTTCACCTTTTTTTTTATAAATACATTTAAAAAGTGATCACCCAGAAACCCCCTTCTTTCTCCCCCTACTTCTGTCCAACTGGTCCAGATAAGTGATAGGATCATAGCGTAATTGAGAAAGCTAATAGCATAAAATTGTGCTAAAAACAATTGATAAGCATATTTCTAATCGCACATGTGGGTCGCGACCCCTTTGGGGGGTCGATTGACCATTTACCAGGAGTCGCCTAAGACCGTCGAAAATATGGATTGTTATTGTCTACTCTTCTATTGCTGTATGTGTGTGTGTGGGGGGGGGGGGAGGGGTCGCGGCAGAGTGAGGGATTGTAAAATTGGGTTGCCGAGCTTAAAAGGTTGGGAACCGCTGGTGTAGATCTATTACAATTTAATTACACAACTGATCCAAACTAATTGAGACAAAGACTCTTAATACAAACTATTTTTTTAAATATAATTTTTTATTTATATCTGCAGTCTTGACATTGTTTTGTTTATAGTGAAAATCACATATAACAGTTTTCTTGAAATAGGTTCAAAGTTGACAGACATTCAACAAAGTCTGTTATATCTCAAACTGGACCAGTGTTCAGCGAATTATAAATAGCTGTCACATGACCCCATTGATACTGACAGACAAGTCACTAAACAGTTTAAAGTGTAAGACGTAGAAGTCAGAAAAACATCTTATTATTGTTTGAACAGGTTCAGTGATCAAGTTGTGGAGTAGTGTGTGGACTGGACTACACATAGACAGCACTCAGGTCCCATATAGGCTTCAGTCTCTTTCTTAGACTCTCTTTCCCATTTTGACTCAAGTCTCTTTACCATTTAGACTCAAGTCTCTTTCTCATTTCGACTCAAGTCTCTTTACCATTTAGACTCAAGTCTCTTTCTCATTTCGACTCAAGTCTCTTTACAAATGTACTCCCCATTAGGCGATATCTTTTATCTGACTTTAAAAACAGTTTTATGACAAATGGATAGCCAGAAAAACCAGTGACTTGGCAGAATTTAAGTCATTGGTTAATATGCATGACTAAATGCATGACGCGTAGGACGTAATCATCTTCTTTTTTGAAGTAACGTCTGTATTATTTAAGATAAGATAAGATATGCTTGCCCTAAATGCGGCAAAATAATGTAGGTCACAGCTGGGGCTGCATATCCACGGGAAATACTGCATTCCTCATTAATCTTCGGACTTGAAGACAAGCCTTATTATTATCTTCTTGTGCAAGCAATATCATTTGGGATTTAAATGTATTTTTAGCAGCATCTAAATTTCAGCGTAGAATTTGTAAATCAGAAATCATTCAACTTCCCAAAAATCTTTTACCTTCAATAGCTTTTACCTACTTTCTGGATCTGTACTTAAATACGTATTGCCACTTATCTATGACCTCCTTCAAAAGGAAAGAGACTTTATTTTATCTCAAGCCTGGGCATTAGCTATGGTCCAAAAGATATTAACCACACAGCAGCCCACATCCCCTCTACGCAGATGTGGTAGCATGTCCACGCTGCTAGAGAGGCTATGACATAATGCTTTATTGTTGTCGCTCAAATCCTATATTAAATCAATTAAAAAATGACATCTAGTCTGCATAACATGTGCTCTCATTATTAATCTCTACATATATGACTTGTATGTTAGGTCACTCACCGCGCGGTTGTTATCCAATATAAACAAGATGCCGTAGTAGTATAAGTAATGCACTTAGGCCTTGCTTTTGTAAACTTGTTTTATTTCACCCTCCCTCTCTCTATTTCTTTGACTAAAGTCATCAAAAAGATAAAACTCTAGTTACCCTTGGATTCTAGCAGCCCAAATGGGGCTTCACTGATTATATCGCTTTGATTGGTTCAGACGTCCCGAAAATGGACATTGACTTAAGTGTGATAATTTCCGGCTTTCAATGTGTTGTTTGCATAGTATCCATCAGTTGCGTTCAACCGCTCTTGTCTTTACTACTTGATATAGTAGTTTTAAAGTGGTTAGTCAACGTACTATTTGTAATTGGTATCTCTCCATACCGTCAAGGGAATTTAATCCTTAAATATTCAGAAATTTTGCTAAATATTTGGTGTTAGTCCCCTTAGATAATTGTTCTCTCCCGCACCCTTTCTCGTCTCAAGTTGAAATTTTTAACAATTTTTTATTACCCCTAACAAAACATGAATCAATTAAAAGATTAACCAATTAGCCTATTATTATTGGTCATCAATTGGATTTTTTTCTGTCATATCGAAAAAGGGAAATAACTAAGTCATAGAGTGATATAGTTGTAAATATGAAGTTGTTCTCATTAGATCAGCTTTTTTAAATATTTAGTTTGTTTGTCCCCTAAAGGATCAGGCATGTGAGTAATAGGTTTAAAAGGTCTGACAGCTCCTTATATTAAGAGATATGCTTTTTAAAAAAATATTTTTACTTTTAAAATATAATTCCAGACATGAAGACTAAACTCTTACGTAATGTAATTGTTGTTCCCACCAGGTTATCTGTATTATCTAACTGAGGCCATTGTTGACTCTCTTCCTTTGGTATCCGACCAAGGGGCAGACAAAGATATTCTGAAGGTCATCACTGAGCCATTTACAGAACGTATCATTCAGGTAACACAAATCATTGGATCGTGTTTTACACATTTGTCTAAGGACGAGGAAGTCGAGTGGTGGTCAGCGCTGAGGTTAAAATATCAGTTCAAATATACAACAAAACAAACAAAAACTGATATCCCTAAAATTGATGTGCACAAAAATATCCTTAGAAACTGATATCCCTGAAAACTTATATTCCTAAACACTCATTTTCCTAAAAAAAACTGATAACCTTGAAAACTGATATCTCTGAAAACTGATATTTCTGAGATGAACAGAGCATGAAGGACTCAATCCTCCCGTAGTGCTTTGGCAAGAAACTTGTCCGTTCGGCGTAATGCCTCGTAACTACCATACATGTCGAGTGACTGCTACCCCATTAGCTTTCGGAGCTGGGGACACTCGTACGAGATATGCGACACGGTTTCGATGCTCTCTCGACAGTGACAGCATCTGGAGTCGTTTCTGGATGGAACCGGGCAAAGTATGCCCCTACAGGACAATGTGACATCCTACATAATTGCTTGTTCTGACCTCCTACACCGCCACCACGGATCGTCGCGATCTGGGTGACGCATATGCTACCAGACACTACGTGCTCTGTCGGATTCCACCCAGAATTTTAACCACTTCTCATGAATGAGTGCTCGGATTTCTGCCGAAGCTTGTAAAAACGTGCTTGGTGCTTTCGAGTGGCTGCCAAAGCACCCCCCTCTCGTGCAAGGGTGTCTGTCGTTTCATTGCCCCTCACGCCGCAATGTTAGGGCGCCCACTGCAGGAAAACAACAGCTCCAATAGCTTGGCGGATGTTATCTGCGGCACCGACTGCTCCTTCTATTACGGCGATGCTCCCGCTCCACCACTCATAGCAGGTAGGAGACTGGAGCGAGAGTCGGATACCAGCACAACTGTATTTGCGCTAGTTTCGTTCTGGGTCATTTGGGATCTAATAGCCTCAAATGCCCAAGTTATCTCTGTTAGTTCGGCGTCCATGGAGGATGCAGCGAAGCCGCATGGACCAGAGAGCCGGTCTGGTTCTGGTCAGTCTGGGTAGACTATAAGGGCCACCATACCCAGATCTATCGGGGTACCTCACTTATATCCCTGAAGACTGATATCCAAGAAAACGGTGGTCATTCTAATTCCCGACACACAAAGCTCGGGCCTCAGCGATAAATCGTCCATGAGATGGCAGTTAGCCCCTGTGGGGTGGACAAGGCACTGTAGATAGTAGGTGTGACAAGTCAAAAGCTTGCTGTCAGAGTCACTCAATTTGATCACAGCATTAATTATTATTATTTATTATTTATTTATTTTATTTTAATTATTTCCCCGTTCTATCCCCAATTTCATCATCCGCCCCACCTTTTCCTCTTCTCACTGGACTGAGTCCAACACCTTGGCGGCTTTTCACTTATCTCCCCTTGACCGGGGTAAAGATAAACAATCACTTACTTTGGTCTTAGGCGCCAGATGTCCGGCTTTCAAGTCGAAGCCACCTTTGACGAACACGCTTCATCATTTGTTCTACACCACCCACGTCTCTGTTTGATTAAAGAGATCACTCGGATCAACACGCCCCTTGACACTCCAAGGTGCGACTCCCTTCTCGAGTCAAATTCACCCACGTGAGAGATAATCTTTAGCCTAGGACATTTCCTGTTTCCGCCCACCTTTTCCAGACCTTAATAAGGTAGAATAAGGCGGGACAGACACTCTCACATTTCTCATTATCTCTGAACAGTCGAGTTTGGGCCATTTCATACATTCTTACTCTTAGAGGAATACCTGGTGGTAAGCCGAACTTAATCACAGTTCCACTTAATTACTTTATGTATATTTCTCACTGGATATTATCATGTGCATTTTATTATTTCATTTATATTTAATTAGTGCATTGTGCATTTCTCACTGTCGTAAGTAGAAAATATAAACATGGCATATGTATATATATTTAAGTATTGCATTACTCGACATCGTTCCGACCATAAACAATGCCCAGGCTTTCATCTCACTTGTTCTGAGATGAACCATAGTCGTTCTACGACTGAAGGAGGCCAATGATGATGAGCATTAACCTATTATTGCTACGTTGCTCAATTGATCGTTGAGGCATCCATGTCTATATTTGTACATCTTATTATATTCCCTTTATCTCGGCTGACCGCACTAATACTGCGCTTAGAAAAGAGATATGAATTATCTCCCCTGTAGTCTTTCTACTTTGACGAGAGTTGCACCCCTTGAACGGACACTCTCCTTTCAAGCGCACTCCTTTGTTCTCGGCCGACGGCCATGTGTAAACAAACCGTCATGGTCGCTGACCAGCGCCCATTCCCCCCTCTTTTCTCTTTCCACTTGTGTTTTTTATTTGAGATTATTATTATTTCCCCTTTTATGTACATTTTAATATTGGTACTACCAGCCATCTATTTTCCAAATCCCATTTGTCATCATCTCCTCATTGTGCTCAAAAGCAATTTTCCAATCTGACAAATGCACCTCAGTCAAGGGCATCGATAAGATGCATGAGAGACATATCTTAACTTGTCTTTGTTTATCCGCAGCCTCCCTCAGCTGTCTGCCTATGTACTAAGTGCTATTCAGCACTGCACTCTTGCCTATTTATCGGATCACTTGTCTAATTATTCCACATCAATCAACTACTTTATTTGGTGCTAGTCAGCACTGCGATCTACTACTTAGCGCTATCGGCTCTACTCGCCTGCCTTTTCGACAGCCCACCTGTCAACTTATTAGGTACGAGGTCCCTATAGACCACGCGTCTGTGCGAGACGTCATAGCTCCGCCAGATCTCCGCAACTCACTGGACTTATCCTGCTAACTACGCTGCCCACGGCAGATCAGCTCTGCCCGCAGTACCCTTGTGCCCACGGTAGCCGGCCACCCGACCTACTGTGCCCACTACAGATATCAGAACTTTGGATTGAGACTCCACAAGAACTGTATCACCGGCGTCCCTCTATCCGCTAGAGCGCCACCTCCAGCTGCAGAGCCTCAAGCCAGGACACAGCCAGCTGCGACCCAAGCAGGACAACCAGCTAAGTTCAGAAGACAAAGTGTCATACTCTCTTATTAAGTGCAAGAGTGATGATTAAATATACTATTGATAAGAGATAGATGCAAACCCTCCCCCTTTTTATTCTTCTATGTAAATATTTATGTATTTATGTAATTATGTATGTTTTATCTAACTACCAGGCCTGGGCTCTTCACCCCTGTCATGTCTGAGGGCTCCCAACGGTAGACGGTCATATCGGTTGACTGGGCCAGACCGGGCCGTGCCGTGTACACAGCGCTCCGTCCCCGTTCCTGGGCCCCACTCGCTACAAGTGGCCGAGAGCAGAGCTAACTGCGGGGAGCTTGTCTCATATATCTATACTGTAACCGCCACTGTTCCGTGCAGGGCCGCCACTCCAGCCACGGTTCTCTGATGACGGCCCCCTTTGTGGAACGGCGTGGCGGACTTTTTGGACTGGGGAGCGGGCTACTTGTTCCATCCCTACCCCGAGTGAGATTAAAAAAAACAACAAAAGCTCACCCGGGGGGTCCCGCAAGGGCCTGATTCGCTACTCGTACTTAGTCTATCGAGGTTCACCCCTAGACGTTTCCACCGGAGGCGCCAAGCTGAGGCGACGGGTAGCTGGAATCCTCCGGAATAGATGGAGCCAGACTGTTCTAGACAGTAGTTTCTAAGTTACCCACCCTCCTTTTCCCCTCCAATTTTAAAGAGTTATTGAATTTCAAGTATGAAGAATGCTGGCTGTTTTTCTAGTTAGCTGATCAAAATACACACGCTTTAATCTGTAGCTTTGAGAACAAGGTGTCATCTTGACCTAACCCGTCCTAGGAAACTTTGATTTCAAACGAGAATCGAATTTCGTTTCGCTTTGTTTTTGTTTAAATATACACGCATGCCTCCTGCGCTAGCGTATAAACATAAAAAAAAAGCGTAACTTGCGTATAAACATAAAAAAAAAAGCGTAGCGTATATTAAGTTGACACCCTGGTTAAGTTGAGACCCTGGTTAAGTTAACCCAGTTTTATTTTCAAGGTCAATATCTACCAGTCCACACAGTAGTGTGTATGTGTTTGTGTGTGGTGGATGTAAAGGGCGGGTCGTAGGTGGGTGGTAAACTTTTGAAGTGGTAAAAGAAACTGAAAGAAACCAAATGAGTGTTTGCTGTTTATCAAAAGTCCTGCTTGAGAACCGCCCAGTCAGAAAGTAGATAAAGAAACGTTGAACCTGGTCTGGCTTGAGAACTTCAAATTTAAATTTTGAACATTGCACCTTATTAGCGCCTAGACTACGGTCCGGGGGCCAAATTCGGTCCGAGGAAAGAATTTTCTAACCAGTCACATAATTTGTATTAATGATTAAAACTAACAATGTTAATCTGCTTGAAATGCGAAGCCAGACCTCGATGTCAAAGTAAGGCTTATAGAATGTATGTACAATGTTGGCATATAGTTCTGAGCAGCTTTTTCCCCCAATAATGAGAGTTTGATAAAAAGTTTGATAACAATTTACTTTCGAATAAGTTCGACCCAATTTATAAATTTAAACGGATTGTAATAAAATATTATTAAAACATTCACATTTTCGTTCTAGTTCCATTGAAATTAATTAAATTAAATTAATTAAACCCTATATTAATTTTAAAAAAAAATTAATTTTATTTTTTTATGGCCTGCCAAAATATTGACACAAAATGTATTTGGCCTGCTCCCCAAAAAAGTTTGCTTGTTTTTGGCCTTGGCTGTTATATTTTTTTGCCTGGAATATTTTTGAGAAAAAGATTTTTTGGTTATCTTTTTATTTGATTTGGTTGGCATCTTTGCGTGTCTAATTTAAAAACACAATTCTTTAGAAAGCGTCAGTATGTTTAAGTCATAATTATACTTATCCAAATTAGTATTATCAAATTTATCACAATAAAACCTTATCTTAAGGGGCACTTTGCACCATTTTTTTAAGATTACGCAATGAAATTAAACGCTATCTGTCTTTCTGGTAGAAATTTTGTACACGTTATTTCTCCCACACCCAATCTCGGATCAAGCTGAAATTTCGCACAATTATTTCTTCTACCTTACAACACAAGAATCAACAAAAATCCAAAACCTGTCCAGTCTCCCTTGGACATGTCACAGGAAGCAACTTGTACCTAACTTGTATGCAAAAATACAAACGTTACTTGCAACTGAATAGGCTTTTTAAAGGGAAAAATAAGAGTCCCTCAAACCGCTCTGGCTCCTCGTTCTAACGAAATTAGATAATGAATATAGACGAAAATAAATTAAAAAAAAAACAAAAAAACACACAACCAGAAAAACTCCATTCCATTCTTAGCTCTTAGATTTCTGTACAAATATGGATAGCCTGCTCTTCAGACTCTTGTCTTACATGAGGTTCTGGCAAGGACGTAATACTCTTTAAGTTTTTGAAAGAAAAAGTTGGACACTGTGACGTCATGTTTGAGATTACAAAAAACGTTTGAAGCTGATGGTCACGATGTTTTGGTTGATGTGAAGATGAGGTTGTGTTGATCAGACAATGCGTTTCTGATATTCTAATTTTGTATAGTTCTTTCCTTTAATCAAATGACTGAAAGCTTTAACAATATCATGATGCCGGAGATACAAATGTAAATTATAAATTCAAAACCAAACTAAACACTAGCAAATGCGAAGCTCGTATTCCGGAACTAGGAATCACATTAATACTATACACATTACATAAATGTACAATACATTTCAATTTACATTTATTTACTTTAATATCTCAGATCTCTCTCGAAAATAAATCTGCAAGTCTTTAAATAATTGTCTCCCTTCTAGCATCATTCAAACTATTTTTAAAGCTTACGGAAAAACGTCATCGTTTTAAATAACCTTGTCATTACTTGACAACAACATACAAACATGACCTTGCGCTGCAAATATTCAATCTAAAAATAAACATGATGCAACATCAGCTTTATGTTCATCCATCCATCATCATCAGATTGGTATGTTGTATTCACGGCATTTTTCTAGTATACATCTTAGTGTGAAGATGTGATCGTTTGTGGATTTATTGGGTCTGAAACCACATTGGTAGTCCTCTACGATTTCTTCTTAATATTTTCCAAGCCTCTTAGTTATAAGCCTACACAGGATCTTATAAGTCACATTTAGTAGAGACATTCCTCTGTAATTACAGCACTTTAGCTTGGATCCTTTTTTTGTATTCTTGATATTAGTCTTTCCCTCCATATTTAATTAGTTCTGCTGTGATTTGGTCCTCTCCTGGTGCTTTGTGATTCTTCATGGTCCTAATTATTTCTGATGTTTCAATGAGTGTTTACTAAGGTGTCAGGTTCTCTTCGTGGCAGTTCATATTCTCCATTGTCTCCATCTTCAGTGGTATTTAGGATCTCCTCAGTATTCAGCCCATCTCTCAATGACTCTGCTGTTTTCTGTAATAAGGTGACCATCTTTGTTCTCACACATGTGTGATCTAGCTTGAAATCCGTTCTTTTCATCTTTAATTTTCATATACATTCCTCTCATGTCTCCCTCCTTTGCTAGTTCCTCAATTTGAGTAATCTGGGACTTTTCCCATTCCCGTTTTTTCTTTCTTACAACTTTTGTGGCCCTTCTTCTTGCTTCATTGTATTGCTGTCTAGTGTTCCTGGTTTCTCTTCTTGCTTCATTGTATTGCTGTCTAGTGTTCCTGGTTTCTCTTCTTGCTTCATTGTATTGCTGTCTAGTGTTCCTGGTTTCTCTTCTTGCTTCATTGTATTGCTGTCTAGTGTTCCTGGTTTCTCTTCTTGCTTCATTGTATTGCTGTCTAGTGTTCCTGGTTTCTCTTCTTGCTTCATTGTATTGCTGTCTAGTGTTCCTGGTTTCTCTTCTTGCTTCATTGTATTGCTGTCTAGTGTTCCTGGTTTCTCTTCTTGCTTCATTGTATTGCTGTCTAGTGTTCCTGGTTTCTCTTCTTGCTTCATTGTATTGCTGTCTAGTGTTCCTGGTTTCTCTTCTTGCTTCATTGTATTGCTGTCTAGTGTTCCTGGTTTCTCTTCTTGCTTCATTGTATTGCTGTCTAGTGTTCCTGGTTTCTCTTCTTGCTTCATTGTATTGCTGTCTAGTGTTCCTGGTTTCTCTTCTTGCTTCATTGTATTGCTGTCTAGTGTTCCTGGTTTCTCTTCTTGCTTCATTGTATTGCTGTCTAGTGTTCCTGGTTTCTCTTCTTGCTTCATTGTATTGCTGTCTAGTGTTCCTGGTTTCTCTTCTTGCTTCATTGTATTGCTGTCTAGTGTTCCTGGTTTCTCTTCTTGCTTCATTGTATTGCTGTCTAGTGTTCCTGGTTTCTCTTCTTGCTTCATTGTATTGCTGTCTAGTGTTCCTGGTTTCTCTTCTTGCTTCATTGTATTGCTGTCTAGTGTTCCTGGTTTCTCTTCTTGCTTCATTGTATTGCTGTCTAGTGTTCCTGGTTTCTCTTCTTGCTTCATTGTATTGCTGTCTAGTGTTCCTGGTTTCTCTTCTTGCTTCATTGTATTGCTGTCTAGTGTTCCTGGTTTCTCTTCTTGCTTCATTGTATTGCTGTCTAGTGTTCCTGGTTTCTCTTCTTGCTTCATTGTATTGCTGTCTAGTGTTCCTGGTTTCTCTTCTTGCTTCATTGTATTGCTGTCTAGTGTTCCTGGTTTCTCTTCTTGCTTCATTGTATTGCTGTCTAGTGTTCCTGGTTTCTCTTCTTGCTTCATTGTATTGCTGTCTAGTGTTCCTGGTTTCTCTTCTTGCTTCATTGTATTGCTGTCTAGTGTTCCTGGTTTCTCTTCTTGCTTCATTGTATTGCTGTCTAGTGTTCCTGGTTTCTCTTCTTGCTTCATTGTATTGCTGTCTAGTGTTCCTGGTTTCTCTTCTTGCTTCATTGTATTGCTGTCTAGTGTTCCTGGTTTCTCTTCTTGCTTCATTGTATTGCTGTCTAGTGTTCCTGGTTTCTCTTCTTGCTTCATTGTATTGCTGTCTAGTGTTCCTGGTTTCTCTTCTTGCTTCATTGTATTGCTGTCTAGTGTTCCTGGTTTCTCTTCTTGCTTCATTGTATTGCTGTCTAGTGTTCCTGGTTTCTCTTCTTGCTTCATTGTATTGCTGTCTAGTGTTCCTGGTTTCTCTTCTTGCTTCATTGTATTGCTGTCTAGTGTTCCTGGTTTCTCTTCTTGCTTCATTGTATTGCTGTCTAGTGTTCCTGGTTTCTCTTCTTGCTTCATTGTATTGCTGTCTAGTGTTCCTGGTTTCTCTTCTTGCTTCATTGTATTGCTGTCTAGTGTTCCTGGTTTCTCTTCTTGCTTCATTGTATTGCTGTCTAGTGTTCCTGGTTTCTCTTCTTGCTTCATTGTATTGCTGTCTTGTGTTCCTGGTTTCTCTTCTTGCTTCATTGTATTGCTGTCTTGTGTTCCTGGTTTCTCTTCTTGCTTCATTGTATTGCTGTCTTGTGTTCCTGGTTTCTCTTCTTGCTTCATTGTATTGCTGTCTTGTGTTCCTGGTTTCTCTTCTTGCTTCATTGTATTGCTGTCTTGTGTTCCTGGTTTCTCTTCTTGCTTCATTGTATTGCTGTCTAGTGTTCCTGGTTTCTCTTCTTGCTTCATTGTATTGCTGTCTTGTGTTCCTGGTTTCTCTTCTTGCTTCATTGTATTGCTGTCTAGTGTTCCTGGTTTCTCTTCTTGCTTCATTGTATTGCTGTCTAGTGTTCCTGGTTTCTCTTCTTGCTTCATTGTATTGCTGTCTAGTGTTCCTGGTTTCTCTTCTTGCTTCATTGTATTGCTGTCTAGTGTTCCTGGTTTCTCTTCTTGCTTCATTGTATTGCTGTCTAGTGTTCCTGGTTTCTCTTCTTGCTTCATTGTATTGCTGTCTAGTGTTCCTGGTTTCTCTTCTTGCTTCATTGTATTGCTGTCTAGTGTTCCTGGTTTCTCTTCTTGCTTCATTGTATTGCTGTCTTGTGTTCCTGGTTTCTCTTCTTGCTTCATTGTATTGCTGTCTTGTGTTCCTGGTTTCTTTTCTTGCTTCATTGTATTGCTGTCTTGTGTTCCTGGTTTCTCTTCTTGCTTCATTGTATTGCTGTCTTGTGTTCCTGGTTTCTCTTCTTGCTTCATTGTATTGCTGTCTTGTGTTCCTGGTTTCTCTTCTTGCTTCATTGTATTGCTGTCTAGTGTTCCTGGTTTCTCTTCTTGCTTCATTGTATTGCTGTCTTGTGTTCCTGGTTTCTCTTCTTGCTTCATTGTATTGCTGTCTAGTGTTCCTGGTTTCTCTTCTTGCTTCATTGTATTGCTGTCTAGTGTTCCTGGTTTCTCTTCTTGCTTCATTGTATTGCTGTCTAGTGTTCCTGGTTTCTCTTCTTGCTTCATTGTATTGCTGTCTAGTGTTCCTGGTTTCTCTTCTTGCTTCATTGTATTGCTGTCTAGTGTTCCTGGTTTCTCTTCTTGCTTCATTGTATTGCTGTCTAGTGTTCCTGGTTTCTCTTCTTGCTTCATTGTATTGCTGTCTAGTGTTCCTGGTTTCTCTTCTTGCTTCATTGTATTGCTGTCTTGTGTTCCTGGTTTCTCTTCTTGCTTCATTGTATTGCTGTCTTGTGTTCCTGGTTTCTTTTCTTGCTTCATTGTATTGCTGTCTTGTGTTCCTGGTTTCTCTTCTTGCTTCATTGTATTGCTGTCTTGTGTTCCTGGTTTCTCTTCTTGCTTCATTGTATTGCTGTCTTGTGTTCCTGGTTTCTCTTCTTGCTTCATTGTATTGCTGTCTTGTGTTCCTGGTTTCTCTTCTTGCTTCATTGTATTGCTGTCTTGTGTTCCTGGTTTCTCTTCTTGCTTCATTGTATTGCTGTCTTGTGTTCTTGGTTTCTCTTCTTGCTTCATTGTATTGCTGTCTTGTGTTCCTGGTTTCTCTTCTTGCTTCATTGTATTGCTGTCTTGTGTTCCTGGTTTCTCTTCTTGCTTCATTGTATTGCTGTCTTGTGTTCCTGGTTTCTCTTCTTGCTTCATTGTATTGCTGTCTTGTGTTCCTGGTTTCTCTTCTTGCTTCATTGTATTGCTGTCTTGTGTTCCTGGTTTCTCTTCTTGCTTCATTGTATTGCTGTCTTGTGTTCCTGGTTTCTCTTCTTGCTTCATTGTATTGCTGTCTTGTGTTCCTGGTTTCTCTTCTTGCTTCATTGTATTGCTGTCTTGTGTTCCTGGTTTCTCTTCTTGCTTCATTGTATTGCTGTCTAGTGTTCCTGGTTTCTCTGTAGCATTGTTCTTCTCTTCTATAGTCTGTCTGCCATCATACCCCCCCCCCCCCCCTATTGTCTCGTTCTTTTGTTTCAATCCAACTACTTCTTCTGATGTTCTTTTGAAAGCATGCTTTTTATTTCCCAATGCTCATTTATGTTATTTTCGCTTTCCTTTTCTAATGTTGTCAGTTGAGTTTGGAGTGCCATTCTATAAGTTTCTGCCACAAGTGTATCCTTTGTGAGTTTTTGACTATCATATTGCTGTGCTCTTTTTCTATGGTATTTGTGTATGGTACTTATTCTTTGTCTAAGTTTAGCTTTTACTAGTAGGTGGTCTGAGTCAACATTTGCTCCTCTGAAACTTCTTACATCTAGACCTAGTATATCTAATCAATGTCTCTTATCTATGAGTATATGATCTAATTGATTCTGGGTGTTGCCATCAGGTGAGATCCAGGTAATCTTGTGAATATTCTTATGTTGGAATTTTGTGCTGCAGATAGACGTTCCTTTTCCTGATGCAAAATCCACTAATTTTATGCCATTATTGTTGGTCTCTTCATGTAAGCTTTCTTTGCCAATTGTTGGTCTGAATGCTGGTTCTTTCCTAATTTTTGCATTGAAATCTCATAAGACTATTTTGATGTCATGCTTTGGTGCTTCATCATAAATTCTTTCCAGTCCATCATAGAAGGCTTCTTTTGTGTTATCATCTGCATCTTCAGTAGGTGCATGAACATTGATAAATGATATGTTGAAGAATTTTCCTCTCAAACATATTGATCAGAGTCTATCACTCACAGGTGTAAATCCAATGACATTACCTACCATTTCCTTTTGAACAGCAACAGTGCTTCCACCACTATAAAATATAGTATACTCCTTGGTTCTGAGAATGTCCGAGTCTTTCCACCTGATTTCCTGTAGAGCTACAAGTGGTATCCTATATTTCTTTAACACTTCAGTAAGTTGGGCTAGCGCACCTGCTCTATAAAGGCTTAGCACGTTCCATGTCGCAAAACAAAAATCATGTCCTTTTCCAGGCCTAGGTCGTTTTCCGTTGAGATCTGTCCGGGTTTTCTTGTGTGTAGAAGCTTTCGTAACATTATTTTTTTTATATGACAGAGTTGTTAGCCCTGTGCATAACTATCTAGGGGGCTGCCCCTTTCGGCTCTCTGGATAGCTGCCTTTATTTTCGGGTAAGGCGCCCTAGCCTTTGTGCATCCCTCCACTTTCTGCAAGGCAGCAGATTTGATACCCCGGGTATTTTATCTCTATTTTATTTCTATCTCCTCGGTACCCACCATATCTGGAGGGCGTTCCCCTATCCGCCACCTGGGGAGGCGCTCGATGGGAGATCAAAAACTCCACACGAGATCAGCTTTATGTTACGTGACAGAAACCTTTACATCTAAAGTCAAACTAAACAAAATATTTTTAGAAGAATCTAAATCAGTTAGCCTCTCCCTAAGCTATTTGTTGTCTAACCCAGGTGAATAAGAACGCCATTACAAACATCGCCAGCGGGAAGGAACTGGACTTCAACTATGACCGTACCATTATGAAAGTGTGTTGTGACAAGAAGACACCGAGACAGTGTTGTGAGGGTGTCAAGAAGAACTCAAAGATGTTTACATCCGACGGCGCTTTCTACTCCACCACCCAAAAAAGAGAGTTCTGTAAAGAGGTTAGATTACTTTTGTATGTAAAAGTTCTCTTAAAATAGAATATGTTTAGTTTGATTACATTTCATTCGCTTTTATTTAGTACTGTTGTATTCCTCCTTTTCTATGTAAAAGTGATGTTATGTTATGGTTTTGTTGTTACGATTTCAGAGAGAGCCTATATGTCCTGGATATGTTATGTAGTTTTTTTTTATGTTATGGTTGTGTTATCTTTATATTTCTGTTGCGTTCGTCCATTAGGGGTTACTACGTTATAAATATGTTGTTAAAATAAAACTATGTCATTTTTGTATTGTTATGTGTATTTGTTATGTTATTATTGTTTTATGTTATTATTTTGTGTGGTTTTTGATAATGGAGATCTGTTGAACTTATGATATGCAAGGATTAAGTAATATTGAGATGATGTTAATCATCTAGAATACAGTTTGGCTTACGTCTTTTTAGTTCGAACACTCATCAGTGGGAAGTGCCGGGTGTAGTCAGTAAAAAGTGGAATTATTAGGAAACTTTAAAATACATTTTTCGCACCGACAAATGTAGAAATCATTGGCGGGTTTGCTCGAATAAATTTATGACAACATGAATACATATTAATTAAGCATACTTGTACAATTTATTAATATACAATATCAATACAATAGCTCTAATTAAATCCAGTATTCTTGTCTTATTAAATACAGACGATAACTTATAGTTTACAGACGTTACTTCAACAACAACAAAAAAGAGATAAATACGTCCTATAGATTTAATGTGCCAATCTAGTTATGCAAGTTAATCAATGGCTTCAACTCTGATGAGTCGTTGGCTTTCCTGGATGATTCAGGCAACCCATTCTATTCTCTAGGAGCACTTGTACGAATTTGATCTAGTGTATGTAATAAGAATCGTGACTTTATCTTTGTTCTTCGTTCTATTTGTGTCCATAGATTGCCATAGATCAATCTAGTCATGCATGTTAACCAATGACTTATACTCTGGCTAGTTATTTGTTTTCCTGGCTCGCTCAGGCAAACTGTTTCATGCTCTAATAGCATTAGGGAAGAATGAGTATTTGTACACATTTGTCCTAGCATATGGAACAATGTCTGTGCCTTTATCTTTGGTTTCGAGTCTAGACTACTGGCTTTTAATGCTCACAATCGAATTTTCTAGTAACCGTTTTTTTAGCCGGTATGAGGGGGAGGAGAGAAAATAAAGGATGCGGGGTAACATGTTTCCATTGTATCTATCATTCATTAGTTAGTAAGAGCAAAGAAATCACTCTTTCAAAAAGTCTTCTGCCTCATACAAAAAGAAGTAACTACTTTTTCATGTTAATTGTTTATCTTTATTTTTCAGCTGAGACAGTGCCAGGGTCTTAAAGTAGCAGATGCGTCTCTATGTGAACAGACGTTTGAAAGAAGCAAAGACTTCTTCAACTGTGACACTATACAAGGCAGCACGGCAGAGGTCACATGCTGTCGAAACCTTCTTAGTAAGTATTTAGCTTTTTGGCTTGTTCTTTATTCAAAAGTCTGAGATATTTTCATGAGGCCTTACATGATGTTTACAAAGCCTACATCAGCTCTCACCCTGTCTGTCTGGGTGGATTCTTTGACACGTAATTTCTCCAACTTTCCAATTCTCGGATCAAGTTGAAACAATTATTCATTGTCGATGACAACACACGAATCATTATAAAAATTATCCAATTAATTAATCACGTAGGTTTAATAATTAATTTTGTGTTATGTAGAAAAGGGGATAAGCCTTGCAATATTGAGAGATACGACATAAATTGCTTTGCTTAACATAATTATTAATTTTAAAAAGTTTTTTTTTACTTTGCTTGACAATAATCTTTAACATAGGTCTTATATTTCACAGATTCGAACTCATCAAGACAAGATTTCTGCGACTCTGTAAATTCATGCTTCAACTCCAGCACAGCCAGTCATTTTAACGTCTCCGCCTGTCTGTCCGGCTGGGATAACAACACCAAGGCCGTCGATGGGGAGAACTTCTCTTGTGTTAGGTACACACGTGACATAGCCAAGGTGACCTGCGTCCAGGAATGTAAGAAAACACTAGAAATAACATCAGTCTTATAAACAACCACTTTTTTTATTGGGTATTTTACAAGATGAAGGACGCGGAGGCGTGTCTCTCTTTTAGCACTTTCAAACTACAGTAAAATTGTCTGGTTTTTGCTAAGCCTATTTAGTCAATCTGTCTGTCTGTCTGTTTGTCTGGCAGGATTTTTAAACACGTTATTTCTCCCATTCTCGGATCAAGCTAAAACTTTTTACAATTATTCATTATCGATCCCAACACACGAATAAATAAAAAAATTACCAATTATTTAAAGCAGTTGTAAATTATTATATTTTGATTTTCCATGTAAAATATTTTGTTTGCAGTACTGAAAGATATGGCAGTAATTAAGCAATTCTTTACCTTTTATAAGCTTTTTTAATTAAAAAAATATTTTGCATTTATTTCAGCAATTTTATTTTGAAGTAGGGAAAAGTATATTTATTTAGAAAAGGGAAAAAAGTGAGGGACATAAAAAGTGTCATATAAGCTTACATTAAGGATGGTTAATTTTTTTTATTATATTTCATCCATTAAACTTTTAGTTGTATAGCAAAAAAAAAAACATTTTAAAAGTCAAGGTAAATTTAATGTAATTAATAGTTTGGATTGAAGAGTTTTTATTTAATTTTCAAGAATAAAATTGCTCGTCACATCACTTGAATCGCATAGCAAACAGAAAACTGAAATTTACAGAAATTAAATAATAGTTGACCCTTGATAGTCCAAAGATTACTGGACTGGGTTTTGTATCGAATTATCAAAACCCTTGGATTACCAAAGATTAGCTGTACTTAAATTGATGTAGCGGTATATGTTAAAGATATAATTATGATGTACATTAATACTATATTGTGTTAGACTTTCAATGGAATAAACAATCGAAGAAAAAGAAAAATTAAAAAAAAATGCCAGACAGTTCTCACCTACTTTGCTAAATTACAATTTTAGCCTCTACCCACCTTCTAAAAATATAAATCTGAACAGGAGCAGACACATATATTCTAAGTAATCCATGATTTCACAAGATGTTCCATTTTCTCCCTATTTTGTTTTAATAATACCATATATCAGATTCATAGTGTTGGACTATCAAGGGTCAACTGTATATACTTCTGGACTCAAGAATGTATTTTATTTTCGCATAGCTACCGGACACATTAATGTCTCTAGGATAGATCAAGGGAGACTAAAAGAATGTATTTGGCCTCAGCGTGTTTTTAACTGTGTTGAACCCTTGTATTCAGGAAACTTCAGTAGCTAGTCAGATTTAATATTGCGTTTGAACAAAATAAAGTACAATTATTGTTTCATCGCTTGTATTCCATGGTATCATTTGTTTACAAACCGGCGTGGCATTTTGATTCGAGTTAGCTCACTTACTGCGATATGTTTATATTTTCCCAATAAAGTCAAAACATACAAAGCTATTGTAATGAGGATATTAATTTGAAATAATGGTTTAAAAATGATATTTTATTTAAAAACAAATATATGCTTTCTGTAGAAACATTTTTATTTTATATTTACAGGTAATTTTCTTTTCAAGGGACTCTATCCATCATTAGACGATAAAGCTATCGGTGCCATTCTGCTGGTTATTTCCCTTTTAATACTCTGCGCTTGCCTAGTATGCATCGTGAAACTTCTCCACTCGCTGTTACAGGGTCCCATGGCTATGCTGGTCAAGAAGTTCATCAACGCAGACTTTCCAGGGCCCTTGGCTTACTTTACTGGCTACCTCGCCATCATTATCGGAGCCGGGCTGACCATCGTGGTCCAGAGTTCGTCCATATTCACCTCAACACTCACCCCTCTTGTGGGCATTGGGGTCATCGAGCTGGACCGGATGTACCCACTGACTCTGGGTTCAAACATTGGCACCACCACTACGGCCATCCTTTCCGCCCTGGCCAACACTTCCGGGCTGAGGAACGCTCTCCAGATCGCTTTTTGTCACCTATTCTTCAACATCACCGGCATCGTCCTTTTCTATCCCATCCCTTACCTCAGGTTCCCAATCCCTTTAGCCAAGTTCCTTGGGAACTGTACCGCCAAGTACCGGTGGTTCGCAATCGTCTACATCCTAGCCATGTTCTTTCTCTTTCCGGCACTGATCTTTGCCCTCTCTATTCCTGGCTGGTACGTCCTTGTCGGAGTCATGGGGCCCTTCGTGATCATCCTCATAGCGGTCTGCGTCGTCAAAGTCATCCAAGCCGAGAGGCCCACCTGTCTGCCGCCTAAGTTTAGAAACTGGAAATTTCTTCCTCTGGCCTTGCGGTCGCTGGAACCATACGACAAGGCAATGCAGAAACTTTTCTTTTGTAAGAGGTTTCAGGCAGAGGTCAAAGAAGAAAAGGTGGTGCAGAACAACAATTGCAACAGCGCGGCACCAGCCAGCGAGTCGCTTGCCGTTTCTACATATCTCTGAAGAGGTACCCAACAAGCCAATAAAGAATTGCATCAAGTTTACTACATCTATGTGTTGTTAGGTAGGACAAGTAGCCAGGTGTGAGGCTAGGTCGTGTCCAGATCATCCCTATTGTGCGGAAATATTATTCCACGGTGACCCCGTTGAACAGAGAAGGGTGAATGGGACTAACAGAAGAATACTAGCTTCATTTTTAAGACCAATTCAGCATCGCCTCTCTTCACTTCAAACACTCGCCCCCTAAGAGGTACGCCGAAGTAAAGAGAGACCTCAATACCTCAACACTGTAGGTGTTGTTGCTCTTACGTAGTAGCCCAATGTCTTGTTATACATAAATTCCTAAGACATCAACATCTTTTATTGACGTCACATCCATACCTTTGCTCCTCGGAGCTCAGGAGAGAGCTGATGGCAACTGGGAGCCCTTGTATGTGCTAATAACACAAATAAACCCAACGCCATCTGTCAAAGAAATTTGTCAAATTTATATTGAGGTGAAGCCATAGAAATGTACCAAATGGTCCCATCATACAATTGTCTTCATTAATCTTCATTATTTATATATCAATCCAACAACCTATATTCATATTATTATGTTAGAGAAGAACGAGTAGTCATTCTTTGGCGCTGCCAGGGTCGAGGTTAGTTAAAGGGAAACAAAATTCATCGTAGTCCCTTTATCAGTTTCCACTGAGGAATTTTCTGGTGATGTGGCAGGTCTGCAGAAGTACCGCCCTCTGACAGGCAACAAGAATGTTTCTAGAATGTTAAGGGCCTTGAAGGTGTCTGTGAGGTCAGTTGTTATTATCCCCTCGGTTGATATAACAATGGGGTATATTGTTATTTTAGATAACTTCCATCAACGTTTAAGTTCCAAGCCTAGGTTCCCATAGTTTTTTCCCATTTCCATTTTTTGTTATATCATGTGACAGTGTACGGCGATGTCAATAATGGTAGCGGTTTTGTCTTTTTAATCAATAAACAACAGATTAGGGCGATTAAAATCTACCATTTTGTCAGTCAAAATTACTATCCCAGTATAATAGGTGATCAGTAGACTCGAAAACACTTGTGGCAAGTATTTGTAATAAGGAGTATCCTTATTGACCATTATTATTACTGTTATTAAATGTTATTATTATTATTATAGACATGAACTACTATTCACTCTGGTACTACCAGGGCTGAGCTTCGTTAGAGAGAATATACTATGTTATGCTGGAAATGAAATGTCCGAGAATGGAAGAGAGACCATTAATTCTTAAAAAATAACATTTGCTAATAAAGCAGATGAGATTGAGTGTGATATTAAAACTTTTACTTCCTAGAATATTTACTTATTTTTGAGGGTTTATGTTTTTTCATTTCCGACAAAAAATGTTAGTACCTATTTCACTATTTTATAAAAAAATATACTCACACATAGTTTATTTTAATTCATCCAATGCATTAGCTTTATTTCTAAAATTTCAGCAAACTTTCTTTTCGAAATACTTAGTTTTAAAAAAGTTAAAACTTTTTTGCAAGTACTTTATTTTAGCCTTGCGGCAGTCATTTTGATGCCTAATTTGCATTTTAATTTTTTTTTTATTTTTGATGTCATTAAACCTATAAATAAACAGACACAATCATTAAACATATAAATAAACAGACACACAATCATTAAACCTATAAGAAACAGACACACAATCATTAAACCTATAAGAAACAGACACACAATCACTAAACCTATAAGAAACAGACACACAATCATTAAACCTATAAGAAACAGACACACAATCATTAAACCTATAAAAAAACAGACACACAATAATTAAACCTATAAAAAAAACAGACACACAATCATTAAACCTATAAAAAAACAGACACACAATCATTAAACCTATAAAAAACAGACACACAATCATTAAACCTATAAAAAAACAGACACACAATCATTAAACCTATTAAAAAAACAGACACACAATCATTAAACTGATTTAAAAAAAACAGACACACAATCATTAAATCTTTAAAAAACACACAATCAAAAGCAGGTCCAGAAAAAACTTTTCTAGATTTTGCTTATCTTACTTCAGATTCCCCTTACAGTAGTGTCCCCTGAGGAATGTTCTAGTCATCTGGCAGGCCGAATCTATTTTTATTATTATAGAGGAGCCTCACTATGTACTTTTAATGTATTTAGAGCGTTATGGAGTTAAACTCTTGTAAGGAGATTTGAGGTTTGGTGAATTTGATTTCTGTGAGAAGGTTTCTGTGCAGCATAGAGACCAAACAAACAGTTCGTAATTCCTAGTCTCCATTAGGACTCAAACTCGGACCTCCTTAGGTATCAAAGTTCACTATTGTACTACTTAAAGGCCTCATTAGATTGCCCTAATATAACTTTTGACTTCTTCAATTTCATTCCATTATTGATTTTTTAAACATTGAATAATGTATGTTGAATTAGCAATTAAAACACAATTATTAAAACACAATTGTTATTCCCAAGACACAATTCAGTTAAGAAAGAAAAGCATAATACAGGATACAACATTCTAAAATATTTAGATGGCATAATGACTTAAAACCTTATGCATCTGGCATTAGCTGTGGCTTTCTTCCTGACGTCTGCACGGAACATAAAAAAAAAATTTCAATTAGTCTTTGTTTTACATAAAACACCAAAGGACATGACCTACTAAAGTGAACTCTTTTTTGTTTATCTCTCTTCTCCTTTGGGATCATGTGGTCATTATGACTGTTGAGGTCAGTGTGATCTTTGGCTCATATAGGCAGTATGATTAATGTGACTCATTGGATCAGTGTTATTATTGTGGTCACTGTGGCTCATTTGGTCTGTGCGATACATGTGGTTATTGTGGCTCGTTTGTTCACTGTGATTACTGTGATCACTTTTGTTCATGTGGTCAGTTTGATACACGTGTTACTGTTAATCATATTTCCCTGTGTAATGTCGATGTGTTTAATGAGATTCATGTTGTTGAGGCCATTAATGTGACTCAGCAGTCTGTGTTATCGATATGGTTGTGTGGCTAAAATGGTTTGTGTGATCAATGTGATCACCAATGCCCCTGTCGCTAAATTGGTCTAAGTAATCAAAAAGTGTTCTGTATGATTAAGTTTGCAAATAGTGTTCACATGATTATCCACGTGATCGCTAAGGATGATCATCTGGAGTGGTCTCTCATGTCACTGTAGTCATTGCAGTTCATTGTCATACTTATATTTACTATTAATGTAATATTATTTTGTCATTTCTTTTCTTCAACAATTAATTCGATTTGATTGAAAACGACAAACTGTGCCTGTGTTAACTTTATCCAGTTTTGTTTTCTCCAGCATGTGTTAATGTTTACTTTCTTACTACATCTAATAGTCTTTGGTTACAACGTCCTGAAGTTTAAACAGCGATTTGTCTTCCTGGGTCTGTCATGGAGAGGCGCGAGTAGATTAATGTGTTTCTATAATTAAAAAAATAGATTATAAGTTACAATTATTTTGTGAATTTTTCGTATGGTAATTTTGTTGATTTTGAGTTTGCAACTTGATCCGAGAATGTGTGTGGGAGAAATAACATGTCCAAACATTTGACCAGAGAGACTAATGGACAAAGTGAGATGGTAGGAGCTTTTAAAAAGCTATATAGTTCATTGGCTGAAATAAACTATAAATAGCAAACTTTGGATGTATCCGGTGTATGAAATAAAGACAATGTTGGTAAGGTACTTTTTTTTTTAAAGGTATATGCAATTTTTGTTCACTTGTTAACAAAGCAGAGGAGTTTCTATTTGTATTACTTTCCCCCTCTATAACACATGACATATTTAAGAAAGCAAATGGGCAACTAATTCGTGGTATGAAAGGAGGTGGGATAAAAAGACCAACCGCCTCGCTATTTAATTGTCTTAAAACAACAGCTCAATTCTTTATTATTACAAACGTTATGAAACTAATTAGTGATAATTATTTATTTATTTCTGTTAAGGTATTATTATTATATTATTATAGCTTTTATATAGCGCTACTTTCATGCTTATAGCATGCTCAGAGCGCTTTTGGTCCAATATCTTTTGTGAACCAGTAGGGAGAGGGGTATCTAGGAGTTGGTTTTCCGAGCTGCCTTTAGGCACTCAGTAAACGCAACTCTGCCCGAGTCGGATGTCGAATTTCGAGCCCCCTTCTAGGTAGCCAAGCCAAGCCATGTTCAAGCGCACTTGGCCTCTCGACCAAACTCGCAATAGTGAGAGATATGGCAATGATTTTGTAGCATTTCTTATTTAATAAGTTTTTTTTTAAACATTTGGTATATTTTGCATGCTGGTAGTGACGTTTTATTTTGGGAGTGCTCTGTCCATGTTTGACTTTGTTTTCTTTATTTCTTCAATTTAACTTTTCTAACATGGTTTCAAAGGGCTCTAACTCTGCACTGACACTTTTGCAAATCGACAATATTTATCTTCATAGAGAACACACTTTACGAGATTAACACATAGGCTAGTGACATTAGAATTTCTTTTTTTATCCTTAATGTAAGAGCGTCATAGTACTCCAAATAGAAATGTTTTCTAAATGATCAAAATCAAGATGTAACCAACTTGCTATAATTAAATCTTTCAAAAATGTTGAAACATGTTCTGGCTGTTCTTCTCACGGCACTTACAAAAAAATGAAAATAAAACTTATTTATCTTATCTTATATAATATAGACGTTACTTCGAAAAATAAGATGATTACGTACTACGCGTCATGCATTCAGTCATGCATGTTAACCAATGACTAGCTCAGGCAACCCATTCCATGCTCTAATAGCACTAGGGAAGAAGGAGTATTTGTACAAATTTGTCCTAGCATATGGGACGAGGCGTGTGCCTTTATCTTTGTGTCTTTCAGAGTATTTTATTAAATTTTATTTTGTATTTGAAGATTTTATTTCTTTTCACAAATACTCATTGAGCATCGTGCGTGACACCAAACTATAGAACCAATTGTAGGATTACTTTTACAGTTGTGCTTTTTTCACTATATATAACCAGAAAATGAATGCTTTAAAATATTTATATTTTCTAATCAATGCAATAAACAATGTTTTAGTATTTCTGTTTTCTTTGAACAGTTTCTTGTGTACAATTGATAATTGACTCAAAGAAATATATAATAGAAAAACAAATAGTTCAGAAACACTTTTTTATTTCAGCTTACTTCTGTGTATTTCAAATTATTGTCATGTCAAATAAATTTATTGTTTAAGTATATTTTGAAGGATTGTATTTTTCTGACTTTTGTGATGGGTGATAGAAAAGAATAAGATAAGGTTAAGTAGTTAAAAGATTTTCGCAATTAAAAAAAATAAAAATATTCTTTGGGGACATCATGTTTTATCGTTGTTCTCTTTAGTTAAGGTTGCAAGACAGTTAACACTTAATGGTGTGTGTGTGTGTTTTGGCGTGTGTGCTCGTTTGTTTTGCCTGTGCATATTTTAAAGAACAATTACATGAGCGGATTTCCAAAAGAAATGTTTAGATACCATGGCAGAATCTATGTGTGTGTGTTTGTGTATGTGTGCAGGAGAAAGAGAGATAACTCTGATAACAATCTATTCAAAATAAAACTGTATGATAAATACCAGCTTCAATAAATAAACTAAAAATAGAAACGCATTTACTAAAAAAATGTTAATAAAAAAATCTGATGTTCTATATGTCGTCTACACACACACACACAGACACACACACACATACATACATACACACATACATACATACAGACAAAGCTACATATATATATATATATGGAGAGAGAGAGAGAGAGAGAGAAAGAAAGAGAGATAGATAGATAGATAGATATTGGCGGGGGGGGGGGGGGAGAGAAAAAAATCTTCCCTTCCGCGGAAAAAAATCCTGGCTACACCCATGCACTTGTTAGTATATTATCTGAATTAATTAATCATTTTAACTAGACATATACGATAACATGTTTAATGCAGCGCTAAGATTCATTGTACAATTTTAGCAAAAAATTAATAACTCTTTTGAATTTGTAAATAGCTCTAAAAACTAATAAATAGTGCTGCTTTTAAGACAAATCTCGTGTACGCTGTGTGTGTGCGATGTGTGTGTGCGTGTGAAAGGGAGTGCTATTGCACGTTTCTTATTCCATATGCTGGGACAAATGTTTATAAGTTCTCTTTTACCATTGAGGCCTAAATCAGATAGGAAAACCAATGGTTTAGTAGAGTTTCAGTCTCTGATTAACAGTCCCTAGATTTACACATGAATACATGTAGGACATAATTATCTTATTCTTTAAAAATCCCTTCTATTATATCTTGTGCTCAGCCTCTAGATGATGAATGATTGTCACATGACCAAATAATGATTTCCACGTGACCAAACAAACAATGGTTACATGACCAAACAAAGTGACGTAATGAAAAACAGAAGACGAATACTTTGAAAAAAAAAAAGGTTTTTGTTATAATTTATATTTTGTGGAAAACATGCCGATCAAAAACGACGCATGTTTACGCGCCTGCGTCATCCTAGCCTCTTGAGCCAGCTGCTTCGGATGTACTGGGTGGAGCACTTGGACGGCCCTTCGTCGATGATGTCTGCGTCTGTCAGGCGGCAGTCCCTGCAGCACGCGGCCATGTTATAGATGTCCACGCCATAAGTGTCGAAGCATGAGAAGCATCCCATAATGCAGGACATCTTCACCTGATTGGGATTGCACTCTAAGCCGTTGGCGGCCCTTGCAAGGACCCCGTGAAACGCCATCAGAGTGATCAGGAATAGCAAGAGTAGTCCTCGTAGCTGGTAGAGAAAAGAAGAGAAACGAAAATTAGTTAGAAAAAGTTTGCACTTTGTCAGATGTCGAATCCTTATGACCTTTTCTTAAGAATGCAATAACTTTTATTTGATTTGGAAATATCCATTTAACAATTACTTTAGGCAATATATTTCAAATTCAAAGCTTTAAAGCATTTCATGTTGAGATAATGGGCTATCGCTTATTAAAATATTGAGATCAGTATATACCAACAACATTATGTTATATTTCTAACTATCGAGAGATCTATATCTTTATAAGGTTGTGTTAATGACAATTTGCAATGACTGAAATTTATTTGTTACATCACTCAGGCGACCTTACTTCCGGTCGTACATTACTCGTGTTCACTTTGTACAATTTCACGTAAAATCACCAATGTACCAAAAGGGGTATAAGTTATCTTTGCCGGGTGATCTGAAAAGTTTCAGACCCAAAAAGTTTGTTTTTTTCATTAAATAATATTTTTTTCTGTCTATAATCTTTTCTTCCTATGCAGTATGTCTCTCCGCCCCCTCCCCCTCCTAACCGTATACAATATTAGACCTAATCTATATAGGGTCTCTCCTTAATTGAGTAGTACTTTCCGAGGAGAGAAACCTTACTCTACGGATAATTTATTCACTTTAGTCACAACAATTTGATGGGAAAAGCTAGAAACTATTGAGTAAATACAAGCCAAACGTCATTCACACACTTTTTTTCCAGCTCAAATACCAGGCTTCCATTTTTTTTCCCGCTCAAATACCAGGCTTCCATTTTTTTCCCGCTCAAATACCAGGCTTCCATTTTTTTCCCGCTCAAATACCAGGCTTCCATTTTTTTCCTTCATACATTTGTAATCCTCTCCTTTTTCGAATATCTTACAAAAAAACAAAACAAACTAAACTGAGCTCGTATGCTATATGGTATTAGATACATTCAGAAAAATCAAAACGTCACCGATGTATTTTTATTTTATTTCGAGCAAGTGATTCTTCAAGAAAGTTTTTTTTTAAACCAATAAATTAAATTAAAAACAAGGTTACAAAGACAGTTTGTGTAGAAACACAAAGGTTACAAAGACAGTTTGTGTGGAAACACAAACTCCAAGTGGTCCACCCAGGCAGGTAAAAATGAAGGTTCCAATAATTTCATTAAGAACATCAGAATGGAAATCTATCACAGACAAATGACAGAGAAGAATGAAGAAAGAAGGTTGACAGATCTTGTGTGTTGCCCCCGCGGCCCAGCAGACCAAAGGATAGGTGAAATTGATTGTGAAGTTAGATGTGAACCTGGCCTAACTGATGTCTTATAATGAATATCTAATTGATCTAATTGTTTTGTATAGGGTCCATCTCTTATTCAAATCCTTTAGTCAACTGTGCTATTTGAATATCTACATGATGCAATTCAAGCGATAATATGAAAACTACTTATTTATTGTTGTTTTAAATTATGTCCAACTAATATGCATACTAAATAGATTTTTTTCTCTTTAAAAAAAGAAAACTTTTTTTGGGGTGTAAATGTAGTAGATCTAGTTACTATGACAGAACTTATATACATAACTTAGCAATACAAATGAAATGTAATAAAAAATATTTTGGACAAAAATCTAAAACCATTTGCAAAAATATGCTAAAAATATGGTAATTTGTCATTCCCCCTTTTAAAGAGCCTCCCGTGTTTCTTACTATTAATAGTGAATAGTTGTTAAAGTGGTGTATTGTTTTGAAAAAGCTGCTTGCATAAATGATTTAAAAATTTAGATTTTTCGCTATCAGAAAAGAAAAAAGTAGCCGTTGCATAGAACTTTGAATGGTCTAAAATATTATGGTGTTAGATTTTCACTAACTTTTCTAGTTTACGAGATCTAAACGGGACAGACGGACAGACAGACATTCCACACAAAACTAATTGCGTCTTTTCCCCTTTCGGAGGTTGCTAAAAATGCTGAAGAAAAAACTAATTCCATTTTGAATTATGGATTATTTTTCAACTAAAACTAATCTGAACCTCCCCCCCACCCCCTCAATTTTCCTTATTAGCGTCCCTTCACTTCCGTCGCTCAAGTTTACGTCTAAAAAAATATATAATTTTTTTTACCCCCCCCCCCCCCCCCCATTAGCTAAGTAATACCCACCAAACAAATAGTAAAAATATCATCATGAGCCTCCCACCCCACGCTCCCAAACATAACACTGTGCTAGAAACATGGACACATGTAAGCGGCTTATACAGAAAAAAGTGTGTATTGTAACCAGACCAGTTAACAACGAATGTACTCTTTCGACTAGTCTGTTTAGACATAATCGGTTTCATTAAAATTGAAAGAGAGAGAGAGAGAAGAGAAAGAATGGAAGGGGGGGGGGAGAATGAAAGATAGTAGGAGGTAAAGCAGAAGGAAAGGAAATAGAAAAAGTAAAGAGTTAGAAAGAGACAGAAAAAGGTAGAGTTCAAAAAGAAGAGAACTGGGGCCAATGAGAGAAGAAATGAGAGAGAAGAAATGAGGCTTCGTACTTTACACAATGTTTGATTTTCAAAAAGATCAGCCCATTACAGACGTCCATGCGCTATATGTATCTAGAATGTCCCTCGCATAATACTATTGAGCAGGGCTTCTTTTTGGATACTTTGTAGTCACCTCTGAATCCGCGTATGTCAGATGCAGTGGCGTAGCATCCATGGCGCGAAGGGGTTCAATAAACCCGAGCCCACGACCATTAGAGGCTCACAGCCACAGCAACAATGGCGCAAAGGGGCTCTTTGCCCATGGGTCATGAACAGCTGGGATCACCATGAAAACTTGGAGATGACACCAAAGTGAAAAAATAGGCCGAAATTCATTTTTAGTAAAAACCTATAATAAATAGAATTTAAAAAGCTCTCTCAAAATATACTGAAAATTGTAGCAAAATGTATATTAACTTCCAGACATTCACCTGTGTTTAAAGCTTTACTGTAAGGAACTGCTTTCCGTCAGGTTTCTTGTAAATTATAATGGTGGCTAGTCCTAATAGTGCTTTTGAGGAGACAATCGCTTCCATAGCGTCACAGTTTTTTCTTCTCCTTTGTGTTCATAAAAACATTGACAGCAGGCTATTACAGGGGGGGGGGGGGGGGGGTCAGAGTTTGTTTAATAAAATATTACTGTGTTGTACAGGGAAAAAGGGGGAGGAGGGGGACAATATTTATTAGGTTACTAGGAATAGGTCGTCCTGATAGTCACGAATTAAAATTTAGATACAGCTGCTAAATATTCAATTTTCTCAAAGCATAATCATTTTATTTTGTTTTGTATTTGAAACCTGTAAAATCAGCATCTTATATCCAGCATACGGGGTATTAAATTTAATGCTAATAAGAGTGATTTCGTAACTGAATTACTAATATGTATAGTAGACATTCAAACAGAGAGACTATGTCCTCAGAAATCCTCATCACATTGTTTTGTTGTCTTCTGAATTGCATAAAAATGTTCCATGTAATTCTTTAGGACACAGAATAAAACAAAAGAGAAGGTGAAATCTAAATTTAGATAAAAATGAAAATAACATTTTGAAATATTTAGCAAGGCAAAGAAACATCAGAGTGTTACATAGGACTAGTTAAAATTAAATATGTTTGTGCTATTGCAATGAATGAGGAAACCGAATTGGGGAGCAGTTTTATAACAAAATCTAGAAGATAGATGACTAAATGAATAGAATAGTGTAATAATGAATAGGATGTAGTACTTGCATTGATGCATGGGATATGTAAAATTTATCTTTTTTTACATGTCAGAAATTGGTTTTATTTCTCTACTTAAAATGTGAGCAACAATGTAGATAGCACTACCACCGACTCATTTTCTTATGTCTTTTAGGTAAATATTCTCATAAATCCTCCGAGCTCTAGGCGTAGTTTAACAATCTTATATTCACAGCTCAAACCAAGAAAAACGCTATGTTTCATGAATGCTTTGATTTTTTTTAATAATGACGTTTTTATGCAGTTTCAATTTCAATATAACACAAATAGACCTAAACATTAGTTTGTAGACACGATGGTCAGAGACCTAAACATTAATTTTTATACACAATGGTCAGAGACCTAAACATTAGCATGTAGACACGATGGTCAGAGACCTAAACATTAGTTTGTAGACACAATGGTCAGAGACCTAAACATTAGTTTGTAGACATGGTCAGAGACCTAAACATTAGTTTGCAGACACGATGGCCAGGTGTTCATCAAATACGTTATCAAGCCGAAAAGTGAAGGCACAATTTGAAGAAAATATTTTTTGGCTGACTTTAAAATAATGATACGTTTCTAAAGGGAGATAACAAACCCAATTTACTCTTAACTTTCATACACGCAGCAATGGCGTTTATATGTGAACTAAAAATCACAGCCTAATCACGTGTGATAAGAATGTGCCCCTTTCAGACCTAGTGATCTATGGGGCAGATGATATAAAGATCACTTGTCTCTGTGGTCCACGGTTAACGAGGGTGTCATGTGGCCAACACATCGACCTATTGCCTTTACCTTTCCCCAACTAATGTCAGTCACCTCACGTTCTGTGATAAGACTGCGATGCTAACAAGATTAAGAGAACTAATTCCTTGAGTTCCACACAATGTTTACAGAATCTAGCTTGTTCCGGATAACGGGCAGGCATTAATGCCAACTGCAATTTATCTTATCCTTATTACGACCACCCATGTACACACAAACCTCTAGAAAACACACACACACACACACACATAAGAACATGATCCCATGAGTACACAGAGTTTGTTTTTTTTTTTTTTTTTTTAGTAGGGGTGTGACAGCGGCTAACGAGATTAATGCACGACCAATTTTTAAAGAAAATATTAATTCGTCTTTTCGTAGAGAGGCCCAGTTTCTATGTTTGTTTAATGTATGTGGTCAGTTTCTATGGTCAGTTTCTGTGTTTAGTTTTTGTAATTAGTTTCGTGGTCAGTTTTTTGTGATCAGTTTCTATTATTAGTTTTTGTTTCAGTTTCTGTGGTCAGTTTTTTGTGATCAGTTTCAGTGTTCTATGTCTGTGAAATTTTCTAGATTTTTATTTTAATTTGTTTCCGCACTCAGTGTCTGTCTTTAGTGTCCGTGTCTAAATTCTAAGTCACTTTTGGCATCTTTTCAATTCTTTTTTTTTTCTATTTTCAGTTTTATTGTTCAGTTTGTGTGTTCAGTTTGTGTGTTCAGTTTGTCTCAATTTCTATGTTTAGTATCTATGTTTAGTCTCTATGTCCGTTTGTTCAATTTGTGTGTTCAGTTTCTGTTCAAATCCTTATAGCCGTTTTTTTTTTTAGATCCATATCCAGGCCCCACCCACCTACCCAGAAGGTTCCACAAAGTTACGAGTTACATAGAGGTATGGTGGGTAACGCGGTCGAAAGTCTTGAACTTGGCGTGTCTTGGCTACCTATGAAAGGGGCTCGAGGTTCGACACCCGAGCAGAATTGTGTTTTCTGAGCGCCTAAAGGCAGCACGGAAAACCTTTTCCCAGATACCTCCTCACCCCCCCCCCCCCCCACTGGTCCACAAATGAGATTGGACCGTAGCGCTCTGAGCATGTTATAAGCATGAAAGTAACGCTATAGAAAAGTTTTAATTATTATTGTAAAAAAACAAAACAAAAAAAACCATCCCGCTGAACTTTTTTGTTCATGAACGTTATTTTTAAGGAGATTGAACAATTGGTGCGGAGATCGCATGAAACATTTGGTGCGGAGATCGCGTGAAACATTTGGTGCGGAGATCGCGTGAAACATTTGGTGCGGAGATCGCGTGAAACATTTGGTGCGGAGATCGCGTGAAACATTTGGTGCGGAGATCGCGTGAAACATTTGGTGCGGAGATCGCGTGAAACATTTGGTGCGGAGATCGCGTGAAAAAGATTAATAGTTTGAATTTTATTATTCAACCAGGGTGATATGTTGTCACCCCGAAGACCAATGTCTTTTCTGTTCCCAAATGAATGCCATGAGCGCACGTAGACCACATTGTAAAGAAAGTTATGCTAAATATAAAGCTGAAGAAAAAAATCTTCAGTATTAGAAGTCAGGACTCTCAATAAGTGAACCTACCACTACCTCCCTGTTAGCGAGCGACATTTTGTATCTGTAGAAGTTCAACTTAAACCAATCGATGTAGCAAAACATAGAGACAGACAGACAACAAATACACAAACGTTTCATTTCTTGAGCTGGAAGAAAAAAGCCAACACTCTTACCTCAAGAGAAAAAGACGGAAAGTTGACCTCAAAATGAATTCGGTCCAATTATTATTGAGAAAACCCAGATGTGTCAAGGCCATTTCTGGGTCAGTGTCAACAGGTCATCAAAAGACAGTCTCATGTTTCTGAGATTCACGTTCCATATGTTCTAGAGCTCTATTTAGTCTTGGAATCCAGAGAGGGAATGGAAAACAAATCTCGGGTAAACATTGATTTGTTCATTAGTAGGTCGTCTTGACCACGACCAAGGAAGCAGTTAAGATGGCCTTGGCCTGGGAGACTACGCTAAAATTAAAGGGCTACCAGAAACCCGTAGATAGCACCTAATACCAAACACAAAACACCGTCTAATTTAGGGGATTAAAATGTACCGTTGGTGGAACGAAGAGAAAACAATGCCAAAGCTCCTCACGCTTGTAAGATGTTTCTAGCTAATTATACAGATTAATAAAGATTATTTCAGATTATATATTATCTTTTAAAAACAGAAACTCCTTAAAAAAAGAAGATGATTACGTCCTACGCGTGTTTCTAGGTCAATCTAGTCATGTATTTTAACCAATGACTTAAATTCTGATTATACAGATTAATCTTATCATACAGATTTAAACACATTATTACTGTTTATAACGATTAATCTAATTATACAGATTGATACAGATTATTACAGACTAAACAGATTAATCCCATGTGATGACATTGTTTGATAATGTGTAGTGTAATAATCTTAAACTCCCACATAACTTAGTAGTTATGACTTAAAGCGGAGAATAGTTTTAGAAAATGACGTCAATTAGCAGCAGTAGTGATTATGTTACAAATAGAATAATGAAATATATAAAAATAAATAAACAATCTACTCTATAAAAATGCTTATCACACAATTAAGCTTTGCACATTGACAGGCATATCTCTTAATGCTGTAAGATTTATTTCACTTTTTCTACGTCAAACAAACTGGATTAAATACTACAAATTTATTAATTAATTTTTAAATATTTGAGCGATTCATGCTTTGTTAGGGTCAATAAATAATCGTGGAAAGTTTCAATTTGATCTGAAACTTGGAAGTGGGAGAAATGACGTGAACATAATTCGTACCAGACAGACTTTAGTTAAGATAAGTTTTGGACTAAATATATTCAGGGGAGTGAAGACATATTTATACAAAACGAGCAGGGCAACAGAGATCTTCTGCAAAATTGAATGGATAATGATTTCTTAAGACTAGGTCGGGACTTCACACTAAGAACAATGACAAAAGAAATTGAAACCTAAGCAGTTGATCGACACAAGAACATACAATACGATTACAACAAAGAAAACAGCAAAACAAAAAGAGGACAAAATGATAAAAACTAAAAGAATTTTTTAAAAAAGTGTATACATTTAAAAACATTTTTTTTTTAGAATTGAAATCAGCTTTGAAATCTCCCTTCCAACAGTGGAGATAACAGCCAACAGGGCTGACGTCTTTCTTTCAACAGTGGTTGTTTTTTTTGGCCCTCGGTTGTTTGCACTTCCCTTGCCTTATTATGTCGTAAACAGGGCGGCATTTTAATATATGAACGAGAGTTTCACGGTCCATCTTACAAGTCTGAGAGAGAGAGAGAGAGAGAGAGAGAGAAAGAAAGAGAAAGAGAGAATCTGAATAGTAATTGGGTTAAATCTGGACAAAGTTTTTTAAAAAAAAAGAAAAAAAAAGGATTTTGTAGTTGAAAACTGAAGGAGGATCAAGGATGTTTCCTCTAAATAAATCTCTGGACTGTAAACTAATGTTTAAGTAAGTGTTACAATTTTTTTTAGCGTGAAACAAGAAAATAACTTTTAAAAAAAAAACTGGAGGGGGATTTTAAACTCAAAACCCCATTTGCTGCGCTGGGGCAAGTGATGGTATAACATTAAAATCTCACCTAAAATAAACAAAATCAAAGCAAAACAGTCACTACATGGCACTAACCCCCCTCTCCCGTGCGTCCATAAAATAGACAAACTGAAGGAGAGAGAGAGAGAGAGAGAGACAGATGGGGGAGGGAGGGAGAAAGAACGACCTAGTCTTAAGAAAGAGAAATAAGACAAACCTATTGAAATACTGTTTTAAAATCCCATTACATACCAAGACTGGAAACCTTTGGTCCAGTGCATGTCTTTGAACAAAGTCAAATAGGAAATATAATCAATAGGACATTGTGGAGGTAGAAATGAACAAATAAAAGAAAAAAGTCCAATTCTGATGACATTCACGTGTGAATAGGTTTCAATGACGTGCAGATGTCAAGTTGAACTCCAATACTGCTGGTCACGATGACAAATGACAAGTCAGGGGGTGAGGCCTAACTGACATTTCTACTCAGGGACAGGAGTCAGCAATTGTTGCTGCACTATGGTTGCAGGATAAACAATGGGAATAGAATTGGATAAGCCCCACACCATCTCATGTATTCTCTCTCTCTCTCTTTCTGTGTGTCTCTGTAATTCATTAGTTCCCAACCTCTCTGCCCCATTCTCTTAATCCTATATTCTTTTTCTCTCTATCTTTCTATCTCATTCCTTCATGCTTACATTCTCACTCAATCTCTCATTCCATCGCTCTCTCCCTCACACACACTTTTTTTTTATCTCATCAAGCATTCTCTTCCTCTTTAACCTCTCTCATGTCCCTCTCTTTCTCCCTTACTCCCTCTTTTTTTCTCTCCTTGTTTCGCCCACATCCCCTGACTCCCCAAATCCTTCCCTTTCCCTTACTTTCTCTCTTACTCTCTTTCTCTTTCTTTTCCTCTCACTCCCTTAATGCCCAAATTTTTTTTCTCTCTTAGTCTCTCCTACTTTTCCTGCCTCCCACTCTTTCACCCCCCATCCTCGCACTCCAAGCTCCACAAAAGCGATGAACAATATATATTTAGAATGGCATCTTCTCCTAACATAATGGAGACCCACAGACGACTCTTTGACAGCCTCTTACCACCTGTCTAGCCACCTTGCTCAAGGCCAGGATAAATTATCGTGAGCGGATACAGATACCGTGAATCT
This sequence comes from Biomphalaria pfeifferi, assembly GCA_030265305.1. NCBI lineage: Eukaryota > Metazoa > Mollusca > Gastropoda > Planorbidae > Biomphalaria > Biomphalaria pfeifferi. The sequence continues at coordinate 1,512,083 of JASAOG010000148.1, forward strand.
TGTCTGTCACGTCTTTTGGTTCAACATTTCTTTTCTTGCATTGAAATTTTATCCACTGAGACTTAATACTTCAATTACACACAAACGATAACAGGACTGTTGATAAGTGGTGACCAGAGAAAGACAAAAAGAAGGAAGGAATTTAAAAGGTGGCTGTACAAGGTGGGATCAAGCAGAGGAGGGGCAAGCTGAGACGAATATCCTATTGATGTTGCCCCATATGTCCCTCGAGGCAGAGGCTCAAGACATCCCCAGGGACGATCTCCAAAAGTGTTAGTTCGAGTTATCGTTTGGATAATTCATGAGAGAATGGGAAAGGGGCAGAGCATCCGGTATGTAAGCGGATTGACAGAACGCAATTAGTATCAGGGATTATCTCTCTTTGACATAGTGGCGTCCCAGACAACGTGATCATGTGACGTACATAAAACAAAATGAAAACATTTTCTTTTAAAACGTCTGATTTTTCTAATAAACTATTTTGTAGTTGTTTTTTTTTTCAAGTCAAACTTTTTAAAAAGTTGAAAGATTTGACCATTTTGAACTGTGTTAGAAATACTGTAACACTTTATTTCGTACAGCCAGTACATCATTATTTAGACGTTTTATTCCCATATAGCTTCCTTTTATTACAAAGCTTATATCAACTCTGTCTGTCTGTCTGGTAAAAAGTGTATACACGTTTTTTCTCCCTCATTCATCCTCGGATCAAGTTTAAACGTTGCTCATTTAGTTGACAAGACATGAATCAATACAAACAAAAAAAAAAAAAAAAAGCTAATCAATTAATTGCTGGTAAATAACTATTTTATTTGATACCAATAAGGGAAATTAATCCTTTATTATTCAGAGATATGGCTAAAATTGTTCACGCTATTTCTCCCTCACTCATTCTCCGATCCATCTGATACTTTAATAATTATTTATTGTACCTAACAAACACGAAAAAATAAAAAAAAACAACCAATTAGTCAATTGTTAATTAATTTTTCTATATTGAATAAAACATCAACATAATTGATAGATATAGTTGTAAGAGTGGAGCTCTTCCCCTCTGACAAGCTTTAAAAAAAGTTTTTAAAAAAATTTGCTTGTTTGGTTTTCCAAGGAAAGAGAATGAAGAACATGGACAAAATAGTGAGAGAGAAAGTAAACACGCACTCTATGTTTGTACTTGTTTTGTTTGTCAAATAGTTGACATGTTACGGATGTTCCTTCAGAGTTGAAGATAATCAACTTATTAGCTCAAACCTTTCTCAGGACGGCAGGGGATGGCAGAGGGCAGGGTACGAACCTTGGCCAATCGAGACGGTAGCCCAGCTTAAGATATACTGCGATAAGGTATAAATATATACTGACATAGTCAATTTATTTCATAACACAGTCAACGTATTTTTAAAATTTCGGATCAAATGAAAGGTATGTGTGTGTTTTGTCGATCTTGTCCTCAACATCTGTAGTTGTGACGTAGACAGCACCAGAAATAGTTATGACGTCACTAAGTTACATTTAGGCTTTAGATCTAGAATGAAGCTGTGGAGTGGCCGTCGTAGAGTCATTCAGCAGTGTATAAAAATGATTAAGAATGTTAATTCTATCATAGAAATCTCTCTATTGGACTTAGTGATCTCTTGACTTTTGTGGAGGATACGTTCTAATACCTCCCGAGACAGTCAAAGGTCCTCAAAGTAGAGAGGTGGCATTTAATTTCATATACGTACAGTATTTTTTTGGTTATGAACAGCAGGACATCCTGTAACATTTTCAACCCGCTAATAACAAATTACCTTTTCATTGAATAACCTTTGCAAGCTGTTTCATTTAAAACTCCCCTTAAATGTTCAGTCATTTTTTTAAAATGCCGTACAGTACTGTATTGGACTAGCAGGACAAAGGCTGATGTGTATGTAAGAAGGATTTCTTATTTGAAACCAGATGATGTGCTAAACGGATATTTCGGTAAATCTGAATTCGGAAAGTTTGGCGATGACGTATTCATTTTTTTTTCTTGACTGTGCATATGCATCGGGCGCCAGCAAGAGAACTCGTGGTGTTTAAAAAAAACAAAAACTTTTTTTTTGTTAATATTTCTGGAAAATTTGTGGTTTAGCCCTTCCGCAAAAGTCGGACCCGCGAAATGCAAGGGGCCACTGTAATAAATAGCATTGCAATCTATACAATCCCTCTAGATTAACTATGTTTAACCCGCGAGAAGAATGAGATATTTGCAAAAAAAAACAACTTATCACAGAGCCCATGGCGACTAATTTATTACACACAAGAAAACAGTTTCATGAAAAAAAGCAATTCATTGAACTGAAATGGATGTTTCTGTTGTTGATAATATTAGTACTAATGTTAGCAACGTGGTCACTAAAGGCAGAGTGAGTGCTGTGGCAAGTAGCGCTATTGTGTAGCTGAATAAAGTGCTCCAGCTGCCTAAACAAGTCAGTGTCTACTAAGAGTTTGTTCTCACCACACTTTGGTATCGTTCTGAGACCTGGGCATCTATGGCTCCCCGAACGCTATAATAAAAGGTGGATCCATGATGTCGAGACTACTTTACAAATAACCATGTTCTTCTGGCGGTTGGTGTGGACAGTATAGAAGCAATACGTACCATTCGATTGCTGAGCTGGGTCTGACACTTATCCCTCATGGGGGACGGTTCTTGGGCCAAAGGCGTAACAGCTTCCTCCCCTACCGTAAGCGTTATAAAGATCCACTCAGGCGCCATTTTGCCTTTACTGACATAGAGGAAAGTAGCAGGCAGCAGACGGCTTCCGAAAGAGACAGTTGGAGAGTTCTCAAGAAGGCCGAGAAACACCCTTTCGACGGTAAGTGGAAGGCCCTCGTAGAAGACAGACGCAGCAGACTTAAAGAAAATTTAAATGAACCTCTGGCGAACAACAGCTTTGTCTCCATCAGTTGTGGAAAAATATGCAGGTCACAATTGGGTTTGCATAACTATGTGAAACTCTGCACGTTCAGATCATTTCTTTAGGATTTATCTTGTGATAATCAATTATTATGTTGCAAACGGAAGAACTAAGGCAATTTGATTCGTAAGTGCATAAAAGTGCACATCGAGTACTTTACATGACATAGGATATGAACACTTACTTTTTTTTTATGTACACCGGATACACCAAAAAACTAGCTATTTATAGTTTTTACACTGTGTATGAAAATGTCCAATTAAGTCGATTTCACTGTTAAGAAATCATTTTGAGAATTTATCTGGAACGTGATGAAAAATGTTCAATTCCTATCTCCATTACATCATCACTTTTAAAACGCAACTAGAGTTCTCCAGTAATAACCACGGTTTTGTGCCTTTTGGAAACAAAATTCGAGTTACTACCCTTTTGAATGCGTATTAATTGAGGATTATTCTGTATAATAATATCTTCTTGCTTCATCCTTTTCAAATAGAAATATTCTGTTGTCAAGATGAGAAGAATGAGTACTAAGTATAGAAGCTCATGATGTCTAAAGTATAAAAAGTATGAAAGCTGATGGTATTTCCCGACTTGTATTCAGCCATTAAGATAGGAACACTTTCACTTTTCTCTTCGTGATATAAGAAAATTTATAATTGCAGCCAAAATTAATGATGAACAGTTGATTCCCATCATTTAGATTTCATTCACATTAATACTTCAACTAAATCAAACGTAAATGAAGTCTAAATAATATCAACACATTTAGAAAGTCGCCGGAGGGAGTGTCCAGGCTCGGGAAAAGAAATTGTAACAAAAATTAAAAATGTAAAACTTTAATTAGCTGCAGAAGTTTAGAATAAAATTGGTTTTAAAAGGAGTAAGAATCCTAGTGTTTTAACCCCAGGGTCGTAAGATTGTCCGTTTTGTTTTGTTTTTGTTTTGTTACTCTAATTGAAACATAATGAGAGGAACAAGAAAAAACAATAATTATTTTTTATAAAAAAAAAACCCAAAAGGCTTATACAAAGTGTAGAGGTATTAATTAGTTTTGATCAGTCATGGAATTAATTTTACAATAAATCTAGACCAACAACAATAAATCTGTGCAATGAATAATATTTTTACCTATTTTATTTTGGGTAGCACTTTTTCATGCTTTTAGCTTTCTCAATACGCTATGATACTACCTGTTATCTGGACCAGTTTAGAAAAATGGTGGGTGGAGAGAGAGAAAAAAGAAATGAATATCTGGGTGGGTTTTACCGTTAGTGGTTTTTAAAAGCATTTACCGACCTGAATTCAAACTCGAGGCTTACGCGTCCTTGATTAGACATGCTAACCACTCCGCTAGTGAGGTATTTAAGACTAGAGAAGATTGTATAGTTATATATTGTTGTTTCAATTTAGAGTGGCGACCTATAAAGGGGACTAATTCATCTTATCCACTTCAGTCAAGTGCAATTTCTTTCACTTTTTCGAGATACCAAACAAAATAATTAATTACCAATAATTAATTAACTATTTTATTTATTGATTCTTGTGTTAGCATGTAACAGAAATAATAGTCCAAATGTCTTCGAGATTGGGTGTCGGAGAAATAATGTGTACACATTTTTACCAGACAGAGTGAGTTGATATAAGCTTTGTAAAAATAACCGCAACTCTTTTAAGAGTCCCCAAACTATTGTGATTATCGAACCTTCCCTGGTCACTTCTGCACTTTTAACTTTTCCTTCCTCTTAATCTATAAGAAAAAAAAGGACTAATACTTGAAGAACGAATAGATTCGTTCACAAAAATAAATTGTTTGTTTATGCAGCGTTTGCTAGCGACGTCTCCAAATAAATGTGAGGTACCAGTGGGTTCAACGAGTGGCCTGAAGTCTTGTTCAAACTTGTCTTGTCAAATAGATGGCTGTCCTGACGCCCTGACTCTAGTACTTAACATTCCCGCCACTAAAATCGATCTATAGTTGGCAGATACAAATGTATGTCAATAATCGAGGGCGGACACTATGTACATGACTGGACGCTGCAACTCACCCGAGTGGTGGGGAGGGAGGGGGCTATACGTCAACATTATTTTAGTCGCACACACACACGCGCACACATGCGCACACACATTTACAAAGACATTTGTTGAGAAGAAAGAGTGCAGCTCATTTACTGACGTGGGCACTTAAGTTTTGAATCAATTCTCTCAACAGAGAAACCAAAGACAGTGAACAATCTATTGCTTCTGACCAACACTTGATGGCATCGATCTGTCTTTACAATGAGATGTACAAGATTGTCACATACGACTTTGACACGCCTCTCAGGACCTCACTCCTCAGGACCTCAGTCATCAGGACCTCACTCCTCAGGACCTCAGTCATCAGGACCTCACTCCTCAGGACCTCACTCCTCAGGACCTCACTCCTCAGGACCTCACTCCTCAGGACCTCACTCAAATGAAGTTTAATGAAGGTAATGGTAACACACTGTTTCAGACAGTTGTTAAATGACATGTACTTGATAAACATACTTTGATAAAAAAAATTGCACTTATTTTTTCTTTTTCTTTTGCCTATCGGCAGTATTGACAAAAAAAATGCCCCATCAGTGTGAGTCTCTACTTTGTATAAGCTTAGTTTTTCAAAAAGTGTTTTTTTTCAATATATTTTGCTTGTTTTTTGTGTTGTTTTTGTACTGTCCATCGCTCGTCCGTCGCATTTGGATCTTAAAACTGCTATGACAAATTTGATTTCACATTTCCTTTATTGTACTAGAGATACGAAAAATTTTAGTTTTCTTTAATGAATTCCCCTTTCTTTAAATTTAAAATTCAAACTTTTTTTTAATGCACCTTTAACGAGAATGTTAAAAAATTTTGTTCCGTATATTTTTTTTATATTGTGAAAGCATTATACTTCATTATCTGGCCAGCTTTTTGTTGCCACTGTTAGTTAGTGGGTGTCATTCGTCTTAGTAATTCTGTACTACCATAAAGATTATAGAGAATCAGTTGAACTGGGATGTTGAGCTAGCAGGGTTTGTCTGGGGGAAAATGAAAATTTTTGGTATTCTAAGAAGACGTGATTGACAATTTAGTAAGGGTGGGGGCAGTTTCTGTGTGGGGGCAGTTTCTGGGTGGGGGCAGTTTCTGGGTGGGGGCAGTTTCTGGGTGGGGGCAGTTTCTGGGTGGGGGCAGTTTCTAAGTGGCCACAGTTTCTGTGTGGGCGCAGTTTCTGTGTGGGCGCAGTTTCTGTGTGGGTGCAGTTTCTGGGTGGGCGCAGTTTCTGCAGTGGGGATTTTCTGTTTAGATTAAATTTAAAGTTGTGCTATCCAGATTCGAACTTCTCTGCCTCAGAATGGTGACTAAATGTTTTAATAAATTAACTGAAATAACGTTGCACAACTCTGGTTATACACACAAACACACACAAATTACGGAGAGCCGAGAGAGAGGCCCGACACTGCATGCCGAATGGGAAAGGCAGGGATCATTTTCTAAAGACTACGGCCTGTTTGAACAAGTCAAGTTATTGGACTTGAGACCAAACTCCACCTATTTAACACAATCATGATACCAACAGCAACGAATGCATGTGAGACATGGAAGTCGTCTGACACAAATTGAGAAAAGTCTAAATGTGGCTCCACAAATATAGCTAAGACCGATTTTAGGAGTCAGTTGTAAAGATCGGGTCTCAAACAAGGAAATCTTATGCCGAACTGGGACTCGATCACTTCATTAAGTTGTGACCGTGCGTCGCATGAGGTTTGCGTGACATGTTCTCCAACAGAATGAATTACGCATACAAAGAGTTGCGATGGCATGGAGACCATTACAAGGAAAGCGCACACAGTGACCTTTATGGAAGACATCAGAGCAGTGGACACCACGTGGGAAGAGGCTTCAGAAGTTGCCAGTGACAGATCTTTATGGTGACAGATTGCCGCCCAATGCGCCAAATGGCGAGGGAAGATCTAAGTCGAAGTCTAAGTAACCATCAAGTAAGTCCACTACGACATGAATCAAATAAAAATATATTTTTTAATATAATCGTAAACTTTCAGTTTGACACTTCTCTTCAAATTAAAACAAAAAAAGTTATAAAGCAAACAATTTTCTGAGGATTTCTATGGACATGAAAGTTATTGACCAAAGACTGTTTTACTTTTGTTAACAAGCAAAACACCAAGTATAGAAGCAAATATGTCTATATAAAATGAAGTGTATCAATGTCTCACGCCTGAGGCACAGAGTCTCATTGATAGACTTAGAAATGTGAAGACAAAGACATTACAGATTTAAAGTGCGTATGTTAATAATTATTATTGTTAAAGAAATCGATTGACCAGCGTCTAGAAGTCAACGGTAATTGGGAACATTTTAGAAGTACATTACAAAAGGACAGGTGTAGATTCTTCATGATACTTTTTTCCAATGATGAAGGGGATATCATATAGTAATATCTCGTTATATAACATCTGTCCATTTATAACACCTGTCATCATATATAATATCTCATTTAAATGCTTGAAATAAGATTTGGTGGCAATGTGATAGAGCTCTTGGATTCCAAACAGAGTATCTCGAGTTCGATTTACGATGAAGATTAGAAATCTGAGCTTCGGATTGATAGGTCGCCTCTGAGTCCACCCAAGTCAAATGAGTACCTGCCATTACTCAGAAAACTTAATGCGGTTGTTCTGGCCTCAGGACTTCCTGTTTGAATGTTGGTCATAAAAGCAAGGTTCTAAAAGGAAACATTTCGTTTGACTTTGTAATACTTGTGCTAGAGAGATTTTTGTTTTGTTGCTGAGAACAGGAGCATAGTCGCTTCAACAATTACAGCCTTAGTTTAGAACAATGACAAGGCACTACTGAAGCTTGCAGCACTGGGTACCAGCCAATTTGAGAACCACTAGTCCACAGAGTGCACGTGAAAGCTTGAGGAGACACTGCAATAAATTATTAGAAAGTCACTTCGAGCCGTGAGCAGCAAACTTAAAGGTTACCAGCGGGTTGGGTTTGCAGCTCAAGTACCAGCACTCAACTGCGGACATAGAGCGAGAAAGAGAGAGAGAGAGAAAGAGGAAAAATAATCTTTTATTATTAAGTTTCTTAAACAAGCGGCAGAACAAAAATATCAATAGTATGGTTACTAGTTGACAGAAACTTTAGGAACCTTCTGAAATGTAGTAGCTGAAATGTGATTAGATTCAAATAAATGTTACTTGTGAGACAAAAAGTAAAGCTTATATTTAGTTTCTAGAAATTATCCGCTAAGAAGTGATATATATATATACATATATATATATAACAAGTGTTATATAATGAAAGATTTATATGTAACGAGAAGTGCTCTAAATTAAGAGGTGCTATATATTAATTAAACAGAGTTATAAAATGTGAGGGACTATTTACAGATACCTGATATACACCTAGATGTGCAATATAATTAGAGCTGCTATGCAATGAGAAATTACTATATACTAAGAGCCAGGTAGTATATACTGAAAGTTGTTATGTGATGACAGGTGCCATAAACTAAGAGGTGTCTAATACTGAAAGGTGCTATAGATATGGGCGTCCTAAAAAAAAAAGTTGGAAATCCCATTCTTCATCTGGAATCGAACTCAGGATCCCTCCGTTTGGAATCCAAGAACCAACTAATCTGGGTTAAACACTTTCAGTTTAACAATCCAAAGTCAGTCAAGTCTAAATCACGCTAATGTCATGTTAAAGTAAAGGTTAAATTCAAATGTTTAATCAGTTTATCTGTTAAGATAAAAGAATCAATTCTGAGTTGCATAAATCTCTTTGCTACCTATAAATCTCTTTACTACCTATAATAAATCTCTTTGCTACCTATAAAAAGTCTCTTTGCTACCTATAAATCTCTTTGCTACCTATTGCGGGGGCTCGAACTCAAATCCTAGTAGAGACGAGACATTTTTAAATTTAGCGTCAAAAGGCAGCACGGAAGCCTTCTCTCATATACCCATCTCCTTCACATGTCCATAAAAGGGATCGCACAAAGCATGCACGACAGACGCGCTAGAAGCAAAGTATTTAAAAAAAATAAAAAAATTCACGTTTATATTCTTATACTTTAAATATAAATAAATTTAAAAAGTTAGACCAGGCGAAAGTAAGATTATAGAAATAGAACATTGGACTATATGACTATATTTTAACAAGTTAAAAATATATTATTATTATTTTTTTTAATTTTTGGTAATAATTGAATTCGCTTTATTGACCAATGCAGACTGAAACAAAAAACCTTTCCTAAATCTATCCATCGAACATCTTATATTACGAAACTAGCAAGTCATCATACCTCCTTTAGAAGCGGAGGGGATGACAGTAGACGGGGATTTGAGCTCGAGATCATTATGAGGACATTCTAAAGTTTCCATTAGGTCAGAGGAGGAACCAACAGGACGTGATGACCTGCTAGTGTGAAAAAAAAACGCAAGCTAACAATCTATGGCCATATTACAAGGTCTTCGGGGCTTGCAAAGACCTTCCTTCAGGGAACAGTACCAGGAAAAAGGAAGCAATGGGAATACAACATAAAAGAATGGACTGGCCTGCCATTGAAAGAAGTTCTAAGGCAAAGGGAGGGGTGGAGGAAGACGGTCGACCAGTCTTGAATGGTGGCATGATGGTGGCATGAAGATGCCCCAACGGTTCAAAAGACTAAGGGATAGGTAAAAGTAATATTACGAACTTACTTTCGCCATGGGTAATGTATGTTTTTTGAAAACATCTTAGATAAAAAAGGATTTCTTTGGACACATTACAAAGGCACCTCAATAAATTAAATTGCCAATTGAGCATTCACCACGAGATACTCAGCGTACTAGGCGAAAGAAGGCAGACAAATAAATAGACCTCACACCCTGAAAAAGATAGTCTACTACATCTAACCACGACACTGATAGGATTATACCTAAGGTATTAACTAAAGTAAATGAGAAAAACCATCAGATCTGAAGTATGTTTTTTTTTACATTAAAATATATACTTCGTTTAAGAAAATAAAATGCTTTCTGTTCTTAATATACAACTTTAATGAGACGCGAGGAAAATCAAGTTTCAAAACATAAGACAATGAATCTGATCGGTTCCCATGGTGCTATAATCTGATATCTGCAATTGTCTGTTTCTCGTGTGGTAATAGTAGATCAAGTAGGTGGACAATGATACTCTGACAATGTTAAATTAATTATTGGTCGGGACTTGAAAAGACATTTAGAAGCCGAGTTTTGTTGTAGTAAACATTGACAGATAAAAACTATGCCCCGAGACTCAAATATTATATATATATATTGTTGTTGTTTTTTTGTGACGGTAGGCACCGCTACGGCGTACCGGAACCTTTTTCAATGTGGGAAAAAATATTACTTTTTTGTGTATTTTAACGTTTATTATTAATTTGTTTGTAGTTAAAAGTTAGCAATCCAACACTGAGTACCGGCACCTAGTTTTTGTTTTGTTTTACACAATAAGCACTATATATATATATGGCTCCTTATGTCTCGAAAGACAATGGATACTTCCGGGTAAAACAATGGTTTTGGTTTCTTCTTGAGACGGGGCAGAATCTTGCGTTACTTATCAAGCCGCTTCTGGAGCGGCAGAGTATACATACATATATATATATATATAAAGAGAGAGAGAGAGAGCTTTGTTATTTCATATATAATAATATATATGATTGAACAAATACTTCTCAGCTTTTTCCATATGTCTACGTTTCCCTACTGCAACAGTTTAAATCATGGAGATGGCATTCTAGAGGAAGTCAGCAATTCAATCATGTAAAGAATGCAATGCTCATGAGAATCAAAAGGTTTGGTTATGTATACTTACATGTACTGTATTGTGTGTACTGTACAACTTACTCTTGTCTTGTGTGCACTGTATAACTCATACTTGTGTGTACCATATAACTCACAGGTGTGTGTACCATATAACTCACAATCGTTTGTACAGTCACTGTATAACTCACTCTTGTCTTGCAAGTTTCAGGTGTTCTTCAGTCTTGAAAGTAATTACATCCTAGCCCATACCTCCCTTAGAAGGGGAGGGGATGACAGTGGGTGTGAACTGAAGACTATTATCAGGAAGTTGCAAAGAGTCCATTTCATACGATCATATTATGAATAAATATGACATGTAGCATAATAAGCAATAAGGTGCCATAGTTATTAAAAGATGAAGTTGAAACATAAATAAACCCAGATGAGGACTCGAACCACTAACACTTTTGCTATCCCACTGTCTATAAAAAAGCGTTCTAACCAGTCTATGGTCACGTGATTGCATGCCTCCACCCAGAGCCCGCCCACATTCCTATTCATACTAGTCCCCGCAAAAAGTTCTATATTTAGGGTCAACACATATTTAGCCTGAGGCTTGTTTCAAAGAGAAAGACCCTAATTTAAACTGCATATTCAATATAACTAGACGATGTTAATAACATTACTTATGGTGTGATATAGATACCTTCGAAGTGACAATAATAAAACTAATGAAACATAAATGTGACTTGAAGAGTATAGTTATTTGGTCGCGCATCAACAACCTGGGCCACGTCCAGGTAGGGGTCAGTGGTTCGAGTCCTCTTTTGGCTTGTCTATGTTTCATTTTATTTTCTTCACCATCTTCTCTTAATAACGTTGGTACCTTAATGCTGCTATTACTAGATGTTTTATGCCATGTTTATTCTTTACTTCAGCACTAAAAGATTCAAAACTCCATTTATATTCCACACAGACAGGCAACTTTCTCAGGCCGAATAAGGACCTTCTAAAGTTCTATATATGCTAAAAGGCAAAATAATATTCTCACCATCATGAAATGGCTATCGCAGAAGATCTCGTAAACTATCAAAACATTCCTGCAAAGTACAGAACCAGGAAAAAGAAAGAGATACACTTGACTATGAGAAGAAAACATCAGATGGATGGATTGAGGTTGGCTGATACCAGACATAGATGAAGGATGGTAAAGCCTGAACAAAAAAATGACCATCTAATACATCCTTGTAAACTAACAAGAAAACTGGTACGTGGTATGTCAAAGTGTTAAGCATAAGTGTTAAGCGACCTATTACGCTAGTGTTTTGATTGGAATGAACAATCCCAGTTAAGCGGACAGCAAAACTAGCCATAACAAATAGATTGCTACACTTTTGTTAATAGCCCCTTTAATTAATAAGCTAAGCATTTAAATTTTTAGACTTAAATTGTACTTTAAATGCTAGACACTTTACCATTGGGACGGACACATTGTCAACAAATATTTTGTTTATCTTTACTACTGCATTTTCCAGTGAGGAATTAGGTCTAAGGTTCTTGTGTCTAATTGGTTCTGTCTGTGCAACAAAAGAAAATTATTCTGAGAAACCATTAACATTAGCTAGTGTATAATTCTAATAATGAATCTAATTATCACATTTAATGCATTCCGATGTTTATTTATGGTAACCTAAATCATCATTTCAATGATCACACAGTCTTGTAGTCTCTAATGGTCTCTAATGCATGCAACTGTTTTGTTATGAATCGAGCATAACAGCATTAAATTATATTACCATTATATTAGATTAATCATTTTTTTAGAAAACATTGTCTATTAACTAATAGTTAATTGTTATAATTTTGTCAATATTTTCCTAAAGAAAAGTCTTTTATTTTATTCATTGGAGTTGTTGGGGGGGGGGGGGGGGGGTTGTACAAATCCTGATAAAAGTTAGGATTTAAAATTTCGAGATCCTAAGGACATTAATAGTCCTGAAATTAGTCGTGGAAAATAAACTCTATAACAGACAGTTTATCATTGTATTGACCAAATGACAGTCTTGATATCAGTCTGTAATTAAGAGTTTCTCAAACTGTGAAGCCTGCACCGTAAGAGGGGGAAGTGGTTGCAACGTCCTCTGAAGGGGGGGGGGGGTGTCGATGTGCTGACAAGGGAGGGTGGGGGGAAAGAAAGAAAAGCAGATCAATTTATTTATCAAGAAGCCAAAAAAAATTACCATGTAAAGTGATATTATTACCAATGTTTACAAAAATTTTAATGTTTTATGTAAGAGATTTCGTTTCAATTCAGAATAAAGAGCTTTTCAAATGTCTACCATTATCGTAAACGACAATATCGACTTACAAAGTTTTGAGGTAGACATTTCCCGCTAATATGATTCTTCTCGACTTTTCTCCAGTTTTTTTTTTTAATAGCTTGTGGAGAGACGACTTAGATTAATACGAGGAGTATCTTAAGATGTCTACAAGACATACGTGCGAATTACCCACTAGCGGATCCAGAACTTTGTAGTGCGGGGGCGATTTTTTTTCCAAAACCTTAACCCTAACGCCCAGTAAACCCTAATCCAGGGGTCTGCAACCTTTTGAGTCGGAAGAGCCAAAAGTTTCAATTTACACAATTTTAAAGTTTGTAAAGAGCCACAAATGTTTTCTTGCAACAATAAATAACTCGTGCAATTAATTTTTTGTTATATAAAAAGAACGAATCTATTTATTTATATATAAGTAGTAATATTTACAACAAATTAGTTAATAAATTTATATTGCATTATTAGATTTTTTTTTTATTTCGGTGACAACCATAGCAAATTAAACGTTTACTTACATTACTAACTTGTACTTCAATAACAAACAATTGGGTAAAAGAAATCAATGGGCTCGATGACTTTGGTTTTAAAATGTTTGGATACATTTGACTAATAACTTGTTGTTTAAGTTTCAAACACGATTCTAAATTTTCATTAGTTAGTTGGCTTCTTACTTTACTTTTAATTATATTCATGCAAGAGAACACTTGCTCGTACGAATATGTCGATCCAAAGATAGTCAGCACTTCGAATGCCAACTTCTTCACCTGACTGTAGCAATCTGGAAGATTATTTCATGCGCCGAATCAACTCACAGCATTTTTTTTAAAGCTGCCCACTTTTTACGTACATACATTTCTGGACCTCCAACTTTATTTTCAACTCCCAAAGCTTTACTTTTTTAATTGACCAATTGCATTTATAGAGATCCAGTATCAATACCAAATGGATCAATGTGGACTTCGTTACTATTTGTGTTGAGAGGATTAAATAGGAATGCTAGAATGGTTTTGTTGGTTTTGAATTGCTCAAATCAATCAAGAAATTCATCTTTGATTTTTTTAAACTGTGCTGAAGTAATTCGTGTCAAAAGTTGCACTAATTTTATCGTGATACTGCTTTAGACATTCAAATTGAAGTAACGTATCGCTCTTAATATCCTCTGCAAAAAGAATTAATTTTTTCTTCAAAACTAACCAATTCCTCTACCAAAACATAGGATGGGTTTCCCTTTCCTTGCAGTTTTGAGTTCAAATTCATTTAATTTCTCTGCTATATCAACCATAAAGTAAACGTTTTGCAACTATTTGTCGTTCTCTACTACGGGGAGATTCATGCCTTTTTCATTTAGGAATGTATTTAATTCATTCAAGCACAAAGCCAAACGTTTCATTACCTTACCTTTGGAAAGACATCGCACTTTATTGGGAAGAAGGGGGTCGGAATACTGAGTTTTCATTTCGTTTAAGAATTCTTTAAACTGACGATGTAGAGTGATTTTGTCAAGACGCTGTTAACAATCTTGATTACCAAATTTATTGCCTCATCTATTTCGGTCTGTATCGTTTTGGACACAATGAGCTTCTTGGGTGTAAGAATTTCATGGTTTATTGTACTCCGAAGAATCGTTGTCCCTTTATTTTTTTCCTTTCATATTTCTTAATTGCTATTTAAATGATTCTATTTAAATCGATCTTAATGTCTTCAGAGTATTTTTGCACGGCATTCGCTCTATCTTCCCTTCTAGTTTGTCCTTAGAGCGGTTGCAATCCTAGAAGTTCATCTTTTGGACCTTGGTAAGACATATACCTGACAAATAGGGCAACTTGTGCCGTGTCTTTAGGTCGCAATACTCATTTATAGCAAGTGATAAGACAGAAGAAAGTTGAATATCTTCCACCTGCAAATATATAACATTTGAAGACATTTTAGCTATTCTATCTTGTACTGTTTTAGCGGAAAGTTGCAAATCTTTGAAATTTATTTTCAACATTTCTGGTTTATTTTTGAGATCACGAAACAGTTCTTCAGATGCTCGTATGAAGCAGTCTTTGACATACTCACCATTTGTAAACGGTTTGCCTTTTTGTGCAATTTCTAGTGATTACCGCAAAGCTTGCCAGATTAGCATTACTTTTAGATTGCTTCTAACTTTGAGAAGATCATCTCTTCAAACTCATTTACTTGAACTTACAAAGCGATTGGAGGAAGATGCCAATTCGTTTTGCGATGAAAGCGAATTAAAACCTACATAGAAACATCCGACGACGGGGTCTTTCGAAAGCTTCCGACGGACTGACAACAGTGACAACGCGTGTAATGGGGGAGGGCTCTGGTGAAAAGCGAGTACAAATGGCTGAGAGATAGAATCGGTGCCTAATCCTCATTAAACGATTATTTAAAAAAAAATGTTTCTATAAAATAATTATTTGCTTATGGAACTAAAGAGCCGCTGCTTCACATCCAAAGAGCCGCATGTGGCTCACGAGCCGCAGGTTGCCGATCCCGGCCCTAATCCTATGCATAAACGTGCGTACAGCATATATATATATACATGAGAATAAAAAAAGCAGTGTTTCTCAACTTTCGGCAAAAAAAAACAAAAAACAGTCATGTTGAGGCCTTTCTCTTGCAAGCTAGGGTGTCTGGGGGAGCGCTGTAAGCTTCTCCAGTGGGGTTCGGGGCGAAGCACCGACGCAGAAACGCATTCTCCTGACCTAAAGCTCATTATTCATTCTATTTAAAAAGGACCTTTTCAATAATGTTGAAAAATATTCTAATATAAATTTATAGGCCCTTAATGCATTGCAAATAAAACCGATTTGTTCCTTGAAAAGATAAGATACCCCACATGCCCTACGCCGACAAAAATTATTTGATAAATAATATTCAATAAAATTCAAGCATAAATTGTGAGTTACAGTCCCGAATTTATTTAAGTAGAAAATTATCAGATTGAGTAAAAGTTGGAAAAAGGCGACTACGAAGTAATTATCTGGGTTTAGAACTCATCTCAATCGTGACTCTCATACTGAAAAATTTCGTTTAAATTCTAACTTTTCCAAAGCAAAGTCTTTCTTAAAATAATTATGATAAATTCATGTGAAGTACGTAAACTCTTCTTATCTTATCTTATATAATTTATAAGTTACTTCAAAAAAAGAAGATGATTACGTCCTACGCGTCATGCGTCTGGAAAGGGGAGGGGCGGTAGACTGAAAACGATTAATCCTAGCTCCTTTTTATAATTTCTGCTAATAATTGCATTTGGCATTAAAGAATAAGGGTGGGGCGACTCGATATAAGAACTTAATTTATAGCATATATAAATTATATTAGTGACAGTTTTTTTTTATTTTGTCATTTCTTAACTATAATACAAAAAGAAAAAGTTTTGTTTAGTCCGATGGGGGGAAGGCGATTGCATGTATCGCCCCTCCCACCCTGGTACAACCCTTTAACATTTTATATTTACTAATCATAAAATTTGAGATTAGAGTGTTGTGTGACATAATATACAATAGGTTCACATATCAATACGTAGTTTATATTATATAGATATTCTACTAATTTTGTTTACAAACTATTATTTCTCCATAAAAATAGGACCCCCCCCCCCCCACTCAGAGAGCTAGAGTGGGGAGGGCAGTACATGCGATAGCTACCCTCCTTTACCCCAACGAATCGGCCAAAATACCAGAAGGGGAGTGACATAATATAAAATGTATATATTAATTCAACTAATTTTGTTCCCAAACTATGATTTCTCCATAAAGGTTGAACCAACCCCCCCCCCACTCAAAGGGTTTAGGTGGGAAGGGCAGAAGAGGTATTCACCCCCCCCCCCCCCACCCAATCGGCCAACAGGGGAACGACAAAATATAAAGATTGGTTAAAATATCAATAACAAGTTTTAATCTTGTAGATATTTAATTGATTCTCTTAGCAAGGTGTGATTTCTACAGATAAATTGGACCGCCCGCCCACTCGAAAGTTTATGTGAGGGGGGGGGGGCGGGATTGATGCCATCGCCCCCTCACGATCCACCAAATTGTCTAACATGCTAGAGGAATGGGGCGAAATAATCTAAAATAGGTTGAAATATAAATAATCAGTATATATTATTAACATAAGCAATAAATTCGTATACAAATTACAAATACAAATTTTGAATATAAAAATAAAATTCGATCACCCCTACCGCACCCCCCTGGATCCGCCAGTGGAATTACCCTTGCATTAACTGATGCCGACAAATAGATGCATTAACTATAGTGCACACAATGTTGAACAAATCTAAACATGCGTTTAAACACTTCAACATCAACCCTCCCCTTTTTACTTTTTGACATGCGCGTCATTTTACTAGTAGGAAAAAAAAGGAATTTTGACGCCAAGAAAACACGCTGGACAACATCTGGACCCCACTGGGGGAGATGACAGATGACAGTATGTAGAGAGAGTTTAGCTTTTGTACTATCTATCTATCTATCTATCTATCTATCTATCTATCTATCTATCTATCTATCTATCTATCTATCTCTCTATCTATCTATCTATCTATCTACTAGCTTCTAGTATACAAGATGCTTAAATAATATATTAGAAACAATGTTTTCGAAATAAAAGCGGACTAGCTTCAACAAAATTTCATTAAATTTAGATTCTGAACATAGTTTATAAAGTAGTGTAAAAAAGCAAAACAGAATATTGTGTTATCTTTCATTTAAGGTAATTATCTGGGGGCTGAATCTTTATTAATTAAATCATTTCTTGAAGTTAGAAGATATACTTATGCCCATTTTTGTTCATAGACCATTCAAAAGAGTGTTTATGTTAAAAAACAGAATTTTACCAAAAAAATCTTGTTTAGAATTGATTGTTACTTAGTCGGTCGTAATCTGATCGAAAGGTTGATTTGACCCAGGTCTATGATAACCTCCAGATCTTATTTAACTTACTACAGACGTCCCTTTAAAGAAGAAGATAATTGCGTCTTACGTTCAAGAAGGAAAGCGAAAACTCTAGACGGAAGAACGATACGAGCGACAGTGCCAGAAGACATCAGAACCAAACATGGGAAGGGTAAATATACGTCTAAGTTTTCAGACCAAGGGGGGATCGTGGGGGATCCTGGACCGGACATGTTTAAATCTTTGCCATTATTTTTATATTCTTAGACTTATTATTGTAATTAATCCAAGGTAAGCCCTCAACGAAAGGAGGAAATAACAGACGATGCATTTATTTACAATTATTAAATACACAGTGAAACATGAACTTCAGCTATCAAATCACAGGGAGTCTTGTTTTAAATTCTACCAGTCCATTAGTACAGACCACCAACACACGTCCCAGTGTCGCTCAAGGTCCTCAATACAGTTCACGGGTAGCATGAATGACGACTCTTAGTTCCAGACAGCTCAGACTCCCATAACATGCAGGTCACGTCAGCCCAATCTAAAACAGTCCTTCTAGAATCAACATGTCGTTCCTACCTAGTGTTGAACGGTGTGCTGGTGCGCACCATCAGTGGCGGAGCGGGAGCAAAGTTTAAACAATATTTAGGCGAACATTATTCTCATTATCTTGACCTATGGCTTTAGTAAAATTATCAAATGTCATATACATATACAAATACTGAGAAAAGATTGATTATTGCGCTGTGTAGTGTTTAATTTTACTTTTTTTTTGTCTTTAATGAACGCCAAAATCAATAATTAGTAAATGCAAAACAGTCTTCAAACATAGTAAAGAGTGAAAGTACTCATGCCAACTGTCCATTGGTATGTAAGACTCAGGAGTTTCAAAGTCCTTACCTTATCCTTCAGAACTCGAACGTTGCCAGGATCCCCCCTCTCCAATATATATATATATATATATATATATATATATATATATATATATATATATATATATATATATATATATATATATATATATATTTATGTGTATATATATATATTTATATATTTATATATATATATGTGTGTGTGTGTGTTTGCGCGCTCACACACATAATTAATCTTTATTACATTCTGACCCTTCATTCTTTCGAAAGACGTTTATTGTACCCTATTCTTCCTGGAGTTTGTGGAAAAAATGCAAACTCCCCGTCGTTGCCAGGGGTCTGGGGGAGTCATGTATGCTCTACCAGCGGTGTTCGGGGTGGAGTCCCGCCGCCAAGCACTATTTCTTGTATTGAAAGCCAACAAAATGCATATTCTAAGGTATCTACATGCAATATCCTGCTATAAAATGTTTTATTTAAAATTGTATGTTCTTTTCTTACTTACTTATTTCCCCCTGCGCCGTTTGGCGCATTGGGCGACAAGCTGCTTCCACACAAATCTGACACTGGGAATGTCTGAAGACATTTCCCACCTGCTCTGAGGACCTACATGAAGTGTGGAGCCAAGTAGTACTAGGATGTCCCTGTTTGCTCTATCCTCGTAACGGCCTGCATGCCATCGCAACTCTTATTATGCATTTTTGTCAGAGACATGACCCGCAAACCTCATGCGACGCTCGGTCACAACCTTACTAAGGGGTCGACTCCCGACTCCCAGTTCGGCATAGGACTTCCTTGATTGAGACCCGATCTCTATTACTGAATCCAGGATTATTTGGGGGGGGGGGGGAGAAATTTTTTTTTTGTATATATGCATGTGTGTGTGTGTACATAATCTTTATTACATTCTGACCCTTCATTCTTTCGGAAGAAGTTTATTGTGCCCTAGAATAGGTTCTTACTGGAGTTAGTGTAAAAATTGTTGACTCCCCGCCAGTGCCAACAGGGGCATGGGTGAACGCTAGGAGCTCCTCCAGCGCGGGACGGAGCCCGGCCGCCAAGCACTATTTCTGGTATTGAAAGCCAACAAAATGCATATTCTGGGGTATCTACATTGCATTTTCCTGCTATTAAAAAATTTTATTTCAAAAACCTAATGTGCTATTCTTACTGACTTAGACCTTCCCGCGCCATTCGGCGCATTTGCCGTCAAGCTGTTTCCACAAAAATCTGTCATTGGTAATGTCTGAAGCCTCTTACCACCTGCTCTGAGGACCTCCATAAATGTGTGGCGCCAAATTGTACTAGAATGTCATCGCAACTCTTATTATGCATAATTCATTTTGTCGCAGAACATGTCCCGCAAACCCCATGCGACGCTCTGTCACAATCTTACTAAGGGGTCGACTCCCAGTTCGGCATAGGATTTCCTTGATTTACACCCGATCTCTATAACTGACTCCTAAAATCTGTCTTAGCCATCTTTGTTGAGCAACATTTAGTCTTTTTCAATTTTTGCATATAACTATTCACTGCACTTTATTAATGGAGCCCCGCCACTGGTAGAAATGTGTAACCTCTCTTGGCTAGGCTCTTGTAATTAGGTGAATGTAGTTTTCTTTAGATTTTATATCGAAAAGGGAAGTTTTATCGTCAAAATTATTTGTTCGGGGGGCTTAAACTGAAAAAATCTCTGGAATTATTTTCTTACAAATTCAAAGCCCCCTTAGCTAACCTTATAGAATTTAGTGACTGTAGTTTGCTTTAGAATAATATTGAAGAGATAGGTTTTCAACCTCTAAACCTTCTGTAAGGGGATTTTAAACTTAAAACCACCTGGAAGGTTTTAGACTTTAAAAAAGCCCTCTGGATGAGGGAAGGGTTAAATTGAAAACACCCCTAGGCTTGGCTAGGCTCATAAAATTTTTAGTGTGTAATTTGCTTTTTTTTTTTATATTGAAGACGTATTTTTTAGCATCAAATCACTCTGAAAGGGGGGTTTAAACTCGAAACCCTTTTGGCTACGCTCATAGAATTTTGAATGTGTAATTTGCTCTTTTTATATGAAAGAGGTGGTTTTTATCCGCAAACCCCGCTGGAGGGGGATTTTAAACACAAAACCCCTCTTGGCTATGCTCATAGAATCTGGTGACTTAAAAATGGATAGTCATATACTGAAGAGGGGGTTTTATTGTTCATTTCGGAGGGGGGCTTAAAATAAAACCTTCCTAAGCTATGATCATAGAATTTGGAGATTGTGGTTTACGTTATTTTTTTTTGTTTTGTTTTATAGAACAGGGGATTCAACTGCAAAACCCCCCGGTAGGGTTTTTAAACCCCTTTAGCTGCGCTGCGACAAGTCATGGTTTAGTATTAAAATCTCACCTAAAATAAACAAAATTAAAACTTAAATCAGTCCCTAAACTCCAACCCCCCCCCCCCCCCGGGGGGGATTTCATTTCGGGGTGGGGGAACGCATAACCCTCATTAGACACCAAAGCATTCTAACCAATAAACCACCTAGTCACAGACTTATGTATATATACATCAAGGATCCAACTATTATTGGGTTTAATTAACCCCACTAAGTTATAGCTATTATTAGTTTGTGAAAAAATAATTAAAAAAAAAGCCATCATTTTTGGGTTAAATTTGTTAAAGTCATTAAAGTCATTAAACAAAAACAAAAAAGTTCGTCTATTACCATGAGTTGATTCATGATCCAGACTCTGATTCCTTCTATTTGTATAATACACAGCGCTGTATTAGGCTCAGAAGTTAGATCAACTCATTGTTTAAAAAAAAAAGCAGTTTTGTTGTAAAATTTTATTTTTCAAAACTACCTCTATTCAAGTTGGAACTAAATGAAGGAGCCTCTCGGTTGGAACCCGGTTGGACACGAATATCAAAAACGGCTCTAACGATTTTCCTATACATTTTATAGTTAATATATAATTGTATATTGTTAGAAACAAAATTCTAGCTCGTCGGCCATAACAGGAAAACTTTTAGTTTGATTTATTTTTTATTTTTCAAAGTATCAAAAAATAATAAATTGAATTTTTTTGAACTAGGTCTAGATCTAGATTCAATTTCAGTTTTGAAAAGCTATCGCGTTCTTGAAAGGACAACAGCGTTCGGGAATTTTCCGAATGTAAGGCATTATTGGTTCAAAGGTTAAAGAAAAAAAAGAAGAAGAAGTTTACGCACCGTCTGCTAATAAACATCAAGTTTTGATGACGCAATAAACCTCTTTTTCAATGTAATCTAGATTAATGCAAAAATAAACGCTCTATAAGAAATATTGAACCACGTTTGGCGTTCTGAAGACAAGTCTATTATAAATTGTAGAAAAGAGGTATTGTTTTTTTTTTTAAAAGTATTGTTTTTTTGATGCTTTTCTTGTTCATTCTCAAATCACTACTCAAGAAGTAATGTAAAAAAATAATATATATTTTTTTTTTTCACTGAGCAGATAATAAAAATTTCGACAGGGTTAAAGGTCACAGCTTTTAAAAATAGTTTTTCTTTTTTTCCTTTTTTAGATTTTTCTTTAGGACCGTAAAATGATGTTAGTCCGGTATTGTTAGGTCGGTAATGATGCTGAAAAAACATCCCTCTGGGTGGGCCCTCCTGGGAGTTGCCGTCAATAGCATCGTGAATGACGGGCTGAGGGCTAAGTAGGTCAATGGGCTGACACTAGAGTTAGAACAGGCCGGACTTCACACCACATGCTTTCCCATCTCCATAGAAACCGTTTAACTCAATGTTTTTGCTTTTAAAAAAAAAAAATCACAAATTTGCTACTTCCGTTTCTTATTTTGGATATTCGGAAAGTTGGCACATGTTTCCGGTGATAGACACAGAGAGACAAAGAGAGGGAGGGAGTCCTGCCTGTCTAGGTATTAAGTTAGAGGCGGACTTGAGATTACCCAAAACGTT
Organism: Biomphalaria pfeifferi; assembly: GCA_030265305.1. Classification (NCBI taxonomy): domain Eukaryota; kingdom Metazoa; phylum Mollusca; class Gastropoda; family Planorbidae; genus Biomphalaria; species Biomphalaria pfeifferi. The sequence continues at coordinate 1,534,896 of JASAOG010000148.1, forward strand.
AACCATTGTTGAAACAGAGGTTCTGGTTGGTTGTAATTGAGAGACGCGGGATGTCAGTAAATGTAAACTTTAGCGACATTTAGAGTTTATTACGACATTAAGCTGGGAAGTGCGCAAGAGAATTAGTGACGGAGAGAGTTAACAGAAATATGGAGAACTAAGCACTGTGGCAGCACAGAGAGTTAATTGAATGAACGGAGAACTAAGCACTGTGACTGCACGGAGAGAGTTAACATAAAGATGGAGAACTAAGCACTGTGACTGCACGGAGAGAGTAAATAGAAAGATGGAGAACTAAGCACTGTGACTGCACGGAGATTTAATAGCGGGGAAAGTTAAAAGAGAGATGTGCCAGTGGAGAAGCTAGAGATAAAAGAGAAAGATAGAAGAGATAGATAGCAAAGAAAATGAAGAAAATGTGTTGAACAAGAGAGCTAGGTAGAGTGAGAGAAGAACGTTTTCATTGGGAAATTGAAAGTGTAATAGATTTATAGGCGACACAGAGAGATTAATAAGTACATATAGAGACACATAGACAGACAGAGAGAGGGAGAGACAGAGAGAAACACAGAGTGACAGACAGGCAGACAGAGATAGAGAGACAGAGAAAAACACAGAGTGACAGACAGGCAGACAGAGATAGAGAGACAGAAAGAGAGACATGGAGAGAGAGACACAGACTGCGAGAGACAGAGATAAACGGAGAGAGAATAATCATTTAGAAAAGAAAGAATAAGAAAGACAAAGAATAACAGAATTAGGGTGAGGGAAAGATAGACTAACAAAAGAAACATTTACAAAGAGGTTAAGTGAAAGATAAAGAAAATAACAATTTTTTTAGACATAATGAGAGCGCGATGGAGAATGTAAACAAATAATTACAAACGCCTTTGAACTCAACGAGCTAGAAAGTAAAGCAAGACAGAAAGTAAGACAGGTGTTGCCAAATGTCGGTGGAAAGAAAGGGGGAAAAAAGTATTTAGTCAACTAAGACTGTGACTAGCCGGACTGTATTAGTTGGTCATGAATGTTTAATGACCCTAAACCAAGCCATATATATATATATATATATATTTATGAATTAGCAGACGTGTTGGACTGGCCATCTGTGACCAGTCAACACAGTGATCGACGTCAGTTTATTCGGAGTGTCACGCCTAATTGCCTAATTGAGACAAACATCTATAAAAAAGTTAACAAGATCCTCGAAATAAAGAGTCATCCTTTGTGTCAGGATTTTGTGATTTTACCATCACAAAAGAGATACAAGACACTGATAGCAAAGACAAACAGACACAAACACTCTTTTGTTCCCCTGGCAATCAAATCATTAAATAAGAACAATCTGGTATAAACTTTGTCACATGTAAATTATGAGTGAGTCTGGTGTGAATGTACACTTTGGTTTCTTATAGTTATAATGTTTTTTGTTTGGTGTAATGCACAAATTGTAAGACAAATTTCCACACGGACAATAAAGATGATTCTTCTTCTTCTTATTATAAGAAGGCTGTTTGAGAAGTCACTGTTATGAAAACTTTGGGATGCGCTTGTCCATGGCATAACCTTCTCAAAGGGACTGGTGGCAAGCCCATGGTGTTTTCCCGGGTTTCTAGAAGCTTTCAGTGAAAGGAGAGTTACGTACATGAAAGAACTGAGAAAACTTTGGTTTGATCTTTATAATTTTTGAAATATCTTTTAAAATTAAATTTGGTCTTGACCATCCTTGAACAGTCGTCACCGTGGTTTGGGTCCTCATGAAGTCCATAGTCATGAAAGACATTAAGAAATAAACAGTCGCCAAAGAACACTTTTCGCCCCGTCTTCTATAGACCTATCATTTAGCATTAGATCTGTACTTTAAGTGAAGTTATACATTCGCTGAACCATTTTCTGTGTCTAGTAAGGGGGGGGGGGGGGGAGGTGGGACGGTATAAAAATGTTCCCTTCTTTTGAAATGTATCATTCATTTAGTTTTTAAGAGTGAAAGAATTTTTTTAGTTTCCCCTTTCAGACCTTTGCGATCTATGGGGCAGATGATGTAAAGGTCATCTGTTTCTTTGGCCCACGGTTTACGAGGGTGTCATGTGGCCAGCAAAATGACTAACCGCCTTGAGTTTTCCCCATCAGTTGTCAGGTACCCAGAGTCGCCCTAAAGATCCTAAAATTAAAAATCCCTGTCTTTACCAGCATTCGTACCCCGGACCCCTGGTTCAGAAGCCAAGCGCTTTACCACACAGCCACCAGTGAAATAGTCGGTTTTATGAAAATTTTTGTTTCACATGGTAAGAGTTAAATGTGAAAAACTGGGCCGGCTTTAGATAATTGGAGTCCCTAGTAAATTTGGTGGCCCCGAAAAAAAAAACAGCTAAAAAATAACATACTGCAACTTATTTAAAACCTAGGGTACTTCAACACTTACACTGCCCACAAGTCTCACTAGTTCTCCTATTTAAAAAAATGTTTAATATTCCCCTGCTACTTGACCAATGCCTTAGACCGGCCCTGAACTTGGGATGAATTTTGGTACACTTAGCTCAAAGGAAACAATTTAGTCTCGACACACACTTAAATCTATTCAGTATCGATGACAAACAAAACTATTGTTCACGTAGGAAATAAATCCTTTTTGTTGTTGTTGTTGTTTGCCTTCACCAACATTCCAAGAGATCAACCCCCCCCCCCCCCCAAACAACAAATAAATCAATAACATTCGGATGTATGCAGTGATGTGAGAATAACAATATAGCCGAGGCACTGCGGCTCAAAAATATCGTCTTCTTATATTGAACGCCAGATTGATTTCCCTTTATTTGTTCAAATGTAAAATCAATTCAACGCACACGCTCTCTAACAAAATCAAACAAAAAATACACTGATGTTATACTGCCACACGGTTTGATTTTTCTCTGTTTATAAGATATTTAAAAACGTTTTAATGGAGATTAGAGAAAAAAGTTCCAAATATTTTAGGAATTTGTTAAATTCCTGAATGGTACATGATACTATTGAAAAAGATCATCTTCTTCACTGTGTTGATTATTATTATTAACGGACATGTTTTAAAATAAAGCGACGCTCCATAAAACGTGTATATTATCTATTTCTTTTTTTAGTGTATGGATGGAGGTGGGGTGTGATGGCTGAGTGGTAAAGCGACAGTCTACCGAATCGCGGGGTCATTAGTTCAAATCTCGGTGAAGACTGGAATTTTCAGCTTCGAAATTTCTAGGGCAACCCTGAATCCAAAATAATTCTAAGGGAAACAAATCTTACGTGGGGGAAGTATATACGTTGTGCTGGCTACATAAAACCCTCGTTAAACGTCAGCCATAGAATAAGATGATCTTAACATAGATCCAAAATTATTGGAGAAACAGGCTGAAACAGCAGTTTCACTTTCCATCCAGCAAGACCGTCTTGAGGAGCGCTGTAAAGTCCACTATCGGGGTCCAGGACAAAGCCCCTGAGCCAATCATTTATAAATTTTTTATCCAAGCGTCTACAACTCCCTTTTTTTTTTTTCGTAGTAAAAAGACCGCAAGTCAAAAGGCTTAACTAAAGCTGGGCAGGGATGGACCGATAGTGAAATGTTTCTTTCAGTCTCCACACATTATTCACCATAGTAAAGAAAAGCAGGTAAAAGTAAGTGCAATAAAGAATGAGGCAGCACTGACCAGATGCGTTTCAATGCGCTACGAACCTTTAAAAAAGAACTTCTCCTAGAGTCTACAACGCACTTCTCATTGTAAGACGAGCGCATATCATAAACATTAAATGAAAATGAGGTGGGAATGGCCGGTAAGTAGTTACCAGATCTTACTTAAAAGATGAAACTATCTCTCTTACTAAATTAAAATATATATTTTAATTTGTGAAACTTTGGTTCTAATGTCAATTCACCCAAAACGATTGCTTTTGACCTACGCTCGTGCTGCGAATGGGTGCCCTACTCAGCGTGGCTGTCGAACAATAAGCAGTCCCTCAGCACTGTCCATTATGACATTCCCAAGATCATTACAATTTGTCATTCGGTCTTTGTATCTCTAAACGTTTACAGTTAACAAACAAAGAAAGCTTTGTGTTGTACAAAAAATTTATGGAAACTGTAAATAAGTAAGTTTCTCTTTCAGCCTTTGCGATCTATAGGGCAGATGACGTTAAGATCATCTGTGGACCACGGTTAATGAGGATGTCATGTAGCTACGACAAAGACCACCCGCCTTTACTTTTCCCCAACTATTGTCAGATACCCATCAGAGTTGGGTGGACTCAGGACGCCATAAAAATCTCGAAATTCAAAACCCAGTCTTCACAGGGATTCGAACCTATGACCCGTCGGTTCGTAAACCGCTTTACCACTCAGCCACCCCGCCCATCAGACTAAAGTGTTTGCTTTTCAAAAGAATTGCGATTTTCTACAACTTGGAGTTAAGAATAAAACCCAAACGAGACTTTCTGTCTAATGATTCAATTGGTCCGATCTAAACTCCTTCCCCCTCCCCCCGCTTCCAAAACTGTTGCTTAAAAACAGTTTAATAATGTATTACAGAAATGTTTACAGAAAAACCTCATCAGTAGCAAAACGTTTTGCCCGCGCGCAATTTTTCTGGCCATTTTTTCCCCTCTCGTCTGGGCAACAATTCTGACCAGATTTTTCTGCCCCGTTAGCGCTCTATTAACTTTTCGCTTAACCCTGAAAACCCTGCCAACTTGTTCTATTTCTTTTGGGGAGTTGGCCGGCTACTTGAGCTCGACTATTGTTGTCAAAGTTTAACTTTGATCATTTCTTTTTGTTTGTTTCAAAGAGTGGCACAGATCTTGACAAGAACTAAATACAATCTCATTCCACAACTCTCCTTCTTGCCTTTGTCACGTGCTAATTTAAAGAAAACCATGAAAGATTTGTTTTCTAAGAATAGATCAAGTGTAGAGACGCACTTTAGGCGACCGCTAGTGAATGCACATATGTAACGGTAGGAATTCAAAGCGAGACTGTAGCTTAGATATATAAATAGACTGTTGATGCTATGCTTTTATCGAAGTAATATCTTCAACGTTATAGTGACTGAGACTAGACCATTCACGTACTAAATCTACGACAGATGGTCTATTTACTGTTACTTCAATCTTGTCAATGTTTTCATCTGTACGTCTGTATATCTATATGAACTCAGTTAAAGTAATACTACACGCTCAGAAATAGGCAAGCAATCTTCTGGTCAATACAAACTCCACAGACACCGATTAGACATACCACACCAGATAGGCAGTCATTATTTTCATCAGTGTATGTCCTCACTTGCACTGTGTTGACAAATATGTTTATTTTAATATAGAAGTCTTGTATTTACATTTATTTTGTCGGGATCACAAATCGATAAACATAAACGATAAAAAAAAAATGACTTCACATTTCGGGTTGTTAAAAGAAGGCAAACTGTTTCTTTTGTAATATTTTCTGAAACAAGTGTCAAAGATATTTTGTTTCTTCTAGAAATCAATTTCCACTTCAGATAGAAAAAAAAAATCTTTACTGCCTAAAGTCCAATGGCTAATCCATTATCAAATTATTTAAAATTGTAATGATCACAAATAGACAACAAATATTAATGAAAAGCAAAATTAAGACACATTAATTCAAGAAAGAGTGCGTCTTACATGTTAAAAGATATATGTAAAAATACTCACTATTTAAGAGATTATATAAATGATAGATCCTTTGAGTCCTATATATTTAATATATTCAATAAAAAAAAGAGTGTTGTCACAAACAAGTTTAGGTGCAAAATTCCAGGTCGTAGAAATTATGAAAACTTGTTAAAATAAATGATTCAGATTATTATTACACTCTGTCTGTTTGTTTGTTTATCTGGCACAATATTTGTACAGGTTATTTGTCCCACACTCAATCTCGGATCTAGTTGAATTGTCGCACAATTATTTCTTGTACCTGACACATCAAGAATCAGTAAAAAAACAACAACAACAATTAGTTAATTAATTATTATTAATTAATTAATTTGTTTTGAAAGATATTGAACTTGACAGAAAACTCTAAGTATAAGCTGACATAGTACCCTTTATACTTTGTGTTGAGAATCATGCTGTCGCGTAAAAGTTTGAAATTAACGATAGATAGCTGTGAAAGCTTCTATTTTCATAAGCACTTCGATGGCTTGGTGGTTAGTGTATTGGCTTGAGGAGGCAAAAGCCCTCGCGCTCGAATTGAAGTGGTACAACTTTTAAAAAAATATAATTCTGACACGGTAACCTTCACACAGATATCCCCTTTCCTGTCCCTCCCCCTGTCCTGTCCCTCCCCTGTCCTGTCCCTCCCCCTTTCCTGTCCCTCCCCTTTCCAACTGGTCCAGACAAATGATAGGACCATAACGCAGTAAGAAAGCTACAAACATGGCATTGCGCTAAACAAAAACAATTGGTTTATCGCACAGATATTATTATTCTTGGTCTAGACTTATTATAAATGTAATTACATGCTGATCCAAACTAACTGATACAATTACACTTAATGTAAGCTTTGTTTTTCTTTTAAGTATATTAACAAATATTTTTTCCTGTTTTTTGTCATAACGAAATAGCAATAGCAGGACTTACACAGAAAAATTGTAGATGTGAAACATTATTTCTTTCTTAAACTAAAAACGTACAATTTATGTGCGAATCTTTCCATACACCCTCATCTTATAGCGTGGGCAGAGTGAACTGATCTTAGAAATAAAAAAAAAAGTAATAATGGCACGACCAAATAGGAGAGGGCTTTGAAAGGGGCTATTCCCTGAAGTAATTGGACTACACATTTGTCGCGCATCAGAATTTAAAAAAAAAGGACTCAGTGCTATATCTATATTAAACTACCGTAAGTGAAAAGCAAGCTATAAATAATTCTAAAAGGCTACGATACATTGAAGCAAAAAAAAAAAAAAGTCAAGCGAGACTGAATATTGTAAGCTGCTCGATTTGAAAAGAGGTCACATCATCCTGTGGCATCAGTTGGGGCTCGTACTTTTTACTAAGCTCTCTGAGATGTATAAATATTTTACGAGTGCGAGGAATGAAAGTTAAACAAACAAAAAAAAAAAAAAATAAACAAAAATCTGCAATATTTAATAAAGGGGCTCGCCAAGGGACATGTTTTTAAAAGGACAGCTTTCTCCCGAAGGCGTTGGACGAGGTTGGGTGAGGACATGGTGGTCGAGTGATGAAGATCTTGATGTTTGAACCGGGTGGGAAAGTTGGTCGTTGTGCTGGCCACACAAGCCCTCGTTTACCGTCGGCAATAGAAACAGATGACCTCTACATTACCTGCCTGTAAGGTCTGAAAGGGTTACTTTACTTACTGAATTAAAAAGGCCTTGGAGTTGACCTCTAAATGATTGATATGTAAAAGCTTGTCATAAAAAATGACTAATCTGTACTTATCACACGAGTGACATTGATGTATTCTTAAATGCATACATTTCTTTCAATTAAAGTTGTTTCGCCTAACAGTACTGTACCAACAGAAACGTGTTTGTCACTGATTGTTAGTCTAATCATTTTTGGTCTAATGATTATTAGTCTAATGTTTGTTAGTCTAATGATTGTTAGTTTAATGATTGATTCCAGTTGATATTGCTAATCTTTATGAAGTTGTTGTTTTTTTTAGTAAAAACTACTTTAACCCTTTGATTTCTAAAGTGGTAATGAAATATAAAAAAAAAAAAAAACACAATGAAATTTGGTTCTCGTCATTAGCGCCTCGTTAATGATCTACAGTTGACTCCGTCCGACCACATCGGATAATCGTGAGGAATAATATTGCTGTAACATAGCAAGCAGCTGAATCAAAGACACGTAACGGAAATGCTGTAGTAGTAACATTAATGTAACAATAGTAGTAACGCAAAAAGAGTAGGAATAACCAACGTCAAATATACTGAGAGCTATCACTTTGTTTTTATGATACTATCACTTTGTTTTTTATACTATCACTTTGTTTTTATAATACCATCACTTTGGTTTTATGATACTATCACTTTGGTTTTATGATACTATCACTTTGGTTTTATGATACTATCACTTTGTTTTTATGATACTATCACTTTGGTTTTATGATACTATCACTACAGTTTCTGCCCAAACCTCATCTTTCCTCCTGTTCATGTCCCTTTTGGCTAGTGCGCATTGTAGTACAGAAAGGCCTTAGGGCTGGACAGAGTCACAGCAATATGACACATACATTGTATCGAAGATTTTCGTACGTGGCGGAAAAAATATAAATAGCCAGCTTTTTTTGGTGTATCCGGTGTACAAATTGAAGGATGTGCTGATAAGTTATATTTTTTTTAAAGGTTTATACTAATGTAAGTGCATTTCTTAGCCTGACAGAATCTAGTGCTCTAAGCTCTACCGTTTGTAGTTCTAAATACATTTACATGACTTAAAAATTACAATTATTTATACAAACAAATGAGTGAATTACTAGAGCAGATTTGAAACGAATGTCAACTGGCACGCATTCAAATATTGTTAAAATAGGAGCTTTAATACTTTAAAAAAAATTTAGTTGTCAAAACGGAAGTTCCATTTAACGTCCTTGGCATTGTTTAGTTTATCCTCATGACAATTTCCAATACTAGATAGCAGACGTCTACGTGTTTACCGCTAGTAACTCATTGGGTCTTAGAAACAGAGTTTTAGTTAAGCTCACCTGTAACTGAGATTGCAGTTTTGTGAACATAGTTGAACTTCTGCTGACTGAATAGTGGATCAAACGTAGAGTTTGCGTTGATACGATGCCGCGCTCTAATGTTGAAGTAACATTAGTCAGTAGAAAAGTTGATTGCTTGATAATCTGTCTGTTACTCAGTTCAGATCTCTAAGTCAATGAGTCTCTGCAATTATCCGGATTACTGCTCAATGACTTATGTCCAAATGTGAACAGATTTGAATGGTGTTAAAAGGTTGACAAATTGGCTTGATGTTGACTCAATTTTGACTTTCTGTTGACTTGATGTCTAATTAATGTTGACTTGATGCTAACTCAATGTGTTTTGTCTTGAGAAATAAAACTAAAGTCTAAATACAGATCAGAATATTTCTTGTTTCTTTGTTCTTTTTCCTTCCAAAACAAAACATGAACGTGACCTGTCAATAAAAAACAAAATGTGTAATCATTACGTTTATTCTATTCAAATTATTGCGTATAATCTTCCTATTTATTCATTTGTCAACAAAAAAAGCGCAATTGTAAAAAAATTACTTATCTAAGGAAAATAACTCCACATTGACAGCCAAATCTCTCAATACTATATGAATTTTTGTTAATACACCAGTAAAGAACTGAAACCAAGGAAGTTTTTTTTTCTTTAGGATAATTATTTTGAAACTTATCCATCGTTCAATATTAGATTGGAATTTAACCCAAACATTGACGTAAACCAAGCTAACTTATTGTACGTTTATTTTAGGTGTTTTTTTTTTACTAGACCTTTTCTAAACTAGTTGTCTCTATGTCAGTAGTCTCTATGTCAGTAGTCTCTATGTCAGTAGTCTCTATGTCAGTAGTCTCTATGTCAGTAGTCTCTATGTCAGTAGTCTCTATGTCAGTAGTCTCTATGTCGGTAGTCTCTATGTCAGTAGTCTCTGTCAGTAGTCTGTCTAAAACTTACTCCTCCTGGTTGTAATATATCAAACGGAACTAATCAGAGTACTATTTATATCTGATGATGTCGCCTCAACAAGACAAATGTGGGTTCAGTGTGAGAGGAGCACAAGACGCCTACAGTTTGAGAATATCATGTTTTCTTATAGCGTAGTATGGCGTGGTCTGAATGACAGCCAACTGATGGCACCCTTCATGACGCCTCCGTCTTCCCCGCCTCGCCCCCTCCATCGAGTATTCCATTACAGCGACGCGTGATTCACTACGTTGCTTCAATTTTATTAAAACGAAAATATGTTTAAAGCTAAAATTAGACTCCCAGGGCGTAGATTTCCCCATCGTGGCGTGCACTTTCTATCCCAGCACTCCCCCTCCCACCCAGTACCGTGAAAGGGGAGGGGGGCGATGATAACGCGCCCCTGATAGCATGAAGTGGTCTCTGTTGACTTAACAACAACGCTGCTTTGAGAGTGCTAAAATGTCATGTTAATTGTACGCTTGAGACTATCCCGTTGTGCGAAGGAAAATATAAAAATAAAATAATTAATTAAAAAAAAAAGCCTACTTGCTAATTCAAATGGTAAAGAAAGTAGAAAAACGATTCTTTTGGATCAACATTTAATTTAACAACAAAATAGACGCGGGAACAAATTTATAAACAGTACAAAAAATAAATAAAATACAAATCGCTTAATCAACTTAAAAATTAGGATTAATTCAAAGAAAACAGATTTAAATGAAAAACTTTAAATTAAAAAAAATGAAAAGCTTTAAAAGAATCAGTGTTTCTTAAGCCAATGAAACAAAGACATTGTTTTCTATTTTCTGAATTATTCGTTGATGAACGGTGTATAACACTTGAAGACTGAAGAGTCATCAAATTATCATGTCATTGGAAGTTTAATGCACGCTGGCTAGTGAAGACATTTCACGGCCTATCCATGTTACAGTCATGTCATTGGAATTTTAATGCACGCTGGCTAGTGAAGACATTTCACGGCCTATCCATGTTACAGTCATGTCATTGGAAGTTCAATGCACGCTGGCTAGTGGAGACATTTCACGACCTATCCATGTTACAGTCATGTCAGATACATAGGTATAGTTAGATCATTGTACAATAAACTTGTACAGGAGAGATTCAGTTCTTAATGCCTTTCAATGTTTTCAAAGTTCCACGATGCATGTTTAGAAGCTTGAAAGATCCTTGCGTGGGTTTGAATAGTAGTAATTTAAAAGAAGCAATTGAGTGTGTTTCACTAAGCAGCCACTGCGATTGTGTGACTCAGCAGCCATTGTGATTGTTTCACTAAGCAGCCATTGTGATTGTTTCACTAAGCAGCCATTGTGATTGTGTGACTCAGCAGCCACTGCGATTGTTTCACTAAGCAGCCATTGCGTTTGTTTCACTAAGCAGCCATTGTGATCGTTTCACTAAACCCTTGCTATTTCTTGGTCACAAGATGAAGTAACGTGATTCCGCAAGGGAGCTAATAACTTACAATTTAAGTCACAGATATTGAACTGTCCAGATTATTGTTTTCACCCATTCAGTCTTGAACATTATCTAATTCTTAATATAGATATTTATTTAAGACAGCCAACTACAGTTTTTTTCCTTGTTTGGTTTCGTTTTTGAATGAGGAATCTAAAAGAGGAATTGAAAAAGCTTTAAACGATCTGAGATCACATTACAATTTACAAATAGAAGGATTATTTAATTATTCTAATACATGACAGTTTTAAGGTATTACAATTCAAAAATGAAATATCTCATTTGTGCGCCAACACATTTTGTTTCGTAATCCAAAAAAACAGTTAAAAGAATAAAAGTAATATCACAAACAAACAAAAAATAAAACATTTTAATAAATGTGTACTTCTATTTATTCTATTTATTTATTCTTCTATTTAAAAGAAAAGGAATATATATTTATATATTTAGTCATGGATGTTAAGCTTTAGAAGTTTATTCTCTGCATTGCTATACCATGCAAGATTACCACAGTTCCGCTGACCGCCTGGAGATACCCAGTTAAGTCTGCTTGCCGACCGACCATACGTAAACTTCTAGTACTCTTATGATTAAAGCGAGATGGGTGTCGTCCAAAATATTTTCTGAATATAACTACTATTGGTAAAATAACCAAACCCTATTTCTGCTCGCATGGATCAATACAATTATCTAACCATTTTTATATAATTTTTTTCTTTTCCTTTGTGCATTTATTTAGAAACTGATTATTGTACACACAAGTGCAATGTTTAACTAGCAATAATGTTGGTAATATTATTATAATGTATATATATATAGCTTCTCCCTAGAGGTCGAAGATGAGCACATTTCTCATTTCCTATGGACTGGAAGATGACTGTAATGTCTAATCCTCGCTTTAAAAAGCCGGCCGCATTATAATGTATAGAGCGCTGTGAACGGACAATGCAGGCTAAACGAATTAAGAGAATATAACACACACACACACGAGAGTTAAAAGGTGAAAAGTTATCTAGATAAGTGTTGAACAGGTAAGTCTTCATTCAAATCATTTAGTTTGTCTCATCTCATTTGAAATGACCCGGAAGTCGTATGTTTTCAGGGGTAAACGGGGCACAGAAAATAAAGTTGTTTTTATTCTATGGGTCTCTCTAGAATCTAGATGATATTTTATCACTTTCGGCTGCTTCTACATTCTCTATTGTCTTTGTTTTCCACTGAAACACATCTCTTCTTTCTTGATGTACGCCCCAAATGTGTACACATGTGAGGACAGATAGCGCAATGAAGACGGCTCAGCAATTTGTGTGAAATCCTCGTAGCAAACGAAAGACAAAGCCTCAGATTTGAAGTACCGACAGCGCAATGAACTGAAACGGTCACATTTACTGTTCGTGCTTCGTTGGGCAGACACTATTTAACGGCTCTCGAGAGTCGGCACACATTTTGGTTTTGTTGACATGCGTAATGAACGCGTTCCAGTTTCGATGATTTCCGAGGACATTTTTTTAGACTTTAGACTAATGTTAGTGTTAAGTTTCATTAATGATAGTGTTATTAACATCACTTGAAAACCAGTGATTGTATGTTTACTTAGTGTATGTGTGTTAGTCGATTAAACATCACATTAAAGTAGTTCCCTTTACTTATGACATAGTTATGATTCGATATCGTGTTATATGCTAACTTTTGCCATGCATAAATGTAAATTTAGGCTTCTGAGAACTTCAACTATTTCCAATAGTAATAAAGGAAATGTTCCCAGGATTAGAAATAATAGATTATACTCTGTTAAAAAAACAGATTTGAGAGAGTTGCGTCGAAAAAAAATAACGCTGATCTAACTCTGGTAGAACGGAATTCAAACATTGCAAGACGTTCTGACAGATCGGAATTCAAACTTTGCAAGACGTTCTGATAGAGCGGAATTGAAACCTTACAAGACGTTCTGATAGAGCGGAATTCAAACCTTACAAGACGTTCTGGTAGAGCAGAATTCAAACCTTACAAGACGTTATGATAGAGCGGAATTCAAACCTTGCAAGACGTTCTGACAGATCGGAATTCAAATTTTGCAAGACGTTCTGATAGAGCAGAATTCAAACCTTACAAGACGTTATGATAGAGCGGAATTCAAACCTTGCAAGACGTTCTGATAGAGCGGAATTCAAACCTTACAAGACGTTCTGGTAGAGCGAATTTAAACATTACAAGACGTTCTGATAGAGCGGAATTTAAACCTTACAAAACGTTCTGATTTCGCAGAATTCAAACTTTGCAAGACGTTCTGATAGAGCGGAATTCAAACCTTACAAGGCGTTCTGGTAGAGCGAATTTAAACATTACAAGACGTTCTGATAGAGCGGAATTTAAACCTTACAAAACGTTCTGATTTCGCAGAATTCAAACTTTGCAAGACGTTCTGATAGAGCGGAATTCAAACCTATTACACCAAAAACTTGTATTTGCTTTTTTCAGCTCAGCACTGATTGAGCCAACTGCTCTAGCTGTTAGGAATAGTTAGGAATAAGATGTATGCTTTGAAAATCTAGATAAATCATTCATGTTTTTCCACTATTTAGTAGCAATATATTTTTTTTTATTTCTCTTATTAGCTGGCAAAATCTTTATTGGTTCAAAAATACAAAAAAATGGACTTTGGGCATTGGGCGGACGGTTATTTCAGAAACGATTTGAATGTTTATCAACAACTTTGTCATAACAAAATTTAAAAAAAAAGCAACAATTGATTGGCCACACAGTAAAATACAAAATATAATCATTTCAAAATTAAATTTGGTTTACGCAGTTTTATTTACAATGGGAATTCCCGCACTCGACTCAAATGTTTCTATTTAGTAAGCCTACTAAAAAATGTTGTTTGTGCAAGGCTCACTGGAATGACTCCCTGCAATAATGAAGTATTAGAAAAAATAATTAGAAATGATAGACTACTTACTATCAGTTATCAGCTTCATAAAGGAGTAATAGATTTAAAAAAACAACAACATAAAAACAAAAACTGTATTATGTTACTTTCTATTTCCAAGAATTTCTGCTGGATTCTAGCACAAGTTTTAATTCCGCTATTTGCTTCTTGGAGTCTGTAACACTTTGTCTTCCCCAATTATACACAACATAACGTCATCACGACATATCATATTATGTATCCATTGAGTATCTTCATATAGGCTCATTACCTTCTCTTATTACTGTTGGTTATCGCCTAGACAATTAACTGATCATTACTCTTTTTTTTTTCTAAGTGGTAAGTCTAAATAAATATTATTTCATCTCTGGATGTCAGCCTACTTAATTATTAACATATGTATCATTGATTACCTTCACATAGAGGCTCAGACGTGATCTATCTGCATCGAATTTCAAAACCACATTCCCTAGTCATATCTATGGTCAATATTGAAATGGAATATATTGAATCGGCGAAAATGTGGCTCTTTAAAATAAAATAAAAATTATTACTGCAAAAGCAAAGGACGAAGATAATTAAAACCATAAAAAATTGAATGCATACACAACTTTGTTTGTACTATCAACATTATTGCTGCTCTCAAAAGTAAAATAATAATAATAATAACCATGAGAACTATGAGGGGCTCAATTTAAATTGTTGTGATTGCTTATAGCAGTTTGGGGTTTCAATTTATGTCAAAAAATCTTATTTTGGCAGCCAGCACTCAATGAAGACAAGCGTTATCTCTCAAATTACGTGACATATGCTAGTTCCGAGGCCCATTTCTTCAAACATACTGAAGAAACATTGGGTAGAATCTATATTCCTTGAACTCATTGCCTTCAAAATTCAATAAAACAAGACATCTAGCGATTAACAAAATCACATTAAATGTATTTTATATTTTAAAGTTGAAACGCTGCAAATTAAACATATTGCTGTAACCCTGCCTTGCACTAGTGCTTGTGGTGCGTACGAGCGCACTATTAGACAAGGACAGAAAGAAGAGTCTGAATTGTTGGGATCTAAGGATCTTTGTGCTGCTTGAAGACTGTAGTAGGAACCTGGAGAGAAGAGGTGAAGGCAGTCGTTGGTCCATATCTAGGTTGTCTAAGGAAAGGACTGGCATAATTAGGAACAAGACTCTCTGAATGTAGAAGGCTGTTATTTGTTTGTCCTGGTGAATAAACACACGTATTTATTTACTGTAGAACTTCGTTGAGTTGCTTGCCTTACATTTACTATAATAAATAGGTATTTGTTTATCGCCTATAGTAGAAGGGCGACTAAGGTTTATCTCAAAGTGGTGAGATGAAAGATTGGGCAATGTGGTTAGATCAAAGTCTGTGCATTATCTATGGTCGGAACAGCCATACTCCTTCTCCACAGAAGTTTTAAGAACGGTTTATAACCGATACAGTTTGAAAATAGCAGCGCCCTAAAGTTATGAAAGACTTTACATTAGTACTGCATTCTGCTCAAAGGCCACCTGCTTCTAATTCTTAGCAGGGTTGAACTCCGAAGACTTTCTCATTTTCGGGAGAAAGCGAAAAGATTTAAACTATAATTTCCTGAATGAAGCTAAGTAGCTACTATAGCATAAAGCTCAGATCAAGTCTAGCAGGTCTGGAGTTCACAAGTGTAAGACTGGATAAAGTAAACTCTCCCTCCAAACCAGACACTGGCATTACGTCTGTTGTATCTAGTTCACCCAGACGAGGAGATGACCACGAGCCACTGGCGGATCCGGGTGGGGGGCGGTAGGGGCGATCGCTCCCCCACTCAACCGACCCGGGGGGACGGACGAATTTTAGTATAGAATTAAACACAATTTGTATACGAATCTATTACTTATGTTAATAATATATACTAATTATTTATATTTCAACTTTTTTTTAAAGATTATTTCGCGCCCCCCCCCCCTCTAGTATGTAGGCTGATTTGGTGGGGTCGGGAGGGGGGGAATGGCATCTATCCGCCCTCCCCCCTCTCCAAAAACTTTCGAGTGGGGGGGGGGGCGGTAAAATTTATTTATGGAAATCAAAGCTAGCTAACAATATCAATTAAATATCTATATGACTAAAACTTGTTATTGGTGTTTTACTTAATCTTTATATTATGTCGTTCCCCTGTGAGCCGATTTGGGGGGTTGGGGCGAATACTTCTACTGCCCTTCCCACCCAAACCCTTTGAGGGGGGGGGCGGTCCTACTTTTATGGGGAAATCATAGTTTGTGAGCAAAATTAGTTGAATTAAAATATAATTTTTATATTATATAGCTCCCTTTCTGCGCTGGTATCTTGGCCGATTCTGTGGGGTGGGGAGGGGGGAATCGCATGTAGGGGGGGGGGTGGTCCTATTTTTATGGAGAAATCATAGTTTGTGAACAAAATAAGTTAAATATCTATATAATATAAGCTACATATTGATATGTGAACCCATTGTATATTATGTCGCACCACACTCTAATATCACATTTTATTAAGATATCACAATTTTTTTTCTTAAATCTGTCACTAATATTGTTTATATATGCAATAAATTAAATGCTTATATTGAGTCGCCCCACCCCTATTACTTAATGCCAAATGCAATCATTAGCAAATATTATAAAAAGGAGTGAGGATTAATCGTTTTCACTCTACCGCCCTCTTTTTCCAGACGAAAACGCGATGTTTCAAAACAGAAAAGTTAAATATGGCGACAGAGTTTATGTAATTTCGTCATTTTTTATCATAATTTTTTAACAAATGACTTTGCTTTGGAAAATTTAGAATTCATACCAAATTTCTCAGTAGAAGAGTAACGATTGAGATGAGTTCTCAACACAAATATTCTTTTCCAATCCACCATTTTACAACCTTTACTCAATCTGCAATTTTTCTAGTTAAATTTGGGACTATAGCTCACAATTTATGCTTGAATCCTAAACATGCAAAAAAAATTTAGAGTAAAATCTAATTGGCCCACTTCATTTCTCCTGCCACTTCAGACATTTTTTGTTACAGCTTTAGATTATAGTTCTGCAACAAATAAAGTTACAAACATGCGTATTGAAATAAATGTATAACATACAAATGAGCTTTTTTTGATATAAATATTATTTTTCGAACTTTTTTTTCGGCGGCAATCCTCAAAGCCTTAATCTAAATATGTGGGGTATCGTCTGAACGTTTTATTTGCAATGTAGTAAAGGACTATAAATTCATATTACAATATTTTTCAAGCAAAACATTTTTCAAAATTCCTTTTTAATAGGATGAATAATGAGCTGTAGATGTCATGGAAATACGTTTCTGCAGTGAAGAATGCAAGAAAACGCTTTTGGCGTAGGGGCTTCGCCCCAAACTCCACTGATTACTAATGAGCTGTAGACATCCGGAGAATGCGTTTCTGCAGTGAAGAATGTAAGAAATCGCTTTTGGCGTCGGGGCTTCGCCCCGAACCCCACTGATTACAAATGAGTTGAAGTCAGGCGAATGCATTTCTGCAGTGAAGAATGCAAGAAAACGCTTTTTACCTCGGGGCCTCGCCCCGAACCCCACTGATTAGTAATGAGCGTGGATGTCATAAAAATGCGTTTCTGTAGTGAAGAATGCAAGAAAACGCTTTTGGCGTCGGGGCTTTACCCCGAACCCCAATGAGGAGGCTTACAGTGCTCCCCCAGAACCCCAAGCTGTCAAGAGAAAGGCCTCAGCATGAGTGTTGATATAAATATATATATATATATGCTGTACGCTCGTTTATGCATAGGGTTAGGGTTTACTGGGCGTTAGGGTTAGGGTTTGGAAAAAATTGCCCCCCCCCCACTCCGAAGTTCTGGATCCTCTAGTGCCACGAGCCTGAAGATGACCATCACGATGGTGATTAAGAAGTAAATAGGGTCATTTGAAACCACTCCCTTGGTCTCCTCATCATTTCAAACTCATCTTTTGAAAGGGGGAGGTAATTGTTCTATCAGAGACGTGGTTGTTTTTTAAAGGGCCACCACGCTCCTACCAACCGTCTGCTTCGTTACCAGACGAAATAACTCCCTCCACTCCCTTTTTTTCCCTAAAATCAATCCCCCCCCCCCAACAATAAAGATAAGAGTAATAGCACCAAACAGATACCCAGGTACACACATACAAAGTCAAACATGGAAGATCAGGAAAATTGTCCTCTTAAAATTTTGAGACTCAAAAAAACAGCAGGTATTTAAAAACAAACAATGTTATACACGCCTTCGTCTCACTTCTGTGACCTGTAATGCCAGGCCTTCAACCCATCCCTGTCCCAGTAGTCTCAAGACCATTTAGAGACAATATGCCCACGAGCCCAGAACTAGTGACATCAAACCAATAATATATAACAAGAGAAATATATAAAATACAAAAAACGTACATCAATAAGACTCAACACCTGGAGTGAGAATTCAGACTCATGCAACGTTGTTTTTTAAATTTAATAGCTTTTGAAAATCAGCACGGAAAACCTTCTCCCAGATACCGTTCCCCCAAACCAATAGGTCCAAAAGGGATTAGAGCACACTGAACATTCTATAAGCATGAAAATCTAAAAGTTAATAATAAGCAAAATATTTTTAAAAGGAAACATTTAACAATTTTTTTTTAAACAAAGCTAATATTAAGTGACAATAAATTGATTGATTTAAAACAAATTTTCATGATTTGATTTTCCCAATTCTCTCACGACCTTTGAACTTGTATTTCTTCAAAGAATGTAGCAAATTTAGATCTAGAACTAATGATAATTCATTTTGCTTTGCTTTTAGACTGAGCATCTGACCCTAGGGCAGACATGACAAACAAAAAATTGTCCTTATCAAGCGAGGGGAGATTTCAAAATAAAATGTCCAAGGTCAGGCTTCAAGCTCTTGCAAAATGTCATCACAATCAGTGATTGTATTTCCAGTGACATGACAAGCTCCTTTTAAATGTATCTTTGTTTTAGATAGCGATTGAAATAAGCTTCTAATAATTTGGGATTCTTGTTTCTATTGGCCCTGACATTGTACAATTATTGTCACTTTTTTGTTCTTCTCTTTTATACAGGGCGTATTAAGAGTGCGGGTTGCTTGGGGCGACAACCTTACTTGACAATGCTCCTCATCTAAAGGCGGGGGTTAACAGTGGGTGATAAGAGGTAATATGAGGTTAACTTAAGTTAACATAGATAATGCTTAGATAATGTAGAGTGATAGGGAGTATCATGTCGTAAGCCGCAACAGTCGGATCAGTGTAGTCAAATGTAATATTGCTTTCTTGCTTATTTCACAGTTCATAGTTTGTAACAAACATCAAGTCACGGTGCCTCTGTGAAGAGGATGAGGAAACTTGTTGAATCCATGTCCTATCCTATTTAACTGTCCTAGACTTGTTAAAATCATGTCCTATTCTCTTGAACTGTCCTAGACTTGTTGAAACCATGTCCTATTCTCTTGAACTGTCCTAGACTTGTTAAAACCATGTCCTATTCTCTTGAACTGTCCTAGACTTGTTGAAACCATGTCCTATTCTCTTGAACTGTCCTAGACTTGTTGAAACCATGTCCTATTCTCTTGAACTGTCCTAGACTTGTTAAAACCATGTCCTATTCTCTTTAACTGTCCTAGACTTTTTGAAACCATGTCCTATCCTATTTAACTGTCCTAAACTTGTTGAAACCATGTCCTATTCTCTTGAACTGTCCTAGACTTGTTAAAACCATGTCCTATTCTCTTGAACTGTCCTAGACTTGTTGAAACCATGTCCTATTCTCTTGAACTGTCCTAGACTTGTTAAAATCATGTTCTATCCTCTTGAACTGTCCTAGACTTGTTGAAACCATGTCCTATTCTCTTTAACTGTCCTAGACTTGTTAAAACCATGTCCTATTCTCTTGAACTGTCCTAGACTTGTTGAAACCATGTCCTATTCTCTTGAACTGTCCTAGACTTGTTAAAATCATGTTCTATCCTCTTGAACTGTCCTAGACTTGTTGAAACCATGTCCTATCCTCTTGAACTGTCCTAGACTTGTTGAAACAATGTCCTATTCTCTTTAACTGTCCTAGACTTGTGGACTTCGTTTCGATATGACTGTGCGCCACAAGTTCGAGATCTTCACGACGACACACGCGAATTGCGCACAGCAGCACATTCTCTTTATGCAGGCCTTTTGAAAGAACTGCTCACATAGATTTCAATGATGATGATGTTGGTGCTGATTTTCAAAGGAAAATTTTTATATATTTCATATAGATATTATGTAAACATAACTAGAAATATTAACGGTTATTTTTCAAACATGATAATTTCAAACCTTTTTCTCTAAAACTAACAAATGTCTTTAAATTTTAAACGAAAGATTCATTAGTGACGATTCATTTATTTAATTAACCTCCCGATACACTAGAAATTATATTTTTAATTATGTATACACATTCAGCGTCTGATTTACGTATTGGCAACATATGGTTAAAGCATAAGCCCTATACCCACTCCCGCCAAAAAAAAAGGATATTTTAAATGGTTTTTAGAAAGACCGAAAGAAATATTGTCTTTAGTCTATCGTATGACTTATTATATCTCACATAGCTTTTGACCTTATAAAGCCTAAATTCAGTAACGTTTATAATTCTTTTTTTAAATTTGAAGCAGTATGGTCAAAGTCTTTGAAATCGACCCATTCATTGTAAACGGCCATACCATATTCTCGTCATAGCCGTAAGCCCACTTTTGGTTGACCAAATGAATCAAATCAAATTTATCCTTAAATCCACATTCTCAATTCTTACAATGGCGTTGTAAGTTTTGGAGGCTACATCATGTAAAGCTAGTTCTGGACTCTCGATAGGATCTGGTCTGTGTGTTTAAAGCTTTTGTAATAGAAAGAGTGAGGGGGAAATGGGGGGGGGGGCCTTTATGGAAAAGTGGGGTAATGTGTGTGTGTGTTTGTGTTTGGGGAAGGGGTGGGTGTGTCAGATAACTAATTGTTTGGTTATCTAGTCCAGCTATTAGACTGGTGTTAGTTTGGGAAATGGCTGAATGATTGGCTAGAACAACACAAATACAAGGAACCGAAAATTGAGTCCATGTTTCGCGTGAAATATTTTTTACAACATCGCTTCTCAACCTAATGTGTTGGTAGCCCTACAGTAACATGATGTGTGGGTAGCCCTACAATAACATGATGTGTGGGTAGCCCTAGAGAAACATGATGTGTAGGTAGCCCTACAATAACATGATGTGTGGGTAGCCCTAGAGAAACATGACGTGTGGGTAGCCCTACAATAACATGATGTGTGGGTAGCCCTAGAGAAACATGATGTGTGGGTAGCCCTACAATAACATAATGTGTGGGTAGCCCTATAGTAACATGATGTGCGGTTAGCCCTACAGTAACATGATGTGTGGGTAGCCCTAAAGTAACATGATGGGTCTTACTTGAAGAATGTTTAGGGAATGGTAAGACAGCAGTAATTTAACATTTTGCGTTTGGATATTGATGATTCAATCTGTCTGTCAGTTTGTCTGTCTGCCTATTTATCTATCTATATGTCTATCTATCTATCCATCCATCCATCTAAAACTTTGATGAGCTACTTAGGAGAACAAAAGTTATGGAGCTACTGATCTACCACATCACTTCGGGCTAATTCGTTCGACCTTAGCGATAATTCAATAGTTAAATTGATTGCTGGTACAAGAAAAGGGGGAGATATGTTTTTTTAAAAAATTTGGGAAATTAAGTTTTTGAAATGGTGCCCCAGAAAAGGAAAAGACGCTATTAGTTTTGTGTCGAAAATCTGTCCGTCTGTCCGTCCGTCCCATTTAGATCTCGTAAACTAGAAAAGATAGTGGAAATCTGACACCATAATATTTTAGACCATTCAAAGTTCTGGTGTAACGGCTACTAATAGTAACAAACAAGGGAGGCTCCTTAGAAGGGGAGACGACTATGTACCATAATTTTAACATATTATTAACGTTTTAGATTTTTTGTCAAAAACATTTTATTTTTTCATTACATTAGTATTGCTAAATTATGTAAGTCCTGTCCTACTAACTACTACATTTACACACACAAAAGTTTTCTTTTTTAAAAGAGAAAAAATCTATTTAGTATGCATATAAGTTGGAAAACAACTATTAATAAGTAGGTTTTCATATTATCGCGTGACCTGCTGTGCATCACTATTACCTAGTGTACTTAACTATATTTCTTTTTCTTTTTCTTTACGGAAATGTTTTTTTCTTGAGGATTTGAATACGAGATTGACCCTTTATAAATCAATTAGATCAATTAGATATTCATTATAAGACATCAGTTAGGCCAGGTTCACATGTAACTTCACATTCACTTTCACCTATCCCTTGGTCTGCTGGACCGCTGGGGCTCCACACAAGATATGTCAACCTTCTTTCTCCATTCTTCTCTGTCATTTGTCTTTGATAGAATTTCATTCTGATATTCTTTCTGAAAATATTGAAACCTGCCTTTTTACCAACCTGGGTGGACCACTTCGGGGGGCCGATTTCGAGTTTGTGTTTACACACAAACTGTCTTTGTAACCTTGTTTTCTCCATGTCAGAGTTGGTCAAAGTGTAATGTAAAGTATCAATGTTACCGACAGCTTAGGTACTTTGGGAATAACGAACTCCAAAGAGATTAGAAAGGCAGGTAAATGTTAGAAAAACCAATGAGTTATATTTGCATCTGACACAACTTGTAAAATATGCCATCGACTTAAGTGTCTCATTTTCTCCTTTTTTTTTTCTTTCACGCAGACACTTTCTTATTATTTTCACCCTATCTCTCTCTCTCTCTCTCTCTCTCACTCTCTTTCTGTCGCATTATCTCACCTTTTCAACTTTCTTTTTCTTTCTCTCTTTCCGAAATCTCCCTCTCTCTCTCTAGCATTTTATCTTTATTTCTGTCTGTCTCTCTCGTCCAATCTCTGCCTCTCTCTATATGTGTTTCTCTCAGTCTTTCCGTCTCTCTCTGTATCTGTCTCTTTCTTTCTGTCTCTCTAAGTGTCTCTCTGTATCTGTCTTTCTCTTTCTTTCTGTCTCTCTATGTGTCTCTCTGTATCTGTCTGTTTCTCTTTCTTTCTGTCTCTCTATGTGTCTCTCCGTATCTGTCTCTTTCTATTTCTTTCTTTCTGTCTCTCTCTGTCTTCGTTTCTTTTCTCGGACTCTCTTTTCTGTTTGTATCAATCTGTCTGTCTCTTTCTCTCTCTCTCATTTTTTCTCTCTGTCTCTTTCTTTTTCTGTGCATGTCTGTGTCTCTGTCTCTTCACAATCTTCAAAGCTCTTCATTAACGACACCTAAAATACTCTAAAACCACATTCCTCCCATTGCCACACACACACGCACCTGCATCTCTGGAGACAGGATGTTTAAAAAAAAGCATCATGACAATGGAAGTTCATGTTTACACAGAGTATACAAGGACTTTTGGAATTGATGGGGGCGGAAATATTGGTCAACTCATTGACAGAAGTAGTCCAGGGAATGCTCAGTTGCTGGAATGACACCAGACTGCAATGAGTGATCGTTTTACTTGCTCCGTTAAATAAATGACAATAGTATTGTCATGCCACTGTGTCAATAAAAGTATGACCTAAAAGTGATTTAAAAAAAAACTTGATTCTAGTAAAGTGCGATTGTTCTTTGCCTGGGTTGTGGGCATATTTATTGGCACAAATGTTTAAGTTAGTTTAAAGTTCCCCTTTCAGACCTTGCGATCTATGGGGCAGATGATGTTAAGGTCTATGTGAATATCTATTTTTCTATCTGTTTCTATAGCCATCGGTTAACGAAGTGTAACAGCTTGTTTATTTTAAAAGTCTCTATGTTCCTTTAGACAGGAAGATTGTTACGTACTATTTAGACCTAGTCAAGCCTCTTGCGTGACGGTCAATGTAGTTCGAAGCCGCTGAAACATGACACGTACCAAAGTTACTGAACAGAAGGTGAAGAAAGGTGAACCCTAGATAGTCGCCGAGCAGGAGCTCCACACCGTAACCCTAGCGAGGACTAAGTACCTGTCTAACTTTAGCCTGGACCATCCAGATCCTCAAAAAAGAAGCTATGAAGTCAATGTTACCTGGCCCCTACATCGCTACCAAGGGTCACATGATTTTGCACCCCCTCCCAGAGCCCGCCAACATTTTTTTCCTAATGGTCCCCACATAAAAAATCTAAATTTAAGGTGATGATTACAAGATTGCATTTCATATGTATGGAGTTCTAGCTTACTGACACACACACACTTGATTTCGTCTGTGGACGTCAAAGAACCCCCCCCCCCCTACCCATGTGCTGGCCACATGACACCCTCGATAGCCATAGAAACAGATGACCTTTACATCATCTGCCCTATAGACCGCATGGTCTGAAAGAGGAACTTTACTTACTTTTACTTGACTACAAATAATTTATAACGTCACTTCTCATTAGCCTGACTATAAGCGTATTTACAGTACTTATAAACTGGGAGCGGCTAGGGGAATTCGGCAAGGAGCAGTAGAGTGGCGTAGGCAAGGCACTAGCCTTTAAGTGATACAATTATGTTGTAATTTGAGGCGAATTATTAACATTTATGACCAACAGGTAGAAGCTTTAAAAAGTCAACTTTAAAAGATTGAAAACTTCATCTTCTAAAGTAGTATATAGGTAGATAGGGCAGCAATAAGTTGCATACATTATGTCAGTAATTACAAACTTCTTAATGCTAATTAATGTAATGGCAAATAATCTCAATATTGTTACGTATTTCTGAATCTTCTGGCTAAATGTACTAGAAGGCAAACAAATAAAAACACTGTAAAGAACTTGACGACTAAACTTTCAGCTTCATATAACTTTATTGACTATTAACTCTAACAATTTGTTACTGTAACGTGTAGCGTAGAAGACTGTACAATATCTGTCAGTTTACAGTTAGCTATTCTTCGTTGCAATTCATCTCTTCTCAACTTGAATCGAGCCGTATTCCACAGAACAGACCAACGACACAGTTCCCAGTGTCGCTCCAGGTCTCCCAAAGCTGAACCGTTTGATTGTCGTCTGAGCTGAGCCGAAGGCTCTTCGAACTCAAAGTTTGAAAAAAAAACTTAGGTCGTCCAGCCTGAACAGTAAAAAAAAAAACAAACCTGTGTGAACACACAGTTCTGTTTGAGAGCTACCCGAGCCAATGCCTTAGGCCCCCGACTCATGGCCGAAGGCCGAGGACACCGGGAGCCTCCGTCATTTTCCTTCACTATACCAAGCTAACCGTGGGGGACTCGCCATTTATGTAACGGTCCTTTGAGGAACGGTGCATGGATGTGTGACAGTTTTGTGGGGACTTTTTTACAACCCCGCCCGTGCAAGGGGTTGACTCTCGTCTACCCGTGGGCATCCCCACGGGCGTTATGTTTTGCCATTCGTTTCGCCTAGCTACCCCCTCAAGTAGCCGTTTCCACCCAGGTGCCACGATGAGGCAGAACAGCTCACCTGGGACCCAAAGCTGAACCAAGTCGTACTCAAGTCTACCGAATCAGAGCCGCACACGTCTTACATCGACTGTATCGACTGTAACGGCTCAAGTTCATTGTAGTTCGCTGTATAGACTTTAACGACAGGAGTCCACTCCAGTTAACTCTACCCTAGTTAACTTGCATCGAGTCGTACACATCTCTCTTCTACTGTCTCGCACAGTAGACAACAGTACCGACGACTCACTCACGACTGACTTTCACATTAACTTTCTGGCTTATATAGAGTCCCTAATCGCTTCTCCAAAGTTGCACAAACACTGCTTGTATGTTCTGGAATAACACGTGAGGAAACGTCACATCCTGTCTTTATTTATACATGTAGATTCCAGAGAACACTCGCTGCAGTGTCATCAAGTCGGGGTCACACGTAGTGACCTCTATCTGTCACTGTTCATAACTGTAAGTATAACGGTAAGTGTAACTGTAAGTGTAACTGTAAGTGTAACTGTAAGTGTAACTGTAAGTGTAAGTGTAACTGTAAGTGTAACTGTAAGTGTAACTGCAAGTGTAACTGTAAGTGTAAGTGTAAATGTAAGTGTAACTGTGAGTGTAAGTGTAACTGTAAGTGTAACTGTAAGTGTAACTGTAAGTGTAACTGTAAGTGTAACTGTAATTGTAAGTGTAACTGTAAGTGTAACTGTAAGTGTAAGTGTAACTGTAAGTGTAACTGTAAGTGTAACTGAAAGTGTAAGTGTAACTGTAAGTGTAACTGTAACTGTAATTGTAACTGTAAGTGGCTGGAATAAGAAAGTAAAAGGAAGTATTATTTGGCGCTTTTTTAAAACTTATCTTGCAATGTAAAGTTAACATCAACATCAAGATTCACATGAAACCCATAAAGGGCAGTGGAAGCAAAATGAAGAAAGAACAGACCTCAAACTTGGCAAGACCACGCCAACACCTGTCAAATCTTTCCATTAGTCAGCGTCAACTATATTCCCCACTAAGTGGTCACGCGGTCACATGACCTGGTAAATTCCCACCTACATTCATTCATGCTCGCCTATTCACATACAATTACAACAAGGGTAGATTCAATATTTTTTTTTTTAACAACATCAGTATCGTGATTGATGAAGCTCTATGCTACCTGTTAAATTAATTATTAGTTTCAGTCTAAAAGTCAAAGCTATTCATGCTGTTGTTGTTTTTCTTTTTTCAGCAGTTGAACATAGTATTTGGGCTTAAGTAAAACTAGTTCCCCTTTTAGACCCGCGTTTTACCGTGCAGATGATGTAAATATCATCTGTTCTGTGGCCCAACATTAACGAGGATGTCATATGGTTATCATAACGACCAACCTCCTTTGTTTTTCACCAACAAATGTCAGGTACCCATTAGAGCTGTGTGGACTCAGGGGGCTCCCTAAAGATCCTGACATTAAAAATCTCACTCTTCACCAGGTTTCGAACCCGGGTGCCTCCATTTCGGAAGCCAAGCGCTTTACCACCCAACCTCCGCGCCTCCAACAAGTAAAACTAGGTTAGCTATTCATGGCCATGTCCGTGCTGCCCACTTCTATGAGTCAACCTAACCTTAAATAAGTTGGGCAAGGTGAGGGTCAGTGTCAAAACGATATGCTATACTCGTTAACAATCACTCCCTCCCTCTCTCTCTCCCTCTCTCTCTCTCTCTCTCTCTTTCTCTCTCAGGTGCCCCTAGTATCTAAACTTTGTTTAATGTTATGTATATATATATGTATTTATATTAATATATATATCCTATGTTTTAAACAATTCTAGGTGTGCATCAAAATAAAGTTAAGTGAATTTCGGTAATAAGAAAATTCCCAACCAGAACAGAAGCCTATGAAACATAGTGGAAGCTGCGTTTACTGCAAATGCTGAAGTGTAATAGAGATTCAACTTTAAACAAGATTCCCACATCAATATTTAATGGCGTGTTCTTTTCTTGTCAATAGCTCGGTATTTTCCCCTATTATTTACTTCCTTCCACGTCTTGGTTTTAGAATTCAGGGGAGATAATAGGGAAGTAAAGCTACGTTTTCTTGTTCAGTTTTGGTATAATTCGCTTATTGAATCTCATACAGCCTTTTTCTACATTTCAAGAAACACAATAGGCTACTATTTAGTGTCCCTTGTATTTGGTCTTGTAAATTATGCGACTAGTGTCTATCATTGTATTTCACGATATCACTGGTACTTCTCAACCTCGTTTTGAAAAAACCAGCAATTGATTGAAACTAAAGAAAAAAAAATAGAGACAAATTTTTTAAAAAATGCCCCTCACATCATTATAGAGGTTTACATGTAAATCTAGTCACCTAACATCTATACATTAGATAATTCAGCCTTGCACTTTATGACAGCTCTGATTGAGTGACCTGCTGACATGTTGGGGAGAAGTAAAGACGGTTGGTCAATGTGCTGGCCACATGACATCCTCGCTAACTGTGGCGAAGAAACAGATGACCTTTTACATCATCTGCCCTATAGATCGCAAGGTCTGAAAGAAGAACTTTACTTTTTCTTTTTTTTTTACATTACATGTATTTAAAACTAGACGAAATGCACGGCGAGTCATCGGCTGATTTTACAAGTTAAAAGCAAATTTCATACATTTTGAAAAATAAACCAAACACTTTTCTTTTTTTTTTTTAATTCATGCCTCCTATGGTGGTTGTGGAGTTTATATAATTCTATAACCACTTCCTCGAGAGCCTCCAATGGTGGTTGTGGAGTTTATATAATTCTATAACCACTTCCTCGAGAGCCTCCTATGGTGGTTGTGGAGTTTATATAATTCTATAACCACTTCCTCGAAAGCCTCCTATGGTGGTTGTGGAGTTTATATAATTCTATAACCACTTCCTCGAGAGCCTCCTATGGTGGTTGTGGAGTTTATATAATTCTATAACCACTTCCTCGAGAGCCTCCTATGGTGGTTGTGGAGTTTATATAATTCTATAACCACTTCCTCGAGAGCCAAAATAAGGTTAACGCAAAGTTTCATCAAGATTTGACAAACTTTGTTGGTTTCTAGAGGAGATGTTTATGTTCAACTAAACAATGTCAGGGGCGGCGCTAAAGTGAGCTGCAGTGAATGTTGAACTAAAAAAATAAATTAAATAAAGCTATAATTTTAAAACCTATCTGAAAGAGTGTCAGTCGATCATCGAATCAAATCTCCTATAATACCGCGAGACCATTTGTTAAGGTTATTAGTTATTAAGTCATGAGTGAAAGTTTAACGCCTCCGTCCGTATTAAAATTTTATTGTGCCACAAGTAAAGAGTAAAGTTCTCCTTTCAGACCTCGCGATCTATAGGTCAGATGATGATGTAGAGGTCAAAGGTCATCTGTTTCTGTGACCAACGAAGGCTACAAACGCAAGACATAATGTTATTCTGCAGTGCTAAAAATGGCATAAAAAGTATCACATAACTTTTTAAAAAACCTTATCATCTTATCATCACTCTATTCTTATACACCGGATACACGAAAAATCGAGCTACTTATATATATACATATATATCACGCCAGGTATGACAATCTTAAATAAGGAGCATACATACACCTTACATACACCTCACATTGTATTTCATTTATTAGATTTATCTAGTAGAAATACAATAGATGAACTATCGGTGTATGATCCGTCTACGGCCAACAATCAAACAATACAAATAGAACATCCGGCCATAAAATCTGACCACAGAAAGAAATGTGTTTAGGATAAATCGTTTACTTTATTTGCAATAAATGAAAGAAAATTTTAAAAAATGTGTATGCAAACATCACGACTGTCAGCACACACACACACACACACTCACTTTATACCCAAGGAGACAAATAAACAAATATAACAAATAACAAATTAAGTTCATTATACAAAATAGCCAGATAGACTAGTAAGTTTTATTACATAGGACTTAAAGGGTATACTTTATAAACCCAGAAATCAGAAGCAATCTAATCAATACCTCTGGCTATGAGAGAACTCGCGAGTTTCCTTGGAATGTTGCCTTTCCTTCTCTAAGCAACAGTGAACTTAACTAGCTCTCTAAAGGAACTTAAACCCCTTGATTTCGAGAATCTTCTAGGAGCCATTTAATTGACTGTTAATAGTTCCGAAATAAAATATGAACGAAGAGGCTTAGCTGTGTTTCGATACACTCAATAGTCAAGACATTTTTATAGTGAGATGCTAGTCTTTATTCTCATTTATTTTTTAGATAGCCTTCATGATGATAAGTGTGTACAGAAGAGCATACACATTTCAATCAAATAGTCGGAGTGGACCTCGGGGATGGAACTAGTTCTTATATAACGCAAAGAATCTTTCATTTCAAAGCTATGACGCTATGTATATGTTTAAAAAGTAAAAAAATGAGCCTGTTTTATATAAACATAATTGTTAGTCCAATATAAACTAGGTAGGCCTTAGGACGTAAGCCATAGACTACATTCATTTCATCAACTCGATGGCTAAACTATTACAATAGCAAGCAAGTTGCAAATACAGAGTACGACCTTAGAAAATAAATAAATGAATACATAAATCAGGTTGGCTACAGAAATAGTCCGAATGATGAATGCCCACTTATGTTTTGCTGGACATTTAAACTTATGTTTACTGGACATTAGAGTTCAATTCATCAATATCCGTACACATTCATCTGAACCAGCAAGGGATCAATGTATGACATTCGAAACCCCTAATACATACATGGCTTCTCTCCCCTTTCCAGCCGGCCATTAGAAAATTGAAAATAAATTGTTGCCTGATAATTTCCCTGGTGTTAACGAACAGATTTTTGTCCCTCTCCCTTGTCGGCTATTTTCTGAACTTGGAGAAATTGGATAATAAAATAAAAATGAATATTCTCCACAGAAATGTTGTCTGATCTAAAGTAACAATAGACGTGCAATATTTGTATTAAAAAAATGTCGATTTCTTTCATTTAAACACATGTTCTTATTTTAAAAAGAAAATAAACTGCGACTCACAAACTTGAATGATTTCACTTGCATAAATTAAAATTCTAAATTAAATGACTTGACTTTTCCTGCGTACCCCCAGATGGTCGTAGACTCTTCCAGGTTTGTTCGGCCCATTCTCTGCGGGTTCCAATGAAGTTCCCGCTTTACCAAAGGGGTAGTTTGTCTTCTCTAGGAGTGCCCTATTTAACTCGTTTCGCTTTTCAATTTCTAAATTTAGTGGAAATATTATATTATTTCATTGCATTCTATAGTTTAATGTTTTAAAAGTTGTTTGTTTTTAAACTATAAATAGAACAAATGAGCCTGAAATAGCAATATTTTTTTTTCTGTGGGTTTAACAATGACATAAATAGAGAGCGTTCCATTGTGTACTGGATTAAAAAACAATGCTTCAAGGTTATCTTTGGTTGACTAGTAAGAAGCAGCTCCTGTACAGAAGACAAAAGAGAAACTCAAGCCAATGTAGTATAATGATTACAAAATGAGCAATAACACAGGACCAGTAGTTAGTAGAAGAGAAAATTGGATAAGCTCAGTGATATCTCTTTGATAGCACTGTGATAGCTCAGTGATAGCCCAGTGATAGCTCAGTGATATCTCTTTGATAGCCCAGTGATAGCTCAGTGATATCTCTTTGATAGCCCAGTGATAGCTCAGTGATATCTCTTTGATAGCCCAGTGATAGCTCATTGATAGCCCAGTGATAGCTCAGTGATATCTCTTTGATAGCCCAGTGATAGCTCAGTGATATCTCTTTGATAGCCCAGTGATAGCTCAGTGATATCTCTTTGATAGCCCAGTGATAGCTCATTGATAGCCCAGTGATAGCTCAGTGATATCTCTTTGATAGCCCAGTGATAGCTCATTGATAGCCCAGTGATAGCTCAGTGATATCTCTTTGATAGCCCAGTGATAGCCCAGTGATAGCTCAGTGATATCTCTTTGATAGCACTGTGATAGCTCATTGATAGCCCAGTAATAGCTCAGTGATATCTCTTTGATAGCCCAGTGATAGCTCATTGATAGCCCAGTGATAGCTCAGTGATATCTCTTTGATAGCCCAGTGATAGCCCAGTGATAGCTCAGTGATATCTCTTTGATAGCACTGTGATAGCTCATTGATAGCCCAGTGATAGCCCAGTGATAGCTCAGTGATAGCTCTGTGATAGCTCAGTGATAGCTCACTGATAGTTCAGTGATAGCTTAGTGATAGCCCAGTGATAGCTCAGTGATAGCTCAGTGATAACTCAGTGATAGCCCAGTGATAGCTCAGTGATAGCTCTGTGATAGCTCAGTGATAGCTCACTGATAGTTCAGTGATAGCTTAGTGATAGCCCAGTGATAGCTCAGTGATAACTCAGTGATAACTCAGTGATAGCTCTGTGATAGCTCAATGATAGCTCCGTGATAACTCAGTGATAGATCAGTAATAGCTCAGTGATAACTCAGTGATAGCTCATTTATAACTCAGTGATAACTCAGTGATAGCTCAGTGATAGCCCAGTGATAGCCCAGTGATAGCTCAGTGATAGCTCAGTGATAACTCAGTGATAGCTCAGTGATAGCTCAGTGAATACGTGCTCCCTGTTTACTGTTATCAGAGATGAGTTAAAATTTTCGTTTTGTTGTATTAAAATCAAACCAAATTCCTTAAAAAAGCTATTCAACTAATAAACTAATATCTTTAAATTATATATTTTACTTAATTCAGCATTTTTTCCACTAATTGATTTAAATTAACAACTCTTAGTTTAGGACTATTTTGTCTCACTAATCCTTTTTTTTTTATTAGCCTTATATATATATAGATCTAAATATAATTAGATCTAGAATCTAGATATTTAATATTATTTAGATCTAGTCTATATTTATTATTATATCCTTAGATTTTAGATCTACTCAGTCTAGTGTTAGACTTAGACTTTAATTAAGGCTTTAGATCTACTAATCATCTACTAATACTACTAATAATAACTAATAGTAGTATTCTATATAGTTAGTTATACACGTAAATGTATTGATCTAGAATTAGATCTAGTCTAGGTCCATATTTTGAATTTAATAAACCATTTGATTTGATTTAATTGTCATTATAAATTAGCTTTCACTTTAGACTTAGACTTAACTTAGGAATTGTAAACCTTAAACTAGATTTAGACTAGTCCTTTAAAAACTAAAATCAACAACAGTCATCATGAAATTGCTCTGGCTATTTAATCTAATAATTACTAAATACACACTAGCTGAACATAGAACTAGATCTACCTTAGTCAACATTAAACTTAAAAAGGAAACAACAGTCATAATCCATCATCACACTCTAGATCAATGCAACTTCAAAAATAACCTAACATACACATCCATAACATTAAAGAAGATCACCCATCACAAATGGAAGTTCTCAATCAGACACAGCAGAAATAAATACCTATCACTGTTAATATAAATAGCAGGAGATGTAGAGTCAAATCCAGGGCCTAGATCTAAAGATCATCATGTCTCCATATGAATACACCTGTGTATTATGCCTTAGGCAACAAAGACGCATCATGGCACTCTGTACCTCAGTTTACATCAGGACTGTTTGGTTCCTTTGATGCAGACACTTCTAACCCATACAATATCTTAACACCATCCCAAACCAAACTCACCAACCACTAGCCAGATCCACTCCTGTTAAACCTAAATCTACTAAAATTAATACAACAGCCTCACTAAACAAACCTACTAAAGAAGTAATACCAAAATATCTTAGTAATAAATTTTCAAAGCATTAGGAACAAAACAGCAGACTTAGAAATTTTATTAGAATGTGAGAAACCAGATATAATTGCAGGAACAGAAACTTGGCTACATCTTGAAATTTATAATGCAGAAATTTTCAATAGTAATTATGAAATTTTTAGAAAAGATAGGGCTGATAATCATGGAGGAGTTCTTCTAGCAATAAAAAAACACTCTTATAGCAGAAGAAATTACCTCACTCAAAAAATATAGAATCAACATTTTGTAACAACATTTTTGTAAATAAATACCACCTCAACATCCCTAATAATAGGCAGCATTCACAGACCACCAAATTCTAGTTTAGAATACATGCAGGAACTATGTAATCAGATTACTACACTTAAAGAGACAAATAAAAATGCATTTTTTTTTATTATGGGTGATGGTGAAACATGAAATATAAATTGGAAAACACTAACCATAGATAAACACCAAACCTTAAGGACATAAATAAGCTTTTCATAGAAACTTTACACAACCTAAGTTTAGATCAAATCATTAAAAAGCCAACTAGATTAAACAACACATTAGATCTCTTCTTAACCAACAGACCTGGATTAGTAGTTGATTATGATATTATCCCTGGTCTATCAGACCATGAGATCATAAAAATACGCAGTCAGATAAAAGCAGTAGCCAATTCAAAACCCAAAAGAAAAATCTTACTCTGGAATAAATGTAACCTAACACAACTACACCAAGCTGCATTAAACTTTCAACAAACATTCTTATTAGAAAAAGACATTAACCAACCAGTCGATGACCTCTGGAATTTCATTAAAAACCATCTTAAAAGCATTATAGAAAATAAATCATATACCAACCAAATACATGCCAAACAAAATAAATAAATGCTGGTTTAATAATAGACTAAAGAAGCTTTGTAAACAGAAGGAAAACATATATAGAAAATTTAAAGAAACTAAGGCAGAAAGAGTTTACAAAAAGTATATAAAAATTAAACACTTAACCCAAAAAGTAAGCAGACAGCTGCAGAGTGAATACATAAACAATGTAATATCTAAAGATAACAACAAAAACCTATGGTCATATATTAAGTCTAAGAAAATGGCAACAACACGCATAGCGCCATTAAAAGATGAACATAACATAATACATAATGATAATGAAACTAAAGCAAACATCCTAAACAAATACTTTGCATCAGCATTCTCAGCCCAAGGAGACAAAGACATATTACTGAATTTGAACCAAGTAGACAACATAGAAGATATAGTAGTACAAGAAAATGGAATTCAAAAACTATTAGCCAACACCAAACCAAATAAAGCGTCTGGACCTGATGGTATTCCATCTAGATTACTCAAAGAACTAAGCAATGAGCTAGCCCCAGTGTTCAAAATACTCTTACAGGCTTCACTTAACCAGGGCAGAGTACCAAAGGACTGGAAAGAAGCTAATGTACCCCCCTATTTAAAAAAGGAGGAAAATCTGACCCAGGAAACTACAGACCAGTATCACTTACCAGCATTACATGTAAAATCCTAGAACACATAATATGTAGTAACATCATAAACCACTTAGACAAACAAAATGTCCTCACACCATACCAACATGGCTTTAGGAAATATAGATCATGTGAAACACAACTAATAGGACTAATTGATGATTTTTCTAAAGGTTTAGATAATAGTGAACAAATAGATGCTATCTTACTAGATTTTTGTAAGGCTTTTGACAAAGTTCACCACCATTGTTTGCTTAAAAAATTAAAATATTTTGGCATTAATGGTCCACTGCATCAGTGGATTAAAGATTTTCTGATAGGGAGAGAACAAACTGTAATAATAAATGGCTCTAAATCAACACCGATAACAGTAAACTCAGGTGTACCTCAAGGAACAGTCTTGGGTCCACTACTATTTTTAATTTACATAAATGATTTACCAAATTGCATTACTTCAGGAACAAAAATCAGATTATTTGCAGACGATTGCATAATATATAGAACAATAAAAACAACACAAGACACAGATATTTTACAAAGAGAATTAGATGAATTACAGAAATGGGAATCAAATTGGAGCATGTCTTTCCACCCAGAAAAATGTCAGTTGTTAAAAGAGTAACAAAAAAACTAAAACAAATTAATTCCACTTATCTTATTCATGGCAAACCAGTAACACAGACTAAAAACGCAAAATACCTAGGTGTTATAATAAATGAAAAACTGTCATGCAATCCACATATTGATGAAACTATACGAAAATCAAACAAAGAATTAGGATTTATTAAAAGAAATTTCTATAAATCAAATAAGAACATAAAACTAAAATGTTATTTAACCTTGGTAAGGCCAATAATAGAATATGAATCCTCCGTTTGGGACCCCTCAACTCAAGAAAACATTAAGAAACTGGAACAGACACAAAATAGAGCAGTGAGATTCATAGCAAATGAATATTCACATTGACTAGAGTAACACCTATAGTAAAATCACTAAATTTAGAAAGCCTTCAGGACAGAAGACTCAAAAGTAAAGTAGCGATTATACATAAAACACTGAACCATAATCTTCAAATACAAAAACAAAATTTAATAAAATACTCTGAAAGACACAAAGATAAAGGTACATTCCTCGTCCCTTATGCTAGGATAAATTTGTACAAATACTCCTTCTTCCCTAGTGCTGTTAGAGCATGGAATGGGTTGCCTGAGCTAGCCAGGAAAACCAGTGACTTGGCAGAATTTAAGTCATTGGTTAATATGCATGACTAAATGCATGACGCGTAGGACGTAACATCTTATTTTTTGAAGTAACGTCTGTATTATATAAGATAAGAAGATAAGGATCTTGTTGGTTCCAAACTCAAATGGAACGTCCATGATCGACCATTTTAAATTCATAAATATATTTATATATATATATATATATATTTAAATATACATATTATTGGACAATATAATCAATCAGCTTTTGAGTACTACAGATTAACATTCCTATTATACCATCTCATTTATAGATGGAAACACCTGTTATACCCATGAACTATTTCTCTAGAAAATATTTCTTCAATTGGTGTGAGAAACTATTCAAAACAAAACAACATCACAAAAATAGCGCATGAAACAAACTGTAATCCATAATTACACATGTAATCAGATGAACTAATTACAGATTAGTGAGAACATTTTTTTGTTCCGTTGTGTTTAATCGGATAATAACCCGGTCAGAAAATATTAGCAGAAACCCTATTACCTGCCCCTGTCAAATTCAAGCAAAAAATGTTACAATTTCAACGCCATTGTTTTCTCCAGTTTTTGTATTCTAAAGCTTATCAGCCTATCCAACTGAAGACAGAAAGAGACAAGCATAACTTCACAGTGGTCAGAATGTAGAGACAGAAGGAGAGACGACATGTTAACGCACTAGATTTGGTATCTCCAATTTCTTCTCTTTCAGTTTCTTCTTTTCTATTCCTTTCTCTATTTTCTTCCTCTCACACTCTTCATATTTCTTTTTCACCTCCTTTCCTAAGTTTCTCCCTCTTTTTCCTTTTTCTTCTCCTCTTCTCTATGTTCGCTCTCTTTCTCTCTGACTTTCTCTTCCTCCAATGTCTCTTTCTCCCCAACTAGCTCTGTTGAACCCCCCCCCCCCCAAACATACACTTACTTTCCTTCTCTTCCCGCTCTCTCTCTCTCTCTCTGAAACCATTTCTCTTTTTCTCTCTGTCTCCCTCTTTGTTCTCTTTCATACCCCAACTCATTTTTCTTTCTCTCTTTATCTTCAAAATGTCTTCATCTCATTCTCTTTCTCTCTCTCTGCATCTTATGTGTGTGTGTGTTAGTGTTTTGAAAACCACAACTTTAAATTGTTAAACTCCACATTTCAAAGGAAGACAGAAAAAAAGGTGTAATTAGCATCATTTCAACTCTCGTTCAGAAGTTCTCACCTGTCGACGTCTCTTTAATTAGCCCCCAAAAAGAATTAATTTCTATTTGTGAAAGTTATAGAAAAAAATATTTCCATATTCATAACTGTTTTAAAGAATGTCTCTCATGGACAGACAACTTCTGTCTGTCTAAATATTAGAAATTGCAAAAATCCGGAAGAAATTGTATTTGGCATAAGCAAAAGCTTATTTTGGATTTTGGTTTTCAGAATATTAATATCTATATGTTAGACAAATCCAATTTCCCCTGTCCTATATTTTTAACCGAAGAGTCTGTCGAAAAGTGTACATCGATCAAAAAGTGTACATCTGTCGAAAAATGTACATCTGTCGAAAGTGCAAATCAGTCGAAAAGTGTACGTGGCTCGAAAAGTGTACATCTGTTGAAAAGTGCAAATCTGTCGAAAAGTGTACATAAGTCGAAAAGTGTACATCTTTAAAAATGCAGCAATGGAACTATCGGGCGCACTGAAGTATATATACTCCAATAGTTTTTTCCTTGCTATATGTGTGTATATGTTTTGTTACGTATTTGATTAGTTACTTTTTCTAAATGAAAAAAAAAAAAAAGAAACACAAATCACAATCTTGCAATAGTAATATATATATATAGTCATGTAATGCTAACTGGTATATTTATCAACGATGACACAATACTCCTCTACTATTGATATACATGTATATATAGTTACGAAACTTACACAAAATTTATGTTTTCAGTCCATTGGGCTACAGGACTAATAAAAAGAACAACATTTCATAAGGCTTATACCCAACACTGTCACCTATATATGTCTACTAAACCTTCTAATTCGAGTAGTCACAAGCAAACACGTAGCCACCATGATGTCGAGTGTAATTTTTTTTAAAGCTTGGCTCGTTTGCATGGAGCCCCTGACATTCTACTAAAGTAACAAGAGACTATGAAATAAATGAATAATTTGTTTAGGTCATTAATACGTAGAATGTTTACAATCTATAAATGGGATGGTAATGATGGTACTAATCAATTGTAACGAACATTGGTGACATGAATAATTGTTTGATATACTGGTGATACAATATTATTCAATAAATACTGGTAATATCAAGAACAATAGCGGTTTCACGAGTCCGTGCAAGCTAATTCAGTATCCAGTAACTACTGTCAGTCACAACACTGGCCCATCCCACTCATCAAATCTTTGAAAAGGCAGCGCTTTTGAACAGCGCTTTAAAATTTGTAAGTGACAGAACAGACATATGGAGGGAATACAAATTAATAGCGATTCTACCCCATCAATGGCTCGTTAACAAATCTGTTCTTTGGCATTATTTTTTGGATCATCCTCTATACACCTTACGACATCAAACTCTGTGAAAGTGCAGGTCCAAGCTATTTATTGTTAGGTGTCGCGTAGCATAAAGCAGCTGTTGTATTAAGCTTATTTTTAGTTTCTGCAAGCGTCTACAGTGCAGTGTCGACAGGTTCTTGGATCAAGCATACTTTCTTGCAACAGAAGTGTACAACTTAATTGCAGAAAAGGATAGTAATAGGGAAATGATAAAACGTTTTTAAAAGGACAAGGAAACTCACTTATAGTTATGAGCTTGAACGAAGATAGCTAACTTGTTTAATTGTATTGTACAGTGTGCATATTTTTTTAAAGTGATTTCTAGTTGTAGAATTAAAGCTGTGTATTTACTGTTGAGGGATCTTCCTTTTCAATTAAAAGTTTGCATTCGAATCTCCGGCATAACTATATTATTTGAGTGTTCAGTCATTGTTTAATACATAAATCTACACTAAATTTTAAAATTACAAACGAATTGTATGATCAACACAATCTTATAGTAACATCAAGACATCTTCACATTGTTGTAGGCTATAGTCTGACTTCGCTTCTATTTCAATTACTACTTCACATTAGCCACAGAACATTACAAGTTAAAAAATATACTTGATAACAGGAAAGCGAAGGAAAGCGTTCGCAAGGTGGTCAAAGAAAGCGCTTCAGGGACACCCTCAAAGCTTCTCTGAAGGCGTTCAGCATACACCCAGCCACCTGGGAGACAGAGGCACATGACAGAGCATCATGGCGTAGCGCTGTGAAAACTGGCGCACAGGTTGCTGAGGAAAAAAGATCAACGCTGGCAGAAGTTAAACGCCAGAGAAGAAAAGCAAGGCAAACGACACTAGCTCCAGCTGGAATAACCTGCCCATTGTGCGGCCGAACATTCCGGGCTCACATAGGTCTCACCAGCCACATGAGGAGGCATAAAACCCCAGTGCAAAGCCCTCAGCCCCCTGGATGACAAAGTGGTCATCATCGAACCACGATGGACGAACTATATATACTTGATAACAACTTTCACTTTTTTAAAAAAATAACACCTTTATTTATCACTGGGAAGTCCGTCTAGTCTTCATAAACGTCGCTATTTCCAACTACTATCCAAAACAGCCTCTACTTATACTAGCGCCAAGTTGCTCTCCTGTTCGTCTAGTCTACCACGTCATTCGTCTGTCTTACT
Organism: Biomphalaria pfeifferi; assembly: GCA_030265305.1. NCBI lineage: Eukaryota > Metazoa > Mollusca > Gastropoda > Planorbidae > Biomphalaria > Biomphalaria pfeifferi. The sequence goes on from JASAOG010000148.1 coordinate 1,574,738, forward strand.
ACGTCACTACTTTTACCGTCGCTCAAAACAAGACACAATATATTTGTCTAACAAAACTAACCTACTCTCTTTTATCTAGTACATAACAACATCTAGCACTCAAATAGAAATGACCGTGACATAGAGATTCCACTTTGCTTGTATTGTATGATCCTCCGGATTTGTTTACCTTTGAAAGTTTTTGTAACCTAATTTCTTTTGAACCTATCTGTACTTGTGCATCCTAGCAACTAAGCTCGCTGTATGTTGTCCAAACAACTTTACTTTCTCTCAACGTCCATGACCTTGTGTCGATGACAGCCAAACACGCCTGGGAATATTACTTCCTCGTAATTAAGCCCTGAGACTGCTGGAGGCTTAGATGTGATGCATGCCTTTATATCCTAGCTGATAAATTGTTTTACGAAAGATAAATGATATGAAATAATGTAGCGATTTGTAAAAAAACAGCAACAGAAAACTCTATGTAGAGCTCCGTAATTCGGAAACCACAGCACAGTTCATCTCCTATATTGGTCTAGTCATCTGAACTCTCCAACATAACAGTGAGCACCAAGTAAGACGAGAAAGATCCAAGTTTGTCCTAATCCATCACGTGATAGAAGTGACATGAAAAGGGAAGCACAGAGGAGTTGTTAGGGTTGAAGATGTGAATGTAAAAACGTTTTTGTGCTAAATGATTTACAACAGCGTTTCTCAACCTGTGGGGGTCATCTCTTCTAGTGGGACTCAACCTGTGGGGTACTCTCTCCTAGTGGGACTCAACCTGTGAAAGTCCTCTCTCCTAGTGGGACTCAACCTGTGGGGATCCTCTCTCCTAGAGGGACTCAACATGTGAAAAGTGAAAGTGGTGGAAGGAGCGCAAAGTTGGTCTAAAGTTATCAATTCATAATTAACCTGATCAAGGAAGACCTTATTGTATCAAAGTCGTTTTATCTTTAAGTAAGAAGGACTTGCAAAAAGACAAAACGTTCTTTTGAAGAAGACATTTCAACAAACCTACGCCTATGCAATTCTATTCATCTTTCTCTAGTTTAAAATAGTCTAGTTTCTCCCGAGCGTCGTTTCATTGCCCTAAAACTCGTCTGCTAGAAGACGTCTTGCTTAACACGTGACCAAGAAAGATCACTCTTTTTTTTTATTTCTACCTCACGCAGCGGCGAAAAATAAAAGGAGGAGAACAAGTAATCTACTCTGTTTTAAACCGTCACTAAAAAGCAAGGCCGGACTCAAACGTTGTGGGGCACTATGCGAAACGGATTTCGCGGGGCCAAAATTGGGTAGGGATACGGATAATAAGTGAAAATTAAGAGTTTGTATTAGAAAATAAATTTGTCTTTACATTTTATTCATTCTTTACTACGTACAGAGCTACTTTACGAGCCTTGCGTGTAGCGAAGTCATCCAGAATATCATAAATATTCCATTTCCTACATACATCACGCTCAATAGCAAGAATTACCAAATGTTTCAATCTATCTTTGAGAATTGTTGACCACAAGTAATTCTTCATTAGTCTGAAGCGCGAAAAGCTTCTTTCACCAGATTCCAAAATTACGGGATAATAACGTTTTTTTTTTTTAATCTCGCGTAGGGTAGGATTGGCATTTTCCATATTGAATGACTACCCAAAATGACAATTTTTGTCTACATATTTCAGGTGATTTGTATGAGTTTTCTAAATATTTTAATAATTTCCGGATATTTCCGGGATTTTTTCGAATATTTTGCAATTTCAGGAGATTTCCAGGAGCTCCTGGTAAATCGACAGGAGTTCGCGGGAAATCAGTTATAATTTATATAATGGTTTAATTTAATAATTTATACACCTAGAATTAGCGCGGGTTCTATGATAGTGCGGGGCCCACTGCGGTCGCATAAGTGCGGAGCCCACTGCGGTCAACTAAGGCCGGCCCTGCAAAATAGCGGCGTATGCTACGCCGCCGGTCGACTAGTATTAATAAAAATAACAACCTTAACAATATGTTCTTTATTGTTTTGTATTCCTAGAGACTTCCTCATTCTTTAATTAAATTGCTGAACAAAAGACGTTTACTATGTCTCCTAGCTTTCATTCTGATTGGTAACGTTTCCAAAGTCAATCTCATGAGACTCGTGTGACCACCAGCTTGAACAGTTTATTAGCAATGAATTATGACCCTTCGAGTTTTCCGGACGGTACACGCACTATTGGAATGGCTGTAAGAAAAAAAAACAACACTTTATAAAACAAAAAGAGAGACTCGATCTAAGAGCTAAAGACGTCTAGTGAAAACGAAGTGAGACATTTTGTCCAGTAGAGCAGTGGTGTCCAAACTTTGGCCTGCGGGTCACATTCAGCGCGTGAAGCTGTGCTCTCAAGGCTCTCAAAAATTTGGTTCTCTGTACATGATGAGGCTGTAAATAGTAAGTAAAGTTCCCCCTTTCAGACCATGCGGTCTATAATAGGGCAGATGATGTTACGATCATCTGTTTTTTGTGGCCAACGATTCACGAGCAGGGTGTTATGAGGCCAGCACAACGACCAACCGCTTTTACTTTCCCAACTACAATCAGGCACCCGTTAGAATTGGTTGGACGCCATTGAAATGTCCGAAGTTCAAAACCCTAGTCTTAACCCAGATCGAACCAAGGACTCCAGGTTTGGAAGCCAAGTGCTTAACAACTCAGCCAGCGCCCCCCCCCCCCCTTTTCATGTGGCGTAGTGATCTCTTTTATAAGATTTGACGTATTTTGTGGTCAAGCTGCCCTCAAAATGTAGGTCCTTTGTACCCAATGAGCCCGTAGAGATCATTATAGTAGACTTGAGGTATTTCTCGGCCAAGCTACCCTTGAAATTTCGGTCGTCTGTACCTAATAAGCCCGTAGACATCAGTTTTTTAGACTTAACGTATTGTTGCGGTCATGGTGCCCTCGAAGCGTTTGTTCGGATATGTATTTGGCCCAGAAATCTAAAAGTTTGGGTACCGCTGACGTCCAGCAAGTACAATAAAAATGAATATATTTTTAATGCCATGACGCCGCACCCTGTGAACTGATTGTGGAGTATAATCTAAATAATCACTTAACGCGTCCGACGGGTCACAGTGTCGAAAAACAATATTTCTCCATCGGGTACATTATCTGGTGGCATGCGTGTGCTCCCCGTACAGTACATTCAATTGGCGGAGTAGATAAAATGGTTAGTTCCCATGAAACGTTACACTCCTTTGTCATGTCCTAGTTCTATATTTATATTGGGTGTGTAGTGAGGGATTTATTAAATGTTTGTGAGTGTGATTGTAGGGTGTTGGGGGAGGGGAGGGGGGGGGAGAATCCAAATCTCATGATAGAAAAAGATGAATGTTATTTAATGCAAAAGATCGCGTGAAACTATATCGCTTCTTCTCTCTTGCTGTATTTGATTGCTTTAAGAATGTAAGCCGTATCTTAAAAACAACAAACATTTTTGTTGAATTTTGTACCCATATATCTTTTATTGGCTTGACTTTTAAACGTCTCAATTCTTCATTGACGCTAAAACTCTAGATTTTGAAACCATTTATCAAGCTTTGGACTCAGCCGCTGTTAATTTCAATTTAGACCCATTTGATGCCAATACTAACAATTCTATTAACCGAAAGGGTTGACCGTGACGAAAGTGGTCAAAGTTGAAAAGTATTTTAGTCATCTTTTGTGTTGAACCTAATTAAATGAATGTATCGACTTTCTCCTCTGTTTAAAAGTCAAGATTCATACTGTATCATGCTGCGGTTAGTAGGACCATTACTATAACATTCCCATGATGTCTGGTTAACTAGTTTCGACATTAGAGTCATGCTAGATTTCTTTACACTGCAATACAGACTTGAAGCTAAATGCCGTAAACAATGACTATTGCATATATAGTACTTATAAAGGCCACCCTAGGGACCAAAGTTATAACTTTTATTGAGATAAAATGGGACAGTAAATATAGCGAAACATCAAACAGACTTGACCAAAGCACGAACTATCACGCCGATTCGGCAGCTCCATCTTGCCACAAGACCAGGTTAGCAAATCAGTCGTCAAAGAAAAAAAAAATCTTTTTGATCGGAGATGTTTGCCAGTTCCGACCTTTGCCTCTCCCCACACCCACCCCGGATTTAAACTACTACAGTGTACTTCTAAAGGTTCTAAGTTTTATAGTACATTCTTTATATTTCTTTCTAATAAATTAGTGTCCAAATGATTGCATAGATTTATTCTATATTTCCACTTAATACCCTACATCCTGTAACGTGATTTTTGCTTAATGGACTGTATTCCTCAGCAAACCAAAGACTTTATAACAAATACTCTCTTTTCAAGTCTTGTCAATCTAGGATATCTCTTGTGACTCTAGTCTTAGTATTCGCTCTTTGTTTTCCCTTAAACTTCTGTGTTTGTCTAATGTTCCATTGTTTTGATGATATTAGTTCATGAACTAATCTTCTCCTGAATTAGTGCTGAGAGTTTCGTCTCCGTTGCCTCAAGCTAGGACACAATGTCCGAGTTTTTTTTATTTCCTTAATGTTCGTTTTGAGGCGAAGATTTTGTATTTAGACTTGACTTCTTGTTTAACCAAAGTAAATCTTGCAGGGAACTAACCTTCCAAGTCGTCTTTTTCTTTTCTTTTGTGGCAGCGTACCATTGAATGATAGTAGTTTTCCTACGTTTTCCATTAAATCTGGCTGACATTAGGCGAGGTGAGACTGGCTTGCATTCAAAATGAGCTCTTGTTGTTTCTGATGCCACAATTTATGCCACAATTAATGCAATTCCTTGTGTCTGAAGTCTTCATGACCAGAGTCAATGATGGTCTCTCCTATTGCCAGTTTGGTGTTGGGTTGGTTTTATTGATGCGGGTTTTTTTTAAATTCTGTATTTGGTTTTATTGAATCTGGATTAAAATCTTGACAAGAAAGGAATGTTGCTTATCTCTAATAGTTTTATTATCAGGCGAGTGTCGCATGATTTTAATATATTTTTAAATTTCTTCATTTTAAATCATTTTGGTAAATTTCAAAGTCGAATCTATTCCAAATCCTGCCTCCTGACATTGAAGCTCTTCACAACCTTAACGTAACACCTCTGGGCAGCATCGACTTTCACACCAATCAGAGGGTTGCACTTGTTTTGTCAGATCCATATTTAAAAGTTTAAATGCAAAAATGTATTTCTAATCAAATATTTTTTTCTTTTGGTTTAAAAATATAATCCAATTCCTTAAAACAATATGAACGGCCAGTGATCGCTGTGCCACAGTTTTTGTTTGTCAGCTTAAAATGAACGAAGAAATCTTCCCGAACACAAGGCAAAAGCTTTTTTTGATCCATTTATCTAGAACATAAAAACAAAATCTCGCCTCATTACGAATTCTCTTCCACAAGATATTGTTCCTTTATGAATTAGTCTCCTTTAGACTTTATAGAGAGAAAAGTTTTATACTAGCAATAAAGCCTTGTATTTTCATAAGCATTTTCCTGGCACAGTGGTTAGCTGGAGAGGCTGAAGGAGGCTTTAGCCTCGAGCTTTTATTTTAATTCAAGTTTTTCACCTTTTTATTTTTATAAATGCCAGATATCCCCCAGATACCTTCTCCCCCCACTCCTTTCCAACTGGTCCAGACATGTGATAGAATCACAGCACATTCAGAAAGCTGAAGGCATACAATTGCGCTAAGCAAAGACATTTGGTACAAATATCGCACAGATTTATTATTGTTAGTCGAGATCTAATACAAATGTAATTACTTAACTTATCCAAACGGATTGATACTGCTAAGCTTAATAAAAATAGATTTTTAAAACATTATTTTAGGGTTCAGTGTGTACTGTGCTAGTGTGATGAGGACGCTGTGAATGGTAAGACCGCAGGAAATGGTGAGACCTCTGGGAATGAAAGTTAGCTAGTATATCGTTGAAACATGTGGGCTCCGCTGACGTATTGAGAGTGTTGTATAAAGAGCTCACTGCCGTCTCTATGTCGAACAATGATGCAAAACCTGTTTTTATAACAAGATGGGCGGCACTAGATCTAGGTGCCTCTGGCGGTACTTAGCAATGCAGACTATGCAGAGGAGGAGACGACGCTGACGCCATAACTTGCTAATTATAGCAGTCGTTTATGATCTGTATAACTACTTGTGTTTTTAAGCGGCTCCTGTAGGGGGAAAAGCCTCTATTAAGCTTGTGCAATATGTTCGTCTGTCCGTCTCTCCTTTTGTTCTTCTATCACATTCAGACCTCAAGCTAAAAGAGAAATGAAACATTATATTTCGCCATACGTTGTGGCTTACAAAATGCATTACTATTACATCATAGCAAAGGCTATAAGAAATTGTGCGCTAGTGTCTGTTAACCTTTGTTAACTCTCTTGTGTTTAAATTGACATTTTTTTTAGTCTAACAAGGCCGTGTGGCGTAGTAGAAAGTTTTGTTTCTCTTTGGCGTCATAGGGAATGAATTATTCAAATGAAATTCTATAAGAATTATTGCACCAATGTTTATTGAACCTCAACTTTCTCAAATTAAAAAAAAAAAATTTTGAGGCCCTCATAAAGGGAAAAGCCGCAATTAGCTTTGTGTAGTCTTCTGTCAATCTGTCCGTCATCTTTAATTTTCCTGCAAACACATTATTTTATTATCTTTGGTAGGTTGTTCCGAGTTTTTTCGTAACAGGCAATTTCAAATCTAACTATCCATAATAGGTATTTTTCGATAGTTTTTACAAATCAAAACATATCAAGGACAATTATTTGAATATTTTCAATGTAATTTTCCTGCAATGACGTCTAAAAATCTCATTATCAATAAAAGGTTACTTCATTATGTTTAAGACTGTTTGAAATCGCTTACTTGACATATTTACATTTGATTTTTTTTACCAAAACGTTTAATATCTCTTTATTATTTGTTGTTTTTTTATGTTAAAAGCAACGCTAAATGAATCTTTGAAATTTTAGTACTTTGGACAAAATAAAATCATGACTTGAAAAATTCCTTGCTAATAGGCGGAGATCTGATATGGGGGGGGGGGGGGGGGGAGGGCAACTCTGAGTTTGTGTGATAACAGAAACTCTCTTTGAAAGCTCACTGAATAGATCAGTCAACAATTAAAATTGGGAACTGGAAGTCAGTTCTTTACAAGTTGAAGGAAAGCAATGCATTCTTTGTAGCATGATAAAAAAAGAAAGGTTTAGAGATGTAAAGTTTAAAAACAAATGTATAGAAAAATAGAATACAATTCCTTTAGGAAACCTTGCTGGGTCAAAGTAAAAACTAAGTAGTAGACAGCTAGTAGACAAACAGTTAATACTAAATAGGCTTTTAGTCAACAACTTATCTGTCCGATGTTATTGTTGACTATCCATGCAGAACTGAAATAAACTTTACGCTGGGGACAAACTGTGGGACATTGGAAGTAGGCGGTGCAGGTCTAAGATCCATTGGACAACGGCTGAATGTTTGTCTCTATCTGATTGGAAAGAACAACAACAACCTACACAACATACTTTGTTTTTTTACCTTAGTCAGGTGGAGGTGTGCTATATGTATGTCATGGTGTAGATCAGGGGCGTAGCTAGGAATTTGCCACCATTTGGGGGCCCGGGGGGCTTGACCTCTTTGGGGTCCCCTGGTATTTTGCGTAATACTTAATATTTACTGTAAAAACACTAATTTAAAGGCCCCCTTAAAGTGGGGGCACGGGGGGACTTTGAAATTCTCCCCCTACTCCCCCCACCCTAGCTACGCCCCTGGAGTAGATAAGAAAAAAAACAACAAGGTAACCATAAGAAAGCACCAGCTCAGCTAAAACATTTCTCATTTTTCGGCCTGGCGACAATATGACCTATGAATTTTTAAATGGCTACCCCCCAACTCCTAATTTGACATTGCCGAAATAAAATGGACAAATGAGGGGACCGTGACACGCATTTCAAAAGTCCGAGAAGTCTAGCACAAAGTGACAGAACAGAAGAAGAGCTGTTGTCACGTGCAGCTCAGAATGAGATGCGTCAGTTTTTTGTCTCCTGAGACTGTTGAAACATGAAGGATCTATCAGATGTGGCGGCGAGATAACATTCAATCAATGGACAAAACTTGTAGATATAGCTCGACTCGCTTAATTCTTGCCTCATCCACTTCCTTAAACATCTTGAAGTAGGATCTTGCTTTTTACCCCACTCCACCCTCTTTTTTTTTTTTTCAGAACAGTTCTAAAGGTCCCCTTTCGCCACCCCAATTATGACAAATTGATGTAGAATCATAGGATATCGCTTTTTTTCTGAAACTTGTTTTGTATGTAATAGCGCATAGGATCGCACACACACACACACACACACCGGGCTCTTGGTGTCGTAGGACAAAAAAATTAAACGAATGTTTTGGTTATTTTATGAAAACAGAGAAAAAAGGTTTAAAAAAGGTTTAAAAAAATTACATTTAAAGTTTCAGAAAAAAAAATTAAAACTCTTATTACATATTTATAAAATGATATTCCATGACCTTCAATGCAACATTATTTATTTATTTTGCTAATAAATCTCTTCAAATAAGCGACAACACACACGAAAGTGGTCCTAAAGAATATTCAATTGAAGAACTACATACATTAATTTCTAACGTAAAAATATGCGATATGCTTCCAGAGAAAAGCAATCTACAACTTTGCCAAAACCGCACCAACAGCATCATAAGCCATCCCAGCAAGCTCCTGTTAAAAATTATATTACACCAGTTAAAACCATAGCAGATTAAATTATAACAGAATAACAAGTCACTGCTTTTTTTTTTTTTTCGGTACATACATACTTACATAAATACGTCTTGCCATCTGCTTTATATATCACTAGTATATATGACAGTAATTGTGCGGTTCTTTGCCTTATATAAGCTTTTGATTATTTTTCAACGTATTTTTATATTTTGTTTGTTTTACATAAAAAATTGAAATAAATGAAAAATGTCGATAAAAAGAATAAGTCAATGTGTCAGTGACGTGATTTCGTCGCCCTAACACCAAGTTACATTTATGATAATGTCAGCCCGGAAAGAAATGAAAGTTTCTCCTTCGCTTCCCCTGCTCGCTCCCCACCAACTTCCACATCCAATCCATTAATTTAATTTATTTTTTTTTCTTTTATTATTCATCAGAATTTAAAGCTCAAATACAAAAAAAAAATAAGGTGCTGGGATGACGATTCGAAATAAAAGTTAAAGCAACACCACTGTATGTACAAACATAACGGGTTTTCCCCCGTTTCGGGGCCGCGATAACAAAGATGGAAAAGTTTGTTAATGTGGAGTGTGATACACAGGCATTCGTAGGCGGCCGCTGCGGTAAGTAGGGCAAAAATATATCAGGCCTCTTTCAGTCCATGCTATGGTTCATCTCGAACACTTTTTTATGTGACTGTGGAGCCTAATTTTGAAAAGGGCAAAAAAATAGTATGTGACAAACAAACTCAAACCCGCACTCACAGTGTTGACCTATTCCAACATAGCAGACCATTTTTCTTATTCACAGACTTTATAGAAGAAAAACAAAATCTCTACTTTATTTTGAATCTTTTTTATTTCTATTTATATGGAACATTCCATTTTGGAATAATTTATAATCAAACAGCTTGTTTTGTTTTGTTTTTTAAAATGGTATATACGTTTTTGCAAGGGAAGTTGATAACCGTCTGCCCAGGGCCAGTAGTGCTTTTGGACTCCTTCAGGCGAGAGTTTGGCGGAAAATATCGCTTCGCCTGCCTACAAAAATCAATGTCTACCAAGCGGTGGTTCTCTCAACACTTCTATATGGCTCTGAGACATGGACACTATACATAAAACAACTAAGACTTCTTGAGCGCTTCCACCAAAGATGATTGCGCTCAATAATGGACCTACGGTTGCAAGACCGCACTACAAACAGCGATGTCCTTGCGAACGCCGGTATGGACAGTATAGAGGGACTTCTTATAGTCCGGCAGTTACTCTGGGTAGGGCACGTAACCCGTATGGGAGACGAACGTATGCCGAAGGCAGTCTTTTTTTGGTGAGCTAAAAGGTGGTCGACGTAACAGAGGCGCCCCATGGAAACGCTTCAAAGACTAGCTGAGGCGTAAACGTTCCTTGGCTGACATAGAAGAGAGCACCTGGTTGCATGCGGCCTCAGAAGGAGACAGCTGGAGGTCACTCACGAAGGCCGCGGGATACAATTTTGAGACCAAAAGAAAATCCACTGCCGAGGACAAACGCAGACGGCGAAAAGAAAATCTAAATCGACCATCTGCGGACAATGGTTATGCTTGTCCTGTGTGTGGCAAAATATGTAGGTCACAGCTGGGGCTGCGCATCCAATGGAAATAATGCACTCCTTACTAATCATCGGACTCGAAGACAAGCCGATCTAATTCTCTTCATAAGGATTATCTCCCCTTAAAACAAAATGACTTAATTACGACTAAATGATTAGACAATTGGTTAACATTTTGATTTATTCATATGTTGTCATCGAAAATGAACAATTTGTTCAAAGTTTTAACTTGATCCGAGGATAGAAACTGGGAGAAATAGTGTGTACAAGATTTAGCCCAGACAGACAGAGAGACAGACAGACAGACTGAGTTGATATTAGCTTTGTAAAAAGAAGTGAGCTTGCTAATTGCTTTAAGGAAGATCATAAATGTAATCTGGATTCATTCAGAGCATAAAGTAGGAGTCTTTGACGGGATACTTTACATTTGTAATTCTAAGTGACTGTATCGAAGAGTGTCCTGCTTTTGTTTTTATCTAGGTCTGACAACCTTGAAATAATGTACGTTTAAGCATGCAGTCACGAATGAGACTCTTCATCTTAAGACCTCTAGAAAGTCATCAATAGCGTCATTCCTTGACGATGATTAGGTAATGTAACATTCGTCATTCCTAGTTTTTTGTATGGTCAATGATATACGCTCTAGCCATCTTTAACAAGACAAGCGTGAGTCGCTTGTTATCCACTAATAAGTTAAGAAGAGAAAAAAACTTTAAAGTATTAAATTCATCTAAGCTTCAATCTGTCAGTGAGTGTAGAGAAAACTAGTCCAGACTTAGGACAGAAACAGTCTCGACTGAAATACTCAGTGTCAAGAGAAACAGACGTTGAGACCAAACATATTTCAAAGTTCTATTTAAGTCGTAACATTAATACGTTTGATCTCATTATTTTACAAGCAGTGGCGTGCACACCCACAAGAAGGAATAAAAAGGATGTCCCGAACATATTTTTGTCCTATTATCGCTTTACTAGATTAGTCATTAGTAATAGTTGGAGTCTGAGTCTTCTTTAAATTTTAATACTTTTGATTCATCACAGACACACACATACCAGAGCATGGTTGAAATATTTTTTTGTATTATGCAATATTGACCAAACTACGACCCGTGGGCTATATCCGGTCCATAACGCGGTAATATCAGGCTTCTTGAAACTTTTGCCCAAAGTGCAGGAAAAGCCCGCAGAGACTTGAGAGACTTGATTCAACTCGGAAGTGTTTTACGTTATACGGTCCATGGCCCGCGTGTCGATTATTTAAATAAAAATTTAAATTACCTCCAGGTCACAAAAGAATATGCACCACTGCTATTTCAATTGCATTTCATGTGTCGATCTAGTCATGCACCGCTGCTATACAGAACTTTATCACTCTTTAAGACATCTGTCTTTACAGAAAAGGATCCGAATGTTCAACACAAACGTTAAGTCGGTTCTATTACATGGTTTTGAGACATGGAGAGTCACGAAAAGGAATATGCAAAAACTCCAGACCATCATAAACAGTCGCCTACGCCGTGTATTGGGAATTAGGTGGCCCGAAAAGATATATACCGTCAAGTTGTGGAAGAGAATCAAGCAAAACCCATAGCCCAGCCCAGGGTATTAGAAAGCGAAAGTTGAGCTGTATAGGACACACTCTGAGAAAACCAAGTACCAATGTTGCAAGGCAGGCACTTGATTGAAATACCCAAAGGAAAGATAAAAGTGGGCAGGCCCAAGCTAATCTATCAGAGGTCAGCTATCAGCAAAGTATGAAATGGGAGCAGATGAAGAAAGCTGCTCTGAACCGAGTTCGATGGAGAGGTGTCGTTGCGGCCAAATGCTTCCCTGGGAGTTCAAGGAATAAGTCAGGTCAAGCTATACTGCGTATCCATTTTCTTTTAAATAAATGCGATAACGCAAAAGTGTAGATCTATATTTATTTTCTGAGATACCATTGCAAGGCTGGAATTACTTATAGGCTACAAAATCTACAGCGTAGGGCCCGAAAGACATAATTAGCACTAAGACATAATATCTGGACTTTAGCCCCCCCCCCCCCCCCCCCACAAAAAAAAAACAAAAAAAAAAACAAACAATATCTCAATTAGCTATGGCTTTTTAAAGTGTTAATACGGCACTTCATCAATAGAAATTATAATTTTTAAATTATTGTATTTATTATGAATTAATTATACTTTTTAATCATTTATGACGTTTATACATTTTTAAGGAAACAACAGTTTACTTCTAAAGGCTGTATTCATCTCAGGGCAAAAACTTTTTAATACTGGTGGGGCGAATAAACTATGGTAGGTACCTAGATTTTCTACATCCAGCAGCTCAAATAAACGAAATATTACCGTATTATAAAACTATTATGAGTAGATTGTTAAGCATATCAAGGCATCTGTCTTTGCCCTTTAGTTTAAGGTTTTATATATTCTGTACAATTACTGCATATTTTTATTTTCAAAGACAGAGAGTCCATGCGAAGAGTGTCTAATGTAATTGAGATATAAATTTATTAATTGATATCAAGTGCTACTAAGTGCTACCATGTGCTGTAAGTCTCATTGGTGTGTTGACAAAACAGTTCTATTGCTAGCTATTGATCACGTCAACCAACGTACACGCCATTTTGTGAAAGTTTGCTTTGATCATTGCTAACCGTCCTTTTTTTCTCAGATAATAATTATTATAATTATACTAAAATAAATAATACAATAATAGTTATAGCACTATTTATAAATCAAACCCGAGACCCTTGGTTCCGAAGCCAAGCGCTTTACCGCTTAGCCAGGACGCCCCCTATTCTATCCAGTTAACTTGTAACTGGCAAGAATTAAAAACTGTGAACACCAAATTCTGGGGATCATGAAACATCGAAACAAAAGATGCACGTTTAAATAAAAAGTTAAAATAAAAAACAACACTCACACACAAAACAACTTACCCAAAGTTGTTGGAAATTATACTTGTCTTGAAAAAGTTTTATATTCAATTTAATGGCCAAAATATTTAAAAAAAAATAGAGACTGGTCTGAGTGAAGCAACTTGCCGCTACTCCTTGAATGGTCTATCTGGCCGGCACGATGCCAGCGAATGACCAAAGGGGAGTCAATACGCGCGTAGGACATCCAACGAGTAGTTTGTCGAAACTTGTCTTCAAGTTGTCTCTCTTCCGGTTATAAGTAGCTTTCGGTAGGTGGTAGTAAGCGATGGATCGTGGCAAGCTGTGATACGAGATTTCGACGTCATTCATTCATAAAGACATATTCCATTCATAAAGTTTTTATCTGAAGATTTAAAAACTTTAAAATACTATATTCGTCCGTGAAGTGATAAAGAAATATCTATCTATCTATCTATCTATCTATCTATCTAAAACAAAGCTAGTACTTTAATAAAGTCATTCTGTTCTTCAATTAACTTTAAGATAAAACGATATTTCTACTTTTAAGTTTCTCATAATCTAGAGATTGTACACGATGTTACATTCCATCTAATGTACAGAATGAAATTGGGAGCATTGCTATTTGTTTGGTTTACATGTTTTCAATATTCACTCAGAATTGAAGATTATTACATTATAGCTCAAGCCTTCGCAGGAAGAAGAGGAACAGCAACGGGCAGAGTTCAAACCCGGGATCAAAGACACGAAAGGTCCGAGCTCAAAGCACACCACAGAGCACACACATACTCATAGAAAGAGAAATAGATAGAGAGATACAGAGAGAGAGAGAGAGGGAGAGAGAGAGAGAGAGATGTTGAACACCTTGTCAACATTTAAACAGTCAATCCAAATGATAATAAAGGTGATAGTTCATGCTATCCTTTATGGCAATGTTTCACAAACTGTGTTCCGCGGAACCGCGAGAACTGAATAGGTGTAGCACGAACTACTGGACTAATTAACTAGTTAGGCCACTACGTGAATTAAAAATCTCTCTAAAAAATAAGCAAAGTGTTTCGCTAATTACTTAGAATGTGCGGAGTGTTGCGTTAAGGAATCTGCTTGAAATTCCAAAATGAAAGAAACATATTTTCGTTAAATTCAAAATGAAGTCTGAAAAATATAAAGAATTACTTTTTAAAAAAAAAATTTGTAATTATTTTCTTTTGAAATCTTTTTTTTCTCCAAAATTCCACCTTTTTCTCAGAATAATTCCTTTATTTTCGGTCCATTTATTTTGTAATTTAACTATTTCCTATCTAGATATTCTACTTCCTGATTGATATTTTTCTCCACAGATCATGGTCATGTACTTTTGATGCTACAACAAGATGCTCTCTAGTCTGTTAATAGCAAACAATTAGCCATTGTGCTTCATTCTCACCTGATGCTCTGGTGAAAAGATCTTGTAGTCTCAGTTGGTGTAACACGGTACTAAGCTTCTTCCCCCCCCCCCCCCCCCACCCTTCAATTTGGAGAACAATACTATTTTCAGTTTTGCAGATGAACCGCAAATTTGCACACGAACTAAATGGGTGATTGATGAAAATGAGACATCGATCTTTTTCGTTAACTATCAAACGCAAACACATTAAAAAAAAAGGAACATTAAAAAATAAGGAACATTCAACTGGTACTAAAACGAAAGAAAAGATGCAATGTTTGCCCAGCGCCCGTGATAGTAACTGTTGTCAATGTATGGGTGTGTAATGAGCCAAGAGCGTGGCGGGCTAATCGATGAAAAGTTTGATCTAACGACGCTCCTGGAAAGCCTTCCGCGGTCTGATCATGTTCACCAAACAACAAACACTAGGCGGGGAAGTGTCAACATCAGGGCCATGTGGGAAACTGAGTTGGAACACCTTTTCCGGGTGACGTCAGCTGACCGTTTATCAAGGATTCCCAGTTATTTTTCTGCATGCAGAATCATGTCTACATAAATGTACACGATTTATCCTTCTATGACCAACCCATGATGGCGCCGAGTGAGTTAAAAAAGAATAATTGTAGTTAGATAAATAGGGGGCCATGCTCTTCATAATCACCATTTAAAAATAAAAATCTAATTCAGACTACAAATCTTCACACGCAAATATATATGACAAGCAAAAAAACAACAACAAAGCTGATATTAAGTGTAACAATTAGTCTGGATCAGTCATGTATTTAAACTTGTAATAGATCTAGACTCACAATACTAAATCTGTGTGATTAGAAATATTTTTTTTACCTGTTGTTTTTGTTAAGCACAATCTCATGCTTTAAGCTTTCTCAGTAAGCAATGATCCTATCACTTGTCTGGACCAGTTGGAAAGTGGTAGCAGGCAAAAGAATGGGGTATCTGGGTGATTGCTTTTTAAATGTATTTATAAAAAAAAAGGGAACGATCTGAATTGGAACTTGTGGGCTAAAGCCTTATCAGGCTTGTCAAGCCAACGCATTAACCACTCTTCTAGCGAAGAGTGTATGAACATGGAAGCTTGTATCTATTGTTGCTATTTCATGTTTGTATCCTCTAAGCCTCAGACGACAATATATAAAGGGGACCAATTCACTTCAGTCAAGTACATATTCTTTAGTTTGTTTGAGATACCCAACAAAATAATTTATTATTAATAGTTAATTCTCTGGTAAAGAAATAGTTATGCAAAATTTCAGCTCGATCCGAGATTTAGTGTCGGAATAATGTACCAGTGATATACTGAATAAGACTTGTGAAGACTTCAGCTATGTTTAATTACATAATGGGACGATGGTTTTATGTCTCTAAATCCAAACGATATTTCCTAGCAGTCCATTTGCCATGTTTCTTGCTCCCAACCCAAGCCGCATACTCTTTTTGTGTACATTCGTCTGTCTGGCCACGTCACTACTTTTCACTGTCGCTACATATAATGCCCAATATTTATATACAAAGTATTATACTCTGATTACTCTCTTACTTACACTAACCACTACAGAAGCAAGTCAAATGATGTAAACAAAATAAAACAATGGCAAGAAACTGTAGAGTAGTCTTGTAGAGAGAAATATACGAATTGAAGTCTTGTCTAAAACTTAAAATGCTGTGGTACTGACAGCTGGAGTTGGCTAGGTGTAGGTAGAAAAGAAATAAATGAAATCTTCTTTTCAAGTTAAACTGCTCTAGTAACCGTTGGAATTCAATACTTGTAGATAGAAGACACTATAACAGATTAAAATGTAGACTTAATGTTGGTAGTTCGATTATAAAATTAAGTATTTGATTAGGAAGTCAGGTTGAGATATGTATTTCAATGAGCTGTTGTGGACCTATCTAGATGGTAGATGTAACCTAGCCTTAACTAAATATTAAGTATTGTAGTTTATACTCTGCAAATGAAGTATACATAAATATATTTGTGCATATTCTAATAAATTTTCTTATTGAAAATTTTTATGCCTGGTGTTAAGGACTCAGGGGCGCCCTAAGAATCCTGAAATTCAAAATCCCAGTCTTCACCAAGATTCAAGCCCAGGACCCAAGGTAGGATGCCAAACGCTTAACCACTAAGCCACAGCGCGCTCACAAATTTAAATAAAGTGTTGATACTCTATGTTCGTAACAAACTTTATATTAACTGTATGCAACAGCACTGTGCTATTTAATCCTTGAGGCTGTTTGGTTTGTGAATTCTAATTAGTAGGCGACTTCAAAGCTCAATTTAGGGTCTTTGACATTGTGTAGTTTATCATGAAAGTCTTCAATAAATGTTACAATGTAAATAATTATAAGTTTTTGAATTACACCTAGTCATTCTATCTGTATGTATTAAGAATAAAAACTAAGATCAGAATTATCACAGTTAAATAAATACTAAAAGTTAAGAGAAAACATATTTACAAAGATATTGTGTATTACTGTTTATGTTACTTGCCCTGCAGCTATGGGGAAGGGAAGCGACTGTTAGGCTCCAGCGGGAACGAAATAAATCTCTGTGGTTATCGGATGTTGATCATCTTGAAAACCTAGCTCTAACTAGATGTCCAGTTCCCAATTATCGTGGCTTTGCTTTGTTATTTTGTCAATTTTAAATAAAATGGTACACAGGGCCGGATTTAAGTAAGTGGAAGAACTGCTTCTGGGACCGCCTATAACTAAATTTGTTTTGTATTCCAGATCCAGGTCCAAGATGATGTAATTACCAAGCAGGAGAATTTGAGTATGCTGTCGAGTCCAGCTCCCTGGCCAGGTCTGCCCAATCCATTTTACTCTTATAGGAATTGCAAATGAGATATTTGAAAAAGAAAACTGACAAGAATGTTGATTCAGGACGCTGAAAGTGACTTTCACTGTGGTCCCTCGCCTTTCCAGTTATAATTAACTCATCTGTTTTTTCAGTGGTACACGACCTTTCCAATTTCAATTAACTGGTCTACTTAAACATCAATACCTAACTTTTCGTGGCTTTGTGGTAAGCGCTTAGCTTCCATTCCGGAAGTTCCCGGGTTCAAATCGTGGCGAAGACTACGATTTTTAATTTCGGGATCTTTAGGGTTGTCTATGAGTCCAACCAGCTCTAATGGGTACCTGACATTTGTTGGGGAAAATTAAAGGCGTTGACCGTTTGTGCTGGGACACATTAGTTAACCGTGGATCACAGAAACAGATGACCTTTACATGACCTTTACATCATCTACCCTATTGACCGCGTAGTCTTTCAGTATCGATTACAACTCCTTTCCTCATTTTTGGGACAATGTCTGCATTGAATTCCTGTATGTCGATATCCTGGGATATTAAATGCATAAATAAAACATGTTCAATTTATCTTCACTTATCCTTAAGTCTGTTGGACAGTTGGGGCACCATATAAGATCTGCTGGCCGTCGTTCTCCATTCCTCTATGTAACAAAAGTCTAGAATCTTAATTAAGTTTAGGCAACTAGATCTAAATCTAGTAGAAACTAGGATTTTAAGAAAAACCGAACAATTTATTTTCAAACTTTTCATACCGCAGTGAAGCCAATGCGTATTTAATTACATCACTTTATATAGGTCTCTGGAATGGAGGGATGAAATTAATTTGAATAAAAACGATCACGTAAACTGTAATTTTTTTTATTTATTTGTTTTCCACATCTGTACATTGGAAATTTGGATTCATGACGTACAATTGTCTGATAAGCCCCCATTTTCTTTTATAGACATTAATCGTTGCTGGTTTTTTGTTTTTACAATAAAGTATGCCATTATAATTATAACAATAAATAGAACTCAATAAATAAAACATAGAATGTTCAAACCAAAGAAAACATGTAAGACAGATTATTATATTATATTATCATTTCTATGAACTTATTTAATTCTGTTTTTTTTTATTCAACAAATATTAAATAACTAAATAATTCTTATATGACGTACCGAAACTAAAAATAGCTAGATTGTGGTGTATCCGGTGTACACAATGAATGAAGTGTTAATAAACAAGGTTTTTTGGAGAATTTGCGTTCTTTTGTTTTCGTCATCAGAAAGTCACATTTTCTAATCTCTTCCTCCATTGTTGTTTTATTTGGTTGACGCCACTGAATTGAACTCTTGCATCCTTGACCTTCTAGAGCGTAGCGTGCACATTCCCAACAGTAGGCCTTCACTGTTTTTAAGGACAGTGTATTTACGATGGTCAGGTTTGTTCAACCTTAAAACAATTTTTTGACAACATTATCAAAATAAATAAAACCAGCTTTTTAATAAGCAGAGGTGCCAAATATATTAAATCTATGTACACATTAAATTTATGATAAAATGTTCAGACAAAAAAAAAGCAAACTGAGACCATAATTGCTGTACAAGCCCTACAGTTTTAGAACCATTGAAGTCATCTATACTCTGTTAGGCTCAACGTAATCCATCTAGATCTAAGTTGACCTATTCCTACTCACCTCATTTTTTAAATTCCAATGTTAAAATGCAAATCACCCAACCGTTGAAAAGTTCCAACTGTAAAATTTAATCTACTTATGGTTTTGTTGTTTTCGTGTTATTATTTCATTGTTTTCCAATATTTTATTTTTTATTTTTATCAGACATAAACCTCAACCTTAAATATTAAAACTATATTCTTTTTTTTTAAACTGTGTCACGTGGCCTTGTTGATTGTTTTCGGATCAATACAATCTTTCGTCTTTATACCACGTGATACTCTCCACCAGCCAATCGCTGGGCTTGACGTAAGCGCGCGTCACCATGTCGAACTGGGCGACCGTCAGTCCTGTCTTGGTGGACACCTGCAAATACTGTTTGACATTGTTCTTCAGGTACATGAAGTAATCCTTGCTGGACCCCTGCCTGTAGAAAGGAACGGTCCTGAGGGACTGTGCCACAACTTCGGGCGCACCGTCGGTGACGTTGGGCGATCGAACGTTCGTGATCTCCAGAAACATTTCCGAGTTTTTGCCGTTGAATAAACTTTCCTGTGAATGTTTGTATATTGTTAATGTATCAATTATATGAATTTTTGTTTCTTTAAATCACTAAAGACAACATTTAGCAAGCAAAAATTATTTTTTAAAAAACATGGATTATATAAGGGGAAGCATCTCCCAATCACTGCCATATCTCTTAATACTGCAACGTTTGTTTCCACTTTTTATATAAAACAAATTAATTAATCTCGACTAATGAACTAACTAACTGGTTAATTGTTTTCATTGATTCGTATATTAGTCCTCTATTATGAATAATCGTATAAAGTTTCAACTTAATCTCTCTCTCTCTTTCTCTCTCTCTCCCTCCCTCTCGTCCTCTTTTACTCTAACGCTAAGTTTGTTACATTTGTTTGTTAAGCTTTGTACTATGAGACTGATTCAACGACAATCTCTGGATAACCTTAGTGTTTATCATCATTCCGCTAAGCTAAGTCTGAGCTAAATTTAATTCAATGACACGCCAGTTCTTGGGTGGTTGGAATGGAATGAAAAAAATATTTGTTCATGCTATTGTAGCTTATAGTGTCACTGTATTAATTGTAACCCCGCCCCCACCCCTTAAAAATCTACATAACAACTATCTTGTTTACAAGAGATTTATCTTTAATTTATTATATCTGGATAACCAAGGCAACTAGTAATAACCCAGGCAGCTAGGTAATAACCCAGGCAGCTAGGTAATAACCCAGGCAGCTAGGTAATAGCCCAGGCAGCTAGGTATTATACACAGGCAGCTAGGTAATAACCCAGGCAGCTAGGTAATAACCCAGGCAGCTAGGTATTATACACAGGCAGCTAGGTAATAACTCACGAAGCTAGGTAATAACCCAGGCAGCTAGGTAATAACCCAGGCAGTTAGGTATTATACACAGGCAGCTAGGTAATAACCCTGTCAGCTAGGTAATAACCCAGGCAGTTAGGTATTATACTCAGGCAGCTAGGTAATAAGCCAGGCAGTTGGGTAATAACCCAGGAAGTTAGGTATTATACACAGGCAGCTAGGTAATAACCCAGGCAGCTAGGTATTATACACAGACAGCTAGGTAATAAGCCAGGCAGCTAGGTAATAACCCAGGCAGCTAAATAATAGCTCAGCCAACAAGGTACTGAGCTTTGTGAATAGTTATCCACCAATATGTTTAATTAATAACCCAAACACCAAGTTAATAACCCTGATAACAATTTAATAATCTAATATCTAATAAAGTACCAAGATAACTAGTTCAAAATCGATATAACTAGTTAAACCTTGAAAATCAGTTAATAACCCAGCTAATTTGCTAATAACCAATGTAACTAATTAATTACCCAGTTAACCAGTTTATAAACTAAGATATAAGCACATGCACCCTGACCTTCAACTCGAGCTTGACCCTGATACTAGAGGTATCCATGGCGTACAAGAGACTTGTGACATTCCCAAACGTGACGTTGTTTTTACTATCCATAACAACCACTTGGTTCCAAGGCCTAGTATCCACTGACCACGTCATCTGCATGTTCTCTGTCGACTTGGCGGAGAGCTCTCCATTTTCAATGAAGTAAAGATGGCTACGAACCACACCTGCAAAAGAGCACAGCAGATGATGGTTACGAGTGTTCTGGAAGCTTGAAAGCTTTATTCTAATCTTCTTTCAAGATCAAGGGCTGCAAGCGTGTTTTAATGTGCTAACTAGGGTGTCATGTGGCCAACACAACGAACATAGAAAAAAGGGGTTGAGCAAAATGTGTCTTTCAGAATGACTATTTCATATTTTAGTAGATAGTGAGACAGAGTTAATGTTTTGTTAAAAAAGAAATGGAGAGAGTGCCTCCTCGGTGTCCGCAGAGCAGAGATGATCTGGACAATATAAATCTTAAAGCCATTTGACTTACCTGTGGTATGAATAAGTCTGAATATTTGTCTTGTTTTGGTGTTAAAAAATGTCTTGTCATTGTCAGCGCCACCTCTACGGGCCATTTCAGCAGATGTCTGGGCCACAATCACGTCATCAGGAGAGACAAACACAGAGTTTGCTTCCAGTGAGTATCCCTGTGAAGAGTTATGTTCCCATTAGTCTCCAGTTATTTCCCCTTTAAGACCTAAAACTCAAGCTAACTTGATGCCAACGGTTAACTAGGGTTATTATAAGCTCACCACAACCATTCAGCACATCAAGTTTAACTTGCTGTGGCATTATATCTTCTCATAATTGGATGAGCCCATGGGCGTAGCCAGGATTTTTTTCCTTGATATCAATACATCGTCACCTTATAAATGCCTTTTCTATTCATACATTCATACTTACAATTCATACATGAGCCTATATACAAATCAGTCATTAAACACTCTGGGCTAGGAGCCTAATATTCTCCATAATAACACACTGTCGGCGTGGTAGCTGATTGGTAAGGCATTCAAATAGTCTAGTGTTGGATGGCCGTTAACAAATTACAGAATTTTAATATATATTTTTTGGGGGTGTGGGGGGGGGGCATTCTGACTCAAATTAAACTTCATCAAAAAACGAATAATATTAGTGAGACGGGAAGATGCTAGTCGTTGTGCTGGCCAGAAGAAATCCTAGTCGAATGTTGGCCTTAGAGTCAGAAAACATTTAGCATCACGTCTCTTACATGTCTTAGTTTCAAATAGTGTCTTTCATTGAAGTCTTCTTTCACTGTATACCTCCTTTTAATATCTCCACATCATCACCTACACATTTTCCTTTTTGTATTTCTTCTTTTTTTTTAACGGTCGATCCTACAGTTCAAGAGAGTATTTCTAATGGCCCGCGTGTCGTAGTTTGAGCACGACTGGTGCATGTTTAATAGAAATCGACAATTTATAATTTTTAGATGTGGCATTAAGTACAACAGGGAATGGGATGGCCACTGATCTTACAATAGGGAATAGGATGGCCAATAATCTTACAATAGGGAATAGGATGGCCACTAATCTTACAATAGGGAATAGGATTGACACTAATCGGACAACTCAAACACTTCTGACTCACATCAAAATTGACCCGGACTCTGTATCCCATCTTGACAAAGGTCTTCAGCGTCTCGAAAGATCCACGCAAGGGCTGGCCGTTCTTGTCATGCTCGTAGACCACCGACCAGCATGAGTCGGCGTACCACTGTAAGGCCACGTAGTCGTTGGTGTGTTTCAGTGGCTTCATATCCCCCATGGTCCATCTGGCCGAGTCCCGACGTCCTGAAGAAAATGCAATTTACCTTATTTGATATTCAAAAAAATAATGAATTAACAAAGAAGTAATTGACATATTGAGTAGTTCAGCTTGATCCGAGAATGGGTTTTGTAGAAATAACGTGTACACACTTATTACAAGACAGACAGAATGACAGACAGACAAATTGACAGACAGACAGATTGAGCTGATATAAACTTTGTAAAAAAAAAGGTTGCTTTTTTAAATCCATATTTTCTATCACAATTTAAATATAAAATGGCTTTTTTCAATACAAAATATTTTTTTAATGCCAGTGAAATACGAAGCCTTTGTAATTCGCTCTTTATCCGACAAAACAAGAAATGTCAAATGTTTTTAAACTCTTGAAACAATACTACTGTCATTTTATAGAAAAATGATACATTGTGTTACAAGAAGCTGTTGATAATGGCAAAGGGGTTTACGACATTGTCAAGTGACCCGAACATTTGCACAAATCGGTTGACATGAGTGTAGACAGAAGTTGAGGGGGAGGGGCTGTGCTAAATCTACAGACAATAACGTGCATTAATTAGCGAATTGTTGACATGGTCTTATGCCCACAAGATGGTGGAATTTATGTCCTTGATCTAGAAACAACATTGAAATATTTTTTTTAACAAACATTGATTATAAGGTTTGATACCTATAAAGATGGTGGAATGTCGAGTCATAAGCCATAGAACCCATTGAATTATGATTGAACTAAAAAAAACTTTAAAAGGGGCGGGAGGGGGGGGGGGAAAGGGAATTACTGATAAGAGTCGTGTCTAGCTCATTGTATAGATAGGTCAGTGAGCTAGGCACAATGACGACCAGATGTTCGTTCTCGCAGTTTCCTAGTCAGACGCTCTATCAGTACGTAGAGGTGTAGCTAGCCCACCTTGGGAATACTTCTCTATTCAAGAGATACACATGGAATTATAAGTTCATAAAGATCTAAATCTATTCACCAGTGGTCTCCCATGACGACAGCCAGTGGTAAGGCGGGTCTCTGAAAACGATCCCACCGGCGCTGGTGAGGCTTTGGCTCACGTGACTCAAGCTCTGTCCGCTGATGTGTTTCGTGGCGTAGTCTATGTGGATGTTGTCCATTGTAAAGGCGTATCCTCTGTCCCTCATGACACCTCTCATCTCTGACTGAAACACATAACAAGCAAAATATTTTTAAAATACTAAAGAAAGACAAGAAAGCTTGTATCAAAGAAAGAACAGCACAATTACTGTCATATCACTTTCTCTCTATAGTACAATATATGTCTCTCTTATTTCTATAAAACAAAATTTATATTTTATTCATGTGTTGTCATCGACACTGAATAATTGTGCTAAGTTTCAGCTTGATCAGAAAATGGAAAGTGGGAACAATCACGTGTACAAGATTCCACCCAGGCAGGTAAAAAGAGTGAGTTCATAAAAACGTTATCAAACTAACAAACCCGGCATGTAAACGTATGGCATGTAAACGTATGGCATGTAAACGTATGGCATGTAAACGTATGGCATGTAAACGTATGTATTTATTTTGTAACTACGTTAAAATCTCAGAAAACACCTTACATAGTCTGGCTACTTAATTATTAACATAAATGTAATTTCTATCCACGAATTTGACATTCAAAGTATGAAGACTAGTATCTTATTTCATTGGACAGTAATATACTGATAGCTGAAGGACTAAAATGTGTATGCTAACTATTCATATTACCTTGACTGCCATGGCCATAAAGTTGTCCCTGATTCCGTTACTGCTTGACCCGTCCAAGTAACGTGAGGTCACTGGTATATGTTCAGGACTATAATCCTGATGACATGTGAACAGAGAGATACGTATAAAGACCATACATATAACATTCGAAATGTTTTCATATTAGTTATAGATTTGGAGTGGGACAAGACCAGTACTACATAGTGTTGCTATTAGTAAATTGCGAGAAAGAGACTTTAGGAAGTCACCAAGAATTGCTATAACAACCTTCTGAGCTTTTGATCACTAAGTTCCGGGAAATTGATCATAATTGAGTACTAAGTTCCAGGACATTGATCATAATTGAGTGCTAAGTTCCAGGACATTGATCATAATTGAGTGCTAAGTTCCAGGACATTGATCATAATTGAGTGCTAAGTTCCAGGAAATTGATCATAATTGAGTACCAAGTTCCAGGACATTGATCATAATTGAGTACCAAGTTCCAGGAAATTGATCATAATTGAGTGCTAAGTTCCAGGACATTGATCATAATTGAGTGCTAAATTCCAGGAGCATTGATGTTAAGGTACTTGTGTTGTTTTTTTGTTTCACTACATTCTACAAAATTGGGATCTCTATAACCTTGACCTAAGGGATGTGTTATCCCAAAGATTTGACGCCTTATCTCGGGAGAATATTTCTATTATTTGGTTTAGTATTTTTCCCAGTGACGACAATTAATATACCTTAGATTTTTTTTATATTGGCCGTGACGTCACGTGGCTTAGTGAGTTGATGATACTAAATAATGACATCATGAGTATCAAACATTTTGATTGTAAACCCAAACATTTTGTTTTCAAGATGGGCTAATGTTATAGCAGCTAACAACAAGCGCACTGACTGGAGATCGTCGAGTCTGTCCATCCTTTTTCTGTTAATAAATTGTTGCTACTAATTAAAAATAACAGATCTAAGTACTTTAATAAATTTTTGTGTTTTAGATCTGAACTAACTATTTTTCAACGATTATTTCCCATACGAGGGTTGACCTACTTACCCTGGTACTAAACATGAGTGAGTCCACCTTCCAGGCATGTGCTAGAACGTAGCCATTCCAACTACTGGTTGAGATGTTCAGGAAACTGACGTCACCATTGGTGCACACAATGATTGGCTGAAATTCTGCATCCGGTCCTATGGAACGTGACATTCTTTCTATGGACTGAAGGAAAATAAATGGAGCGGAAACGTGGGTACACTGAGTTAATGGAGCGGAAACGTGGGTACACTGAGTTAATGGAGCGGAAACGTGGGTACACTGAGTTAATTAATGGAGAGGAAAAGTGGGTACACTGAATTAATTATTGGAGCAGAAACGTGGGTACACTGAGTTAATGGAGCGAAACGTGGGTAGACTGAGTTAATTAATGGAGCGGAAACGTGGGTAGACTGAGTTAATGGAGCGGAAACGTGGGTACACTGAGTTAATTAATGGAGCGGAAACGTGGGTACACTTAGTTAATTATTGGAGCGGAAAAGTGGGTACACTCGGAAACGTA
This sequence comes from Biomphalaria pfeifferi, assembly GCA_030265305.1. Lineage (NCBI taxonomy): Eukaryota > Metazoa > Mollusca > Gastropoda > Planorbidae > Biomphalaria > Biomphalaria pfeifferi. The sequence continues at coordinate 1,600,897 of JASAOG010000148.1, forward strand.
GGTACATTGAGTTAATGGAGAGGAAACATGGGTACACTGAGTTAATGGAGCGGAAACATGGGTACACAAAGTTAATGGATGGAGCGTAAACGTGGGTACACTGAGTTAAAGGAGCAGAAACGTGGGTACACTGAGTTAATGGAGCGGAAACGTGGGTATTCTGAGGTAATGGAGCGGAAACATGGGTACACTGAGTTAATGGAGCGGAAACGTGGGTAGACTGAGTTAATGGCGCGGAAACGTGGGTAGACTGAGTTAATGGCGCGAAACGTGGGTAGACTGAGTTAATGGAGCGAAACGTGGGTAGACTGAGTTAATGGAGCGGAAACGTGGGTAGACTGAGTTAATGGATGGAAACGTGGGTAGACTGAGTTAATGGAGCGGAAACGTGGGTAGACTGAGTTAATGGCGCGGAAACGTGGGTAGACTGAGTTAATGGCGCGAAACGTGGGTAGACTGAGTTAATGGAGCGAAACGTGGGTAGACTGAGTTAATGGAGCGGAAACGTGGGTAGACTGAGTTAATGGATGGAAACGTGGGTAGACTGAGTTAATGGAGCGGAAACGTGGGTAGACTGAGTTAATTAATGGAGCGGAAACGTGGGTAGACTGAGTTAATGGAGCGGAAACGTGGGTACACTGAGTTAATTAATGGAGCGGAAACGTGGGTACACTTAGTTAATTATTGGAGCGGAAAAGTGGGTACACTCGGAAACGTAGGTACATTGAGTTAATGGAGAGGAAACATGGGTACACTGAGTTAATGGAGCGGAAACATGGGTACACAAAGTTAATGGATGGAGCGGAAACGTGGGTACACTGAGTTAAAGGAGCAGAAACGTGGGTACACTGAGTTAATGGAGCGGAAACGTGGGTATTCTGAGGTAATGGAGCGGAAACGTGGGTATTCTGAGGTAATGGAGCGGAAACATGGGTACACTGAGTTAATGGAGCGGAAACGTGGGTAGACTGAGTTAATGGCGCGGAAACGTGGGTAGACTGAGTTAATGGCGCGAAACGTGGGTAGACTGAGTTAATGGAGCGAAACGTGGGTAGACTGAGTTAATGGAGCGGAAACGTGGGTAGACTGAGTTAATGGATGGAAACGTGGGTAGACTGAGTTAATGGAGCGGAAACGTGGGTAGACTGAGTTAATGGCGCGGAAACGTGGGTAGACTGAGTTAATGGCGCGAAACGTGGGTAGACTGAGTTAATGGAGCGAAACGTGGGTAGACTGAGTTAATGGAGCGGAAACGTGGGTAGACTGAGTTAATGGATGGAAACGTGGGTAGACTGAGTTAATGGAGCGGAAACGTGGGTAGACTGAGTTAATTAATGGAGCGGAAACGTGGGTAGACTGAGTTAATGGAGCGGAAACGTGGGTACACTGAGTTAATTAATGGAGCGGAAACGTGGGTACACTTAGTTAATTATTGGAGCGGAAAAGTGGGTACACTCGGAAACGTAGGTACATTGAGTTAATGGAGAGGAAACATGGGTACACTGAGTTAATGGAGCGGAAACATGGGTACACAAAGTTAATGGATGGAGCGGAAACGTGGGTACACTGAGTTAAAGGAGCAGAAACGTGGGTACACTGAGTTAATGGAGCGGAAACGTGGGTATTCTGAGGTAATGGAGCGGAAACATGGGTACACTGAGTTAATGGAGCGGAAACGTGGGTAGACTGAGTTAATGGCGCGGAAACGTGGGTAGACTGAGTTAATGGCGCGAAACGTGGGTAGACTGAGTTAATGGCGCGAAACGTGGGTAGACTGAGTTAATGGAGCGGAAACGTGGGTAGACTGAGTTAATGGATGGAAACGTGGGTAGACTGAGTTAATGGAGCGGAAACGTGGGTAGACTGAGTTAATGGAGCGGAAATGTGGGTAGACTGAGTTAATAGAGCTTAAAGCTTAGGATTAGAAATGATTTTTAGCCATTTAAAATATTTACTTCTGAAAAGAAAATAGAGAGTGAGAAATTTTGTGTGTGTTTGTAAGCCTGTTCGTTAACGAACTATTTTCAATACAAAATTTCACAAATTCTTACAAACATAAAAGCTTCATAACTTTTGTTTCGGCTATAATAAAAATAAAATAAAGCCTAGGATCAAATGAACGGACGTATTCGGTGTGTAATGCTGGTATTAAATATAGACTCTTCTAGTAAACAAGATTTTGATAACCCCTTATATAGCTTTTGAACATTAATAATTGATTGATATGATTAATAGATTGGATTTAAGTTTATTCATACTCTAGTCTGGTTTCTCTACATTCACTACATTTACTTTCATACTCAAAATATTGAAATATTTTCTAATAGCATTAATTAATTACTAGTACATAATTGACTTACTTAAATTTGTTTCATTAATTCATGTCGTGTCTACGCCAATGAATCATTGTGGAAAGTTTCAAGCTGACCCGAGACTGGGTGTGGGAGAAATAAAACGTGTACCAACTTTTACAATTCAGGCAGAGATGATATTAGTTTTGCTAAAAAAAGTTCCCCTTTCCGACCTTGCGACCTATAGGACTGATGATATAAAGGTCACCTGTTTCAGTGGCCCACGTTTAACGAGGGTGTCATGTGATCAGCACAACGACCAACCGACTTTACTTTTTTCCCAACTAATGTCAGGTACTCATAAGGGCTGGTTGGTTGGCGCCCAAAGATAATTAAATTCAACAAGATTCGAACATAGGACTCCCGGTTCAGAAGCCAAGTGCCACTCAGCCCCCTCCCCTCCCCAAAATGGCATGAACTGCCCAACTATTAAGCTTGTCTTCCTTCAAGAAAGTCAGTGAACTGCAGTAAGTTTAGAAACACAGTGACTTCCAGATGGCTGATTGGAACATGAAATAAAAAAAAAATAAAGTCGCTTTCTGAAACTTAACGGTTGACCCTGAGATCGCCAATAAATAATTGTTACCGTATACTTGAACATTTCATCTTCTCCTGTGACAGAGAACATCCTTATATCTTTAGTTTGAATATGTTGAATTATGTTGACTGTCATTTCTCATGTTTGTTGATACATGTAAACTCACGAGAGAAGCCTACTAACAAACGTCTGTGCCCTGCACAGATTTTTTGGCATACAGTGTAAAATGTCAACGCAGTTATGGTTCTTATTAAAGTAATAATATATTTATACATTTCTTTAACATTGTAAATGACATTCTATTTATAATTGTATTTTTATAGACATGTGACGGAAAGTTCTGAGCCTCTCCGTGATTGGTTCAAAATTAGGGACCCTACTTGCATAGAGAAAAAAGTTACATTCGGGCGTGTTTCATGTGTCTGTCTAGTCCGGAGTCCGGCGTGTTTCATGTGTCTGTCTAGTCCGGGCGTGTTTCATGTGTCTGTCTAGTCCGGGCGTGTTTCATGTGTCTGTCTAGTCCGGAGTCCGGCGTGTTTCATGTGTCTGTCTAGTCTGGCGTGTTCATTAGTTACTTCAACTCTGTTAAGAGAATGTTCGGATATTACGTAACGACTTAAAAAAAAGGGGGGGGGGTAAAAAGTTGTTACGACTTGTATCAAGGAGAGGGGTCTGAAGATTTGTTACGTAAAAATAAAAAATATTGAACTGTAATAGCAGATACAGTGGTCCCTTGACTTTCATAGGTCTGACTTTTGTGGAAGGGCTATATCACGGGTTATATAAAAATAGTATTTGGAAAAATACTCCTCGGTCTATTGTAACAGCCACACAGAATCTCTACCCCCCCCCCCCCCCCCCATCCGGTTTGTGTGTACAGTATTGAGAACAAAATGAATACGTCGATATATAATGTGTCCAATCCTTTCTGTCTGGGAAAATGATTACGAATTCCTTGTGTAAAAATTCACATTTTCTTGTTATGTTACTGTACTAGAGGGGAGGGGGTAAGTCTAGTTACAATTTGTTACAAAAAAAAAGAGGGGGGATGGAGGGGCTAAAAAGGTGACCTCTCGGCGATACATTATATATTCGAACGATCCCTAAAGCGTTGGTTAACCTTACTGATTCAGGCAACCCATAAGAGCATATAAACTGCTCTACTGGTAGAAGGGAAGTAGGAACATTTGTACAGATTTATTGTGGCACATGAAATAAGGAATCTGCCTTTATCTTTATATTTTTTAAAAGTGTTTTAATATGTTTTGGGTTAGTATTTGAAAATCAGGGTTCAGTGTTTTATGTATTATTGCTACTTTGCGTTTTACAGCTTATTTCAACTCACTCTGTCTGTCTGTTTGTTTGTCTGGAAGAAATTTTAAACACGCTATTTCTCCAACTTCTCATTCTCGAATCAAGTTCTAAATTTGCACAATCACAATTGTATATACATGAATCAATTAAAAAGATTATCCAATAAATTAATGGTGTTAAACTTATTTTGTTTAATATTAAAAAGGAAAATAAATCTTATAATATCCATATATATAATTGTAATTGTGGAGATCTTCCCCTTAGATACTCTAAGTTGTTTTTTTTTTTAAAAGTATTTTGTTACCTTTCCTTTCTTAGTATTCTTTTCTGTGCCGTCTCTAGATCTAGTTCTATTTCAAATGCATCATTGGCATCAAATATGAATATTCGTTAAATACAAATCTTACGCTGTTATTTTTGCGTCTGTCTCTAGTTTCTCTATGCTTCTAGGAGTCGAAGGGCCCTCAAAAAGAGGACACATACTACACTATTTGCATAACAAAAGTCACATGTCTTCTTTGCATGTACTTGATTGATTTGTAAACTTTTCTTCTAATAAAAACATAATAGTATTGTTGAATATAAATGGTTCCAAAGATTATTTGCACCTGTCTCACTATTAATTGAACAAAACGTCTGTCACGTTCTACGTGACAATATAGTCATGGATTATGCACTAGGCAAGATATCTTTTAAGGGACACTACCTTTACATTTTTTAAAATCTCAAATATTTTATATGTTTATTTCCCTTTAATTATGTCCTTTTAAAAAAAATAACGCACTGAGAAAGATTTCTCTCCAATACAATTTCTAGGAAACAATATAATTTCTAACTCGTTATGCAAGCTGTTGATACAGAAGATGTTTCATATTCTCTAGGTAATCTAACGATACAGAAGATGTTTCATATTGCACTGTGTAAATTATTAATATAAAAGATGTCTCACATTGCACTCAGTAAACTATTAATATAGTAGATGTCTCATGTCACAAATTAGTTTTGGTTTCTACTGTAAACTCTTTCTCTCAAGACGACAAAGTCGAACACAAAGAAAAGAAAAGATACAAATTGATTCATAAGTCTGAGGCATTTGTTTTATGAAAGAAAATGTCCGGCATGGCATTCCAAAGTTTATTTGCTTGAACGGTAAACTACTGTAAAAATCACTTCGTCTGTATATCTTTTCAAAATGTTTAATTTCCTAAAGTTATACATGTTTCGGGTGTTCCTTCAGGCTTGAAGATAATCTATTTCCTAACTAGGGGGAGGAACGGTAGAGAGAAGGATTGAACCCGAGACAATCGAGACAACCAAATGATAGTCCGGCTAGCATATCGCATTTATAAATATCTTTCAGATAAGATAAGATAAGATTAGATACGATTAGAAATTCATTCATCCGAATGAAAAAGATCTTCAAAAGAACCTGTCCCTGTTCGTTAATGCCTGCAAACATTTTCGTCTCACCATAAATGTAAAAAAGACAGAAGTGCTGCACCAACCTCCTCCAAATAAAGCTGTCACAGAACCAGACATTCTCATAGATGGCCAGAAATTATCAAACGTCAAAAAGTTTGTCTATCTGGGAAGCACCATATCAGCAAACGCCAACCTAGATGATTAAGTCGTCTTCCGTGGCAGTGCTGCTTTTGGCAGAACAAGTGTGGCAACGGAGAGGACTAAGCATATCCACAAAAATAAAAGTCTACAGTGCTATAGTTCTCCCGTCACTCTTATATGTATCAGAGTCCTGGACCCTATATTCCAGCCACACCAAAAAGCTAAACTCCTTCCACCTACGCTGTCTAAGGAGTATCCATTAGGTGCGTTGGTCCGACCACATACCAAACACAGAGATCTTAAAGCTGTCCAACATGCACAGTATCAATGTGACAGTAAAAAGGTCCCAACTTCGATGGGCGGCACATGTAGTCCGCATGCTAGACAGTCGCCTTCCCAAGCGACTTCTGTACGGGGAGTTGTGTTCAAGAAGGCGCTCCCAGGGAGGCCAATACAAGCGCTACAAAGACACTCTCAAGGGCTCCTCCAAGGAATGCGAAATCGACATTGAAGGCTGGGAAGCCCTACCTCTCGGAGATCGGAGACTCAAGATTTGAAGCAAATAGAGTGGCCAGGGTGAAAGAGCGCAAAACCAACAAAAAGCTGAGAGAAGAAGCAGGCCTATCTGCAACTGACCAAATCCACCCCATGCCACGTATGCGGCCGGCTTTTAAAACGAGGATTGGACTTTACAGCCATCTTCGAGTTCATAGGAAATGAGAAATTTGCTAATCTTCGACTACACTGTGCTATGTAACAATGATGGGAGACACTTTAATCAGCTTCTTTTCTAATGTTCAACGAATGCTAGTTTAAACTAGTGGAATTGTAAATCTTTTGAATTTGTTTGATTTATTTTTTTCTAATGAAGGGAGAGCACTTATTTATTAAGTGGTTCATATGTTTGGGAGAAAATGTAGATGTAAATGATCTTAAGATGTTTACTTTTACATTGTTTATTTGGTTTGCAGCCTTACGTTTACGTGGCAATAGATTTATAATCAAGTGGTAAGATTAGAAGACATTGTATATGTCAATTTAAGATAACATCTCAGTGACTCGATTTAATTAAATTATCAACGACGATAATCTATCAAAGATTGAGATCTATACCTACAGACCAAAGTGAAGGATATATTACTAAAAGACACTACAGTCCAACAGAAACCATAATTAACACATAATTAGATTATATTACATACAAAACAGTACATTATTTAGCTACGTGTATAAGTCTTAGGATAATAGTTATTGTGTGTGCTGTGTGTAAAAGTTAAGTTCTGTTTTCGGACCATGCGGTCTATAGGGCAGATATTGTTAAGGTCATCTGTTTCTTTAGCCAGCGGAGAGTGTTTTGTGGCCCGCACAACGCGCAACAGCCTTTACTTTCCCTTAGTCAGGTACTCACTAGAATTGGGGGGTTACAGGGACGCCCTAAAAATCACGAAATTCAAACTCCTTTTTGAAGAGGTTCGAATCTAGGATCTCAAGTTTGGAAATTTTTATTTCATTTCGTTCCTAGATGAAAACCCAAACAAGTATCATTAATAGAATTAGTTCAACTCCAGAGGCGGACTGACTATTAGGGCATTCGGGCAAATACTCGGTCAGCTAGTGGGAATGCCGCCGAGTAGGCTCCTTGAAGTACATTTGTAATACCGTTACTCTCTTTCAACCTCTTAAGGAGACCAACAGAGGCTCGTCACTTGCCCACGCCTTGTGTAAATTTTCCTTGGGCTACACACTTTACAGAGTTCTACCACGAGACAATGCTATCCATAATAAGGGATTAACTTAAACCCGTAAACTGTGCTTACTGTGAGCTGCAAGCCGTAAACATAGCAATTCAAAATAAAACTTGTACAACAAACAACTTAAGCTTTTTAAGCTCCTGTAGAATTCCACGTAAAGATGAACATATTTGGATGCATCTATATCGGAATACTTAGGCCTACCTTATACATCAGTAATGAATTTCTCAGCGTTAAAGGATAATCATGTTCCATAATGGTTCCATTATTACTGACATTGGCTAAGACATGGCATTCTAGCTATTGGTCAATGTATTGTGTTGGAATGTGAATAGGATGATGGCTCTAGTGTTGACGATGTGGACTCTAGTTGCTATGGTAATGGAAGAGACTATATTTGCACACAGTCCACCCCTGTTGACGTCAATATTTTTTTTTCAAAAATCCCCAATGTAATTCACAATTACAAAATAAGAAATAAAATATTATAATGATATGAAAATATACAGGGACCAAGTGAATGAGCAGAAAGGAATTCATAACAAAAGCTGAAATAGATTTAATGGCATGCCTCACTTTCAATAATGTAACAATATGTATTAGAGGCTTTAACAGTCTAATGTTTAGGTTGTAATTCTAAATAGGATCACAAATAATAATTGGATCCTACGAAAACCTGCTGACCTGATGACCATTGTGAACAAAAATCTAGAACAGAAAAGTGAAACCGTATGACCATATCACGAGGTCTTAAGAGCTGGCAATGACCTCCCTGCACCATTCGATGGGAAGGCAACTTAAAAAAAAAATGGACGTGCCTGCCATTAAAAGAGATTTTCTTCCAGGGCAAACCTAAAGAGGAATGTTGTGAGTAATTTTTAGAAGTAAAAATGTTTTATCCTTTTATCCTAAAATCTGTGCTACCTTCCTTGGCACAGAGGAAAGCAGCGCCCACAAAATGTCCTATAAAGAGAGTGGTGGGGAGTTCTTACAAACACCTTGCTACACTTGAGACCTAAAGAAAACCTCTTGTCGAAAAAAGGCACACACATCAAAAAGAGAACCCTCCCCCCCCCCCCCCAGGGCAACAGCTTTGTCTACATCGGGTGTAGCGAAATATGAAAGTCACAACTGGGTTTCCTATCTAGCTGAAGTAAGGCAATAATCTTTAAACTTTAGAGTTGAAGACAATCCCTTAAGCTAGCTCTCATTTTGAGTTCCTGCCTTTTACAATTACCGGCAGCTTCACTTTTCAACTCTTTGTAAGTTTTAAAATATGTACAACCACACTGTACAGAATGTAAGAAAAAAAAAACCAAAGCAACTAATGTTGGCTGCGAGAAATACCTCTCCACAAATGACCAGTCCGTTCATGTTGAGGTTATCCAGATTAAACGTCTCCTTGTACATGCCCTGGGTGATAACCACCTTCACGGGTTTGCCCATCAGGATGTTGTTGCGTAGGACTTCCACCGTGGGTTTCGTTGTGGACGTCAAGTGAAACCGGTTGTACCAGGATCGTTGGCACACGGCTGAAAGTAGAAGAACGCAAACGTTAGTACTTCACGTAGCCCTGTAGAAAATGTTTTGACTCATTCGCTTACATACCATCCCATGTGACAAGTAAGTTGGTTTCAATGTGCTACTTGGGGCAGCGGATCTATTGAGCAAGTGATGTTATTTCAGCGTGCCAAAAGGGGAAACTGATCAATTGGGTAAAAGGGGTAACATTCATCTAAACACTAGGCACTGAATCTATTTTAACTCTGATGTAATGTCTTTTACACTAGGCACTGAATCTTTTTTCACTCTGATGTAATGTCTTTTACAATAGGCCTTGGATCTATTTTCACTTTGATGTAATGTCTTTTGCACTAGGCACTGAATCTATTTTCACTCTGATGTAATGTCTTTTACACCAGGCACTGAATCCATTTTCATTCTGATGTAATGTCTTTTACACCAGGCGTTGGATCTATTTTCACTCTGATGTAATGTCTTTTACACTAGACACTGAATCTATTTTCACTCTGATGTAATGTCTTTTACACCAGGCACTGAATCCATTTTCATTCTGATGTAATGTCTTTTACACCAGGCGTTGGATCTATTTTCACTCTGATGTAATGTCTTTTACACTAGGCACTTAATCTATTTTCACTCTAATGTAATGTCTTTTACACTAGGCGTTGGATCTTTTTCACTCTGATATAATGTCTTTTACACTAGGCGTTAGATCTATTTTCCCTCTGATGTAATGTCTTTCACACTAGGCGTTGGATCTATTTTCACTCTGATGTAATGTCTTTTACACTAGGCGTTGGATCTATTTTCACTCTGATGTAATGTCTTTTACACTAAGCACTGAATCTATTTTCACTCTGATGTAATGTCTTTTACACTAGGCGTTGGACCTATTTTCATTCTGATGTAATGTCTTTTACACTAGGCGTTGAATCTTTTTTCGCTCTGATGTAATGTCTTTTACACTAGGCACTGAATCTATTTTCACTCTAATGTAATATCTTTTACACTAGGCGTTGGATCTATTTCACTCTGATGCAATGTCTTTTACACTAGGCGTTAGATCTATTTTCACTCTGATGTAATGTCTTTCACACTAGGCGTTGGATCTATTTTCACTCTGATGTAATGTCTTTTACACTAGGCGTTGGATCTATTTTCACTCTGATGTAATGTCTTTTACACTAGGCGTTGGATCTATTTTCACTCTGATGTAATGTCTTTTACACTAGGCACTGAATCTATTTTCACTATGATGTAATGTCTTTTACACTAGACACTGAATCTATTTTCACTCTGATGTAATGTCTTTTACACCAGGCACTGAATCCATTTTCATTCTGATGTAATGTCTTTTACACCAGGCGTTGGATCTATTTTCACTTTGATGTAATGTCTTTTACACTAGCGCTGAATCTATTTTAAATCTGATGTAATGTCTTTTACACTAGGCGTTGGATCTATTTTCACTCTGATGTAATGTCTTTTACACCAGGCACTGAATCTATTTTCACTCTGATGTAATGTCTTTTCCACTAGGCATTGAATCTATTTTCACTCTAATGTAATGTCTTTTACACTAGGCGTTGGATCTATTTCACTCTGATATAATGTCTTTTACACTAGGCGTTAGATCTATTTTTACTCTGATGTAATGTCTTTCACACTAGGCGTTGGATCTATTTTCACTCTGATGTAATGTCTTTTACACAGGCGTTGGATCTATTTTCACTCTGATGTAATGTCTTTTACACTAGGCGTTGGATCTATTTTCACTCTGATGTAATGTCTTTTACACTAGGCACTGAATCTATTTTCACTCTGATGTAATGTCTTTTACACTAGGCGTTGGATCTATTTTCACTCTGATGTAATGTCTTTTACACTAGGCGTTGGATCTATTTTCACTCTGATGTAATGTCTTTTACACTAGGCACTGAATCTATTTTCACTCTAATGTAATGTCTTTTACACTAGGCGTTGGATCTATTTCACTCTGATGTAATGTCTTTTACACTAGGCGTTAGATCTATTTTTACTCTGATGTAATGTCTTTCACACTAGGCGTTGGATCTATTTTCACTCTGATGTAATGTCTTTTACACTAGGCACTGAATCTGTTTTCACTCTGATGTAATGTCGTTTACACCAGGAACATAATCTATTTTTCTCTGATGTAATGTCTTTTACACTAGGCACTGGATCTATTTTCACTCTAATGTAAAGTCTTTTACACCAGGCACTGAATCCATTTTCATTCTGATTTAATGTCTTTTACACTAGGCGTTGGATTTATTTTCACTGTGATGTAATGTCTTTGACACTAGGCACTGAATCTATTTTCACTCTGATGTAATGTTTTTTACACCAGGCACTGAATCCATTTTCAATCTGATGTAATGTCTTTTTACACTAGGCGTTGGATCTATTTTCACTCTGATGTAATGTCTTTTACACTAGGCGTTAGATCTATTTTCACTCTGATGTAATGTCTTTTACACCAGGCACTGAAACTATTTTCACTCTGATGTAATGTCTTTTACACTAGGCGTTGGACCTTTTTTCATTCTGATGTAATGTCTTTTACACTAGGCGTTGGATCTATTTTCACTCTGATGTAATGTCTTTTACACTAGGCACTGAATCTATTTTCACTCTAATGTAATGTCTTTTACACTAGGCACTGAATCTATTTTCCCTCTAATGTAATGTCTTTTACACTAGGCGTTGGATCTATTTCACTCTGATGTAATGTCTTTTACACTAGGCGTTAGATCTATTTTCACTCTGATGTAATGTCTTTCACACTAGGCGTTGGATCTATTTTCACTCTGATGTAATGTCTTTTACACTAGGCACATAATCTATTTTTCTCTGATGTAATGTCTTTTACACTAGGCACTGAATCTATTTTCACTCTGATGTAATGTCTTTTACACTAGGCGTTGGATCTATTTTCACTCTGATGTAATGTCTTTTACACTAGGCGTTGGATCTTTTTTCACTCTGATGTAATGTCTTTTACACTAGGTACTGAATCTATTTTCACTCTGATGTAATGTCTTTTACACTAGGCACTGAATCTATTTTCAATCTGATGTAATGTCTTTTACACTAGGCACTGAATCTATTTTCACTCTGATGTAATGTCTTTTACACTAGGCACTGAATCTAATTTCACTCTGATGTAATGTCTTTTACACTAGGCGTTGGATCTATTTTCACTCTAATGTAATGTCTTTTACACCAGGCACTAAATCCATTCTCATTCTGATGTAATGTCTTTTACACCAGGCGTTGGATTTATTTTCACTCTGATGTAATGTCTTTTACACTAGGCACTGAATCTTTTTTCACTCTGATGTAATGTTTTTTACACCAGGCACTGAATCCATTTTCACTCTGATGTAATGTCTTTTACACTAGGCGTTGGACCTTTTTTCATTCTGATGTAATGTCTTTTACACTAGGCGTTGGATCTATTTTCACTCTGATGTAATGTCTTTTACACTAGGCATTGAATCTATTTTCACTCTAATGTAATGTCTTTTACACTAGGCACTGAATCTATTTTCACTCTGATGTAATGTCTTTTACACTAGGCGTTGGATCTATTTTCACTCTGATGTAATGTCTTTTACACTAGGCGTTAGATCTATTTTCACTCTGATGTAATGTCTTTTACACTAGGTACTGAATCTATTTTCACTCTGATGTAATGTCTTTTACACTAGGCACTGAATCTATTTTCAATCTGATGTAATGTCTTTTACACTAGGCACTGAATCTATTTTCACTCTGATGTAATGTCTTTTACACTAGGCACTGAATCTAATTTCACTCTGATGTAATGTCTTTTACACTAGGCGTTGTATCTATTTTCACTCTGATAAAACGCCTTTAACACTAGCGTTGGATCTATTTTCACTCTGATGTAATGTCTTTTACACTAGGCACTGAATCTATTTTCACTCTGATGTAATGTCTTTTACACTAGACACTGAATCTATTTTCACTCTGATGTAATGTCTTTTACACCAGGCACTGAATCCATTTTCACTCTGATGTAATGTCTTTTACACCAGGCACTGAATCCATTTTCACTCTGATGTAATGTCTTTTACACCAGGCACTGAATCCATTTTCATTCTGATGTAATATCTTTTACACTAGACGTTGGATCTTTTTTCACTCTGATGTAATGTCTTTTACACTAGGCACTGAATCTATTTTCACTCTGATGTAATGTTTTTTACACTAGGCACGGAATCTATATTCAATCTGATGTAATTTCTTTTACACTAGGCACTGAATCTATTTTCACTCTGATGTAATGTATTTTACACCAGGCGTTGTATCTATTTGCAAGAGAAAGTAATAATGAAGAACAAACTGTTCTAATGCCTGGCAGATGTGGTACTGCCACTCCATTCTAAATGCAATATTTACATTCGGCAATGGAGATAATGTCAATAGAGTGTACGTGTCATCAGATTTAAAGAATCATTTCTTCTTTTTTTCGATCTATCCATCCATCCATATATTCATCCATCCATTATCTATCTATCTATCTATCTAATTATCTATCTATCTATCTAAACATTAAATCTGTTTAACCGATTGAATCAAAAGCTTAAATTAAAAACACCACCACGGTGGAAAAGATAACTCTTTTATTTCTGCAAATCGGACTAGAGTACGCTACGTCGCGGGTCGGCTCGTAGTTCAATATGTTTAATCTGTTTTGAAATTATTTCATTTTCTCAGCGTGACGTAGCTATGCTGAACTTAAGTAGTTGATTTTTTTTCAATTATTTTTTTTTATGATTGAAACGACAAAAGTTTTCATCAATAGGAGTAAATCTCTGTATATATAATGTATGGTATTATTTGTTGTCAACCACCACAATAATAAGAATTCAGAAAGATCTCTTTCTCTTTTCAGTGTAATAGTTTTTATTCAGAGAAAAACAATCAAAACAAAAAAAAACAAACTCAGACACGGAAGCAGGTCGGGAAGCTTCCCTTGGCATCAGAGGAACATGGGGAGGGGGGGGGGCTCCAAATTGGGTATCTATACACTACAAGAAAAGTCATATATTTCTGTTCGTTCGTTAGCTTTGTTTACATTATATGTAATCTTTGTATTACATATTGGTGACCTCTTACGTAAATTTAAATAAAGTGTACTATTTGGAGATTAGAGAGTGCCGACTGGCTTTGCTGCCCCTGTAGCCTGGCACCCTTAGGAACATAACTCCATGTAAATTGTTCCACTAATCCTAGGTATGCATCGTGTGAAACAATGAACAGAATGGTAGGTTTAAGTAGCTACCCACAGTTTAGATTCGATCATGAGCTCTGAGGACTTACATTCAGAATATTCGAACTGAAACTGGGATTGACCAGTCAGAATCAACAAGCTGACAATGAATGGGATGATGCTGCTGCTCATGATGGATGCAATCTGTCGAAATGTTTTCTCTTGATCTGAAAAGTAAAAGCAGACAAGTTTTTTAGATAGTCTCAAGAACTTATTCTCTTGCATTAATACACAATGGATATACTCTTAGAGCTAAAAATAAAAACACTTGATTTTTCCCCAACTAATTTAAGTTTATAGTTGCCTAATAATAATTGTCAATGTTATTGTAATTGTATAAAGTTATAAGTAATAAACAATGGATTTGCATTTCGAGAAACAAGATTAAGCTTCTAATGGAACCTAAAATAGCTAAGGGAGTTCCTTACTGGTTCTTTCCAGTCTATTATAGCAGGTAAAGCTAGAGAGAGTATTAACACAAGGGAAGACAAGAAGTGGGGTGTTATGGGATGTGTATGTGTGTGTTTCCATGATAACAACAGGAAAATGAGGGTTAATTTTTTGGTGGTGTTGAATGATGAAATCATGGGCTGGTCTGTCATAATTTATGTTAAGAGGTCACGTGGGTGATAGTACAACGGAGACGAATCAGAGCTGCAAGACACTATAAGTAGTGAGTTAGATTTGGTTTAAAGTATCATTGAATTATTTTATCGCTAGACATCTCATCTCAAATTTAATATTCATATATTATTAGTAAAAGTTATATTTAATTTTGTTTTGAAAATCAACTTTGTTCAAGTTATTTCAAGTTGGTTCATTTAACTATAATACGCCCAGCTGTTTGGACGTTAGCGTCTATTGTTACGAAGCTATTGTTTATATTAAAATGTATTGTTTTTTAATTGTGTGCGTTCAATGTTTTCATGATCGCTACTTCAAAGTTCTATATTTTGTAAAGAGGAATTTCTGTAACTTCTTCATGTAAAGAGTTCCGGCATACAATTTCATAGGATTCCTTCAATGCAAGTCCACTAATCCATAATAACGTAGTATACGTTTGATTACTATTGTAGGAATTGGTGCCAAAGTGGCTACCTAAGGGGATTGAGTTCGAATCTCGATGTAGAGTACGAAATATTGATTTGAGATTTTTCTCAAACGGTGTTGTCATTGCTGACCGGTGCACGTCAACCCTCTCCCCTACCCCCATCCCAAATGTAAACAAAAGAGATTAGAGCAGAGCGCATAAAGCATGCTATGGGATGATGGCAACTATACAAACGTAATGACCTGACTCCCACTTTTGTCAGTGTTATGACAAGGGAGATAACAGCCAGTCTAGTCAGAATGCGCAATTCTTTATACTTGTATATCTTTTCAAAACGATAAGTTATCAATAACAAATTTGAATGCATAGAGATCGGAAAAGGGGGGGGGGGCGGAATGGTAAAGTATTCACTAAAATTAGATTCGACTATGATGTAAGACAGTGATTGTTAAATAAATGTACATTGCATCTTTTGTTTATGTTCAACTCTGTGTATTTATTGTTGTGTATAATATTTAGTTGTATAGCCATTTTTATTGAAGAGACAAAAACAAGCGCATTTATTAGTATTATTATTTTAACTTACTCTAATTTCAGAAAGAACAAGAAATTTAAAAAAAAACTTAATCCCTACTGGGGATTCAAAACATGTAGTATTCGTATAAACATATTCGTATTGTATATGTCACGACAAAAGGAGAACGTTGGCCCATATAGGGATTGATCCCACAAGAATCGCGTTATTAACAAGACGCTCTACAGGGCAGATGGTGTAATTATCATCTAGTTCTTTGGCTACGTTTAATGAGGGTGTCATGTGGCCAGTACAACGTCCAACCGCCTTTTCCCCAACTAATTTCAGGTGCCCATTGGAGCTGGGTGGACTCACAGGCGCCCAAAGATCAGGAAATTAAAAAATCCCAGTCTTCACTAGGATTTGAACCGGGACCCTCGTTTTGAAAGTCAAGCGCTTTATCACTCAGCCACCGTGCTTCCATCACTATTATTGATCGATAATAAAAAAGACAGTCTTTTGGTTTATCTACGTACATTTAAGAAAAAAAAATGTAAATAAATGTTAATGAATTCAATAAATAAATAAAGTGATCTTTCTAAACTAAAAATGTATTGTCACAAGTATATGCGGTAAATTTCATCACGACAGTTTCATAAAAAGTATAATGAACAAGAAAAATATTTACAATACTTTTAAAAAACACAGTACCTCCTTAGTACAACTTTGAATACGGCTTGTCTTTGAGTCCCAAGATTAATGACAAGTGGAACTTACAGAGCAGAGCGTCATAATTAATTCAATATTCTTTGTTTTATATAGAGCGATTTTTTCGCAAAGATGTAGATAACATTGGAAAAAAGGTTTTATTGCGACATCAAAACTTGAGACTCAAATAGCAGACTGTGGGTCAGGTTCTTCTTTAATTGTTTAAACTCTACCATTAATAACGTCTGACATTCGGAAACTTACGAACGCTGTATACAGCCTATTGTAGTGGAACTAGATCTAGACACTCTTTGTTCGCAACAAAAACAATTTTTATTCTTCTTGTATACTTTAAACAAATAAAAAAGTCAACCGAAAAGTTTTTCCCTTATGCCCAAAAAGCTAGAATTTTTTTTTTTCTACTAATATACATCAAGTATAAAATTTATAGGAAAATCTTTAGAGCCGTTTTTTATATTCATGTCCACACAGGTTCCACCCACCCACCCAGGCGTCTGCATGAAGTCTGACTTGAATAAAAGTGTTGTAATAATTGATTCAAAGTTTGTATTTTTTTTTTTACTAAGACGACAGTGTAAGCCAATTATTGTATCAGTTTCCTTTTGACCTCACGTGATACAACAAAGTTTTACTGACACTAGTGTACTGGAGTATTAGTGCATCATTGACATTTAGTAGAGTCCAATACATGAACACAAACACACCGGCGGCGTGACCGGCTGAGGAATTGTTTTTCTTGAAGCCACATGTGGCTTATGACGGGAAATGGGGCAAATGTGGTTATAGGATGCTGAATGAACCTGTCGAGGCTCATGAGGATAATAAAGATAATGAGACTTATGAGGCTAATGGTGCTAATGAGTCTGATGAGGCTAATGAAATTAATGAAGCAAATGAGGCTTATGATAAAAATGATTAAAAAAATTTTTTATGAATTTTAAATTTTTAATTCGAAAATTTTGTTCTAAATTTTTTAAAATCACAGTTTACATTTTTTGAATTACATAGATTTATAATGAACTCACTCTGAAATATTGAGAATATTGTTGGTATTTAATTAATCATAAATATACTCCTAGAACATCATTAAATGATAATATATATAATGGTAGGGAAAAAAGATACAGAAAAAGAAATATTTATATTTTTGTTGTAACAAAATTTTTTTAGTCTGTAAACAAAACCTTATTTCAATGACAAACAATGATTTGTTAAGTTGTAAATTTACAATCATTTTAAGTCTAAACATTTTCTACGCTTAAGTGTAATGTATAGTCTATTCTTTCCATTTAATTGAGTACATTCAGAAACTATTTAAATAGAATTTAGAAATAAAATATGATATAAATATACTATAAATCAGGGTCTAGCCAAAATCTAATGGATGTTTGTGAACTTCAAAAAGAATGCTTTAATCCAGATAAAGAATACTCCGAGTCCAGAACACAAGTGTTATCTGGAATGAGTATTACTTACGTAAGTGCTAAGATAATTCCTGTTTGATCACAATACACGAGCTCTGTTGATTTGGTGCCTCGTCAGAGGTTCGTTGTTGTTGTTTTATTTCGTTTGTTTTTCCTTTTCACTTTTGAATTTTAATTTGCCAATTTTTTTTCTATCGATTCCTTAACTCACTTAGGAAGAGTGTGTTTCCAATTTAATTTTGTATTTTAGCTAAATTTTCTAATTTATTTCTCTATTTTGTTTCTGTCAGAACCAAAGAAGAATTCTCTTCAAACTTGAGAAGTTTTTTTGTTTTTTTTTAATGGAAAAGAAAATAAAAGTTGAAAAAAAAAAATAGAGAGTGTAAAAGTGTTGTTTAAATTATGCAGGTATGTCATCTGCCTACAGCTTGGATGTCATTGCGTGTCACGTGTATGACAGGCTCAAGTGGGCGGGGCTAGATAGGAAATTTATTTTCCCAAAAAAAAAAAAAAAGAGTTATGGACAGAGTAGAGGGGCGCGCGTGGATAGACGCAAGGTGAAGTCAAATGTTTGAACTTCAGTGAAGACTCTATAGTAATTCATCTTCAATTCTTGCATTAAATAAACAAACATTTACCAATCAATGAGCAGCCAGGACTTTCCCTTTTTTTTTTATTTACTACGCTTGTACGTCTGAACGCTGTGTTGAGTTAAATTGCGTTTTACCGAGCCCATTTTTAAATGTTTGTCCAACCTCCTAAATGTTTGTCTAACCTAAAAAATGTTTGTTAAACCTCCTTAATGTTTGTTAAACCTCCTAAATGTTTGTCAAATCTCCTAAATGTTTGTTAAAGTTTTTAAAATGTCTGTCAAACTTCCTAAATGCTAGGACAAATTTGTACAAATGCTCCTTCTTCCCAAGTGCTATTAGACTTTATTAGAGCATGGAATGGGTTGCCTGAGCTAGCCAGGAAAACCAGTAACTTGGCTGAATTGAGGTCATTGGTTAATATGCATGACGCGTAGGACGTAATCATCTTTTTTTAAATAACTTCTGTGTCATATAAGATAAATGTTTGTCAATCCTCCTAAATGTTTGTCAATCCTCCTAAATGTTTGTCAATCCTCCTAAATGTTTGTCAATCCTCCTAAATGTTTGTCAATCCTCCTAAATGTTTGTCAATCCTTCTAAATGTTTGTCAATCCTCCTAAATGTTTGTCAATCCTCATAAATGTTTGTCAATCCTCCTAAATGTTTGTCAATCCTCCTAAATGTTTGTCAATCCTCATAAATGTTTGTCAATCCTCCTAAATGTTTGTCAATCCTCCTAAATGTTTGTCAATCCTTCTAAATGTTTGTCAATCCTCCTAAATGTTTGTCAATCCTCCTAAATGTTTGTCAATCCTCCTAAATGCTTAACTAACATTGTAGGTATCAGTCCAAACTGAACAACAGTTCAAGAAGACACCAGAGACTATGTTGGAATAGTCATTTCTACAGACAAGCTTCAAATTAACTCATCCAAGTTTTTATGCTTATTTGTGTGTGTGTGCTCGTTTGTATGTGTATGTGTGTTTGTGTGAAAAACAGAAAGTTATTGAAGAGCATGGATCTAGTTCTCAATTATAAAATGATTTTATCAACTTCTTCATATTTTATGTACATGGACTACACCTCTAGAACATGAATAGACAAACTACGCCGCTGGAATGTGATATCTATGCAGAATACACTCCGTTAGTCAACTTTGCATTTACTTTTAACCTTGCTAATTAGGCATTGGCACAACATCATTATATATAATTCTTTCACATTTTTACAAAGGATCTAAAAATAGAATTTTCGTCCAGTCTGGTCCATTTCACTCTTCAATACATTTAAATATTTCACCGTGACAAAAAGAGGGCGATCAATCAATCTATTGTGCACAGTCAGTAGGTCACACATGTTACATCTCAAGCGGCTGACCCCCGTTTTAAAGAAGCCAAAGTGTCATTCAGCACTGCAATCTTTCATGTGACAGACTGACACAGCGCTCCTACTGCAATATTCACCACAGTTTTTCTTCTTATCAGCAGAGGAAGATATATGTTGCTCTTTTCAACCACACACACACAAATATAAGAGAGTTCTTATACAAATTCGTGATTCTGTATTTCAATGAGCATCAAAAGAATTTGAACATTTCTATTAATTAAACTAAGACTCTCAAGCTTCGATACTTCTTTTACATTTCATCGTGAACTTTCCATTATAAAAGGAAAAAAAAGTAAAGTTCCCTTTCAGACCTTGTGGTCTATAGGGCAGATGATGTAAAGGTCATCTGTTTCTGTTACCTACGGTTTACGAGGGTGTCATGTGGCCAACACAACGCCAACCGCCTGTACTTTTCCCCAACTAATGTCAGGTACCCATTTGAGCTGAGTGGACTCAGAGGCGCCCAGGGATCACGAAATTAAAAATCCCAGGATTAGAACCAAGGACCGCGGTTCAGAAGCCAAGCGCCTTACCGCTCAGCCACCGCGCCTACTCCTTTCCATTATGTAAGACTATAAGTGCACAATGTCGTGTCTTTACGTTAAAGATGTGGGCGAACTAATAAACGCCCTTTGTGTTCTATCAGTGTATCTGGTGTCTCAAGTCAATGGAATGTTGTGTCTTTAAAACTTCTATCATCATTTTTGAGCATTTATTATTATTGCGGAATCGAATTTTGTAAACTCTTCCATTTGTAGGCCTATTTTATTTTGTTTCCAGCACTGATAAATCAATGGAAAGTGTTGTATGGTCAAAATCTTCCTCTCTACTGGCTTCACTAGCTGATCCTCTTATGGTAGTTCTTTCTTTACGTTGTCCAATCAGCGGAAGTAGTAAGGCAGTAAAGAACTAATGCCTGGTAGACCTTGACCCTGATCTTTTCAATGATACTATATTTTACATTTCTGTATATTGATTTTCTATACATTTACTGTTTCTTGCTAATCGTTGGACTGGAAAATGAGGAGAGGGCGGGGGGAGGGGCTGGGAGAATTGAAGAAGTCACCAAGAATGTGAAATAGTCATTTTCTATGACTTCCATCGCTGACAATGTAAAGTTACACAGACTTAAAGGACTAAGTTTATGACTACTGCACTGTTTTATTTCATGTGACTGCATTGTTATACTTCATCTGTTACTGGAACTGCCTAAGACATCACCGACTCCCTTTTCTGGAATAGATGATTTCACCCGCTAATAATATATAGACCTAGAGGCGCTGTGGGTGAGATGTAAAACGCTTGGCTTCCGAACCAGTAGTCGCGGGTACAAATCCTGGTGAACTGGAATTTTTAATTTCGGGATCAATAAGGCGCCTCTAAGTCCATCCAGCTCTAATGGGTACCTGACTTTAGTTGGGGAAAAGTAAAGGCAGTTGGTCGTTGTGCTGGCGATATGACACTCTCGTTAGCCGTAGGCAAAAAGAAACAGATGACCTTTACATCATCTATCCTAAAGATCATCATGTCTGAAAGGGGAATTTTTACTACTTTAAGTTTTAGATCTAAAAATACATTTTAAAAAAATTAAAAGCATCATGGAACAGGATGTAAAGGTCAAAGCATGAACTTTTCTTGCCCAGCAAGGGGGATCCATACACTGTTAGGGAATGGAAGAGGACGTGTCGTTCAAATGTTCACATCACAAACTAGTCAATGTTCTCTACCACATGACTTCACCGACTTAACCACCGTGCGTGTACTATTGCATCATGTTTTGAACTAACTGGGCGTTAACGGTGTAATGTTTTTGTCATTTGATCTGACCATGTTTGCGACACATCTAAGGGAAATCAGCCAGGGCCGGATGTACCTTTAGGAAACACAAGCTATAGCTTCAGGCTCCTCTAGAAATATTTAGCACTGACATATCTGAATTTAAAATTTCCCAAATTGGCTCTATATCTTAAATAGCTTATGACGTTTCAAAGAAGGATCTCTGGAATCAGTGTGCGTTTGCCACGCCAACCCTTTACAAAATAGAAATTATAAATTATAATTTTGCATAAAAATAAGGCATATATATATATATACAATAGTTTAAAACCCTTCAATTGTTTCGATAAAGCCTACAGATGTTCATTTTTAGATTTCTTTTTTCTGACTGTTTTTAATTTTATAATTACATATGTCCCTTTTCAAAAACATAAGTATATACTTATGTGCTAACCCAGTCGTGCTTGTTACATTCTGTGCCTGCAAAGGTGATCAAGTCAACATCAAGTCAACATTAAGTCAACATCAAGTCAACATGAAGTCAAAGATTGTAAAGTCAATCCATCAGTTTGGGATAGATTTGGGAGGGAACATATTATGACGTCCCTACCTACAGCCGATGACTACGTCTTAGTAATTTTTGGTGGTCCACACACCTAGACAATAACACAGAGACGACGCAATATTTTATTGCACAATAACATGACAGAAAGTTGACTAGATTACTAGATAACTCAATGTAATTGTGGCTGTTTATTCTGCAACTATTTCAAATATAAGTGTGCCTGTTTATATAAAAAGAAAAACTCTACATTCAATGTGCCTCTTTATTTATAAGAAAAACTCAAAGTTCTAACAATGTGCCTGTTTACAAGAAAGACTCTGGGATTCAAACCTCTGCTGCCTTGCGGTTATACCTCAAAAATGGGAATGGCTTTGGGGGTCACCCCTGTGAATAAATCAGTAGCTACAACGCAGCAGAACCTGTGACGTTCCTATCACAACTGTGTCGGGTATTTCCCATTCCTTTGAACACATCACATGTGTGTTGAGAGGGAAATACTGTGTAGGCGACATCTTTGCGACCAAAGCTAATAACCAGGCAATCATTCTTTGTTATGACTATATATATATATTTAACATTCATTAGCTATTATCACGGTCAATATGATCATGAGGAGATCTTTAATAATCTTTTGCCTATGATGATCTTGAGCTTGACTATCAATTTCTCTTGTTAGTTGATATTTGTCTGGGGTGCTGAGATATTATAACCGTGATGCCGAGGATTCTTTACTTGAAGTTGTCAGCTGATAAGATGAGTCACGTCTTATTTGAAGATGTCAGCTGATAAGATGAATTGCTCTGACGTGCTGTGTCTTTTTTATAACGTCTAGATCTAAATTTTAACTACTAGATTCAATGAAGAAGATCCTTTTGATTCAAATACAGAATTTTAATTATTAACTTGGAAACACGAACGTATAATACAGCATTTACAAAGTGAACTGTATCAAGAATATGAAATATTTAAATCAACTACTAGATTTAGTAGAAGTACAAAACTGTTCACTATTAATTTTAACTCAAGAGTAATGTACGTCTTGCCTCTATGAGATTCTACCTACGACTTCTCTCTAGCAAGTTCGCTCCACGACTGATTCTAGATCCCGCGTGTTCCGCTGTCCTCGTGACGGTACTTGACCTTCTACTCACATAATTAGATTAACCAATCAAATTATTTCTCTAACCAATCAGATACTTTTCCATCAAACGTTACATGCGTGATTACTGGATGTGCAACGTCATAGGAAAAACCAATCTCGACCTAACCTTGAACAGAATTTAATTTAATTTAATATGTTAAATTACAACTTGGCCTTGATACGTGGCATCTATTAAGAGAAACCAATCGCTCTCTGAATTGTATAAAGGAGGTTATTATCTTTGCAAAATTTCAACTTGATCCATGAATGGGAAGTAGGAGAAAAAGCATGTCGTAGCGTAAGAAAGGGGGGGGGGGGTGTAAACACATATATGCATTCACATCTCTCATTAAGTAGCATTTATTTCCCCTTTTTTCAATATCAAACAAAATAATTAATCATCAATAATTAATTAACTAATGGGTTATTTTTTTTATTGATTCATGTCTTGTCAGGTTCAATGAATAATTGTGCAAAGTTTTAACTTAATTTGAGAATACGGGAAATGGGAGAACAAAACCATGGTCCACTCCAGACAGACAGAAAGTGATTGAATAAACAGTTTTGTACAAAGTCTGAAGATATATAATTTACACACGCGTGCACACAATTAAGTCTCTTCAAGATAAAACAAACCAAAAACTAATAGTTTTCAATGTGTATTTACTTTCCTATACATTATTAGGAATATAAACAAAATATCAACATGCAAGTTTAGAGGCAACAAAAACAGAAAGGTCTTTGAAAATAAAGTCTTAAAGCTTCCTGGAGAATGTTTCAAGACAAGGAAACAATTACGTCTCAACCTAAGTTCAAAGTTCAAAGTTTATTTGTACACCGGATACACCAAAGAGCTAGCTATTTATAGTTTTATTTTCTCGAGAAGTATTTTCCCACGTTCTGACAGAGTTGCTCATTTTTCACATGTGTACAGTCTACCCTACATTCTACCCTATAGTCTACCCTACATTCTACCCTATAGTCTACCCTATAGTCTACCCTACATTCTACCCTATAATCTACCCTATAGTCTACCCTACATTCTACCCTATAGTCTTTCCTGTAGTCTACCCTATAGTCTACCCTACATTTTACCCTATAGTCTACCCTACATTCTACCCTATAGTCTACCCTACATTCTACCCTATAGTCTACCCTATAGTCTACCCTACATTCTACCCTATAGTCTACCCTACATTCTACCCTATAGTCTACCCTATAGTCTACCATACAGTCTACCCTAAAGTCTACCCTAAATTTACCCTATAGTCTACCCTACATTCTACCCTATAGTCTACCCTAAATTTACCCTATAGTCTACCCTACATTCTACCCTATAGTCTACCCTATAGTCTACCCTACATTCTACCCTATAGTCTACCCTAAATTTACCCTATAGTCTACCCTATAGTCTACGCTACATTCTACCCTATAGTCTACCCTACATTCTACCCTATAGTCTACCCTACAGTCTACCCTACATTCTACCCTATAGTCTACCCTAAATTTACCCTATAGTCTACCCTATAGTCTACCCTACATTCTACCCTTTAGTCTACCCTATAGTCTACCCTACATTCTACCCTATAGTCTACCCTACATTCTACCCTATAGTCTACCCTATAGTCTACCCTATAGTCTACCCTTTAGTCTACCCTACAGTCTACCCTACATTCTACCCTATATTCTACCCTATAGTCTACCCTATAGTCTACCCTATAGTCTACCCTACATTCTACCCTATAATCTACCCTATAGTCTACACTACATTCTACCCTATAGTCTTTCCTGTAATCTACCCTATAGTCTACCCTACATTCTACCCTATAGTCTACCCTACATTCTACCCTATAGTCTACCCTACATTCTACCCTATAGTCTACCCTATAGTCTACCCTACATTCTACCCTATAGTCTACCCTATAGTCTACCCTACATTCTACCCTATAGTCTACCCTATAGTCTACCATACAGTCTACCCTACATTCTACCCTAAAGTCTACCCTAAATTTACCCTATAGTCTACCCTACATTCTACCCTTTAGTCTACCCTATAGTCTACCCTACATTCTACCCTATAGTCTACCCTAAATTTACCCTATAGTCTACCCTACATTCTACCCTATAGTCTACCCTATAGTCTACCCTACATTCTACCCTATAGTCTACCCTAAATTTACCCTATAGTCTACCCTATAGTCTACCCTACATTCTACCCTATAGTCTACCCTACATTCTACCCTATAGTCTACCCTACAGTCTACCCTACATTCTACCCTATAGTCTACCCTAAATTTACCCTATAGTCTACCCTACATTCTACCCTTTAGTCTACCCTATAGTCTACCCTACATTCTACCCTATAGTCTACCCTACATTCTACCCTATAGTCTACCCTATAGTCTACCCTACATTCTACCCTATAGTCTACCCTACAGTCTACCCTATAGTCTACCCTTTAGTCTACCCTATAGTCTACCCTACATTCTACCCTATAGTCTACCCTATAGTCTACCCTATAGTCTACCCTACATTCTACCCTATTGTCTACCCTACATTCTACCCTATAGTCTACCCTATAGTCTACCCTACATTCTACCCTATAGTCTACCCTATTGTGATTAAGCTTCAATAACATTTATGTTTTTAAACCGAAAAATTGCTACTTTTGGTCTAGAATTGTAGGGGAATGCACTCTCGTTTTATGTAACACAAATTAAAGCTTATAAATCCAAAAATTAATTTAATAAATCAATGATGGTATCATAATTAGGAGAGGTAGAATTAAATATAGTTATTTAGTGCATTCAACGCATGTAATGAAGTATTTTTTGTATCTTTCAACTTCTGCATTATGTCTAAAATAGGATTATCCAAGGACGTTAGAAAAGATAATATTAGAAACAGTTGCATACCCTACAACTCTAATTCCTAAATAGTCCAATCCGTATTTTACTAACTTGTTTGGAGTGCACTTTTCTGAAGTACATGATGATATTGCTGACCAGGGACTGGCCTTGACATTTAATTTTTTAAAAAGTTAAGTTCAATTCATCTTGAAGGACACAATGAGTATTCTCCCTTTTCACACAGTCTAACCGATAACCCTAACCCAGTTCAATCTTAACAGTTTATGAACCACGTGACATTGGTTGCCGGGGAGATGGCGTCGTACAAGTGATTTCGAGAGCTCAGGTGCCTGGCATTCATGGCGACCACACCGTTTGAGCTGACCATGAGTGACCAGCGGAAGACATTGCTCTGTAAAGTGTACTCGTCGACACCAGGTGACCTCTGGTCACTGACATGTTTCAAGGCCTGGGCGAAGATCTAAAAAAATGGCAAAAATTCAAAACATGGAAAATAATAAAAAAGAATTTTAAACTAAGTTGTCATTTAGTGAAATTGCATTAATTGTTTTGAGTCAATCATGTAGTTAATTTTTAAATACATCTAGATTCACAATAATAAATGTGTGCGGTTTGAAAAATAAGTGTATTAATTGTTTTTGCTTAGATCAACTTGTCTAAGGGTTACAGCTAACTATGGCAATTGACACTTACCCTAACCTAGACTACAATACGTTATGTAGTGCTGTGCACGATACAGGTTGATATGGACTGAATATTATGAATATATTGCATGAAACAATAACATTTAGAATGTACATATAATTTGCTATTGGTAAGAGTGTCCAGTTTTTGATGCATTATTAAACTTAGGATTAAAAGGTATAAATTAGTTAAATCAACTTATTCAGTCTCTTCTTACCATTTTTTACCTCAGATTTTCAGCTATTAGGTAATATATAACTTTGATGCTACTGCCGGATGTACTACTAGTAAATTAATATTTTCGTTCTATCCCCTCCCCTCTCTATATATATTTCATTTTTACTCTCTTTTGCTCTTTCTTTCGCTGTCTCTGAATCTTTCTCTCTCGCTCTCTCTTCCATTTCTTCTTCTTTATTTTGCTATCTTTCTATTTCTCTCTTTTTTTTTGTTTTCTTTCTCTCCCTGAATATCTCTCGCTTCTACCCAGCCTCTCTCCATCTTTCAATCACGATCTCATGCACAACTCTCCTTCGCTCTAACGCTCTATCAATCCATATTTCTGTCTTTCTTCTTTGCACACACAATTTCTTCTACTATCTAATTTCTTGTGATCTGTTAGATAATTAGCTGGTACAACTTTAGTCTTTTAAGTTCTGATATTGGACACAGTCCAGAATGGTAAAAGTCACGTGACCAAGCAGACGAGCATTCTACGTTACAAACCTGTTGTTCTGCAATATTGTAACGCACGTTGTCCGCCTCAGTGAAGAACTGACCGCCCAACTCGTCCTGTTCGATGTTCAGCCGGACGCTGCACCCCATCGTGTTTGCCGTCTCCAGGTCTGTGGTATAACCAAATGTGGCCGTTCCAAATGCGTCAGTTCTCAGCACCTGAAATATCATTTGAATGTAGAACACAAACATTCTTTAACGATGCGGCACGACATCTCTAGTAAAAATTTAATTCAAAATTGTTAATACCTTATGTATAGCAAACAATAACATTTAAAAAGTTATTTTCAATAACAAAGCTTCACATCCACACTAGAACTTCATAATAGACTTGTTCGGTGAGGAAGTATCCTTAAAATGGTTCTCAACCTGCCTTTAGGCGCTCAGCAAAACAAACCTGCTCGAGTCAAGGTTCTTATTAGGTATGGCATTTTGCCACAACAACAACTGCTAGATAACTCCCACAAAAATTCCAGATAAAAACTCTCAGATAGCTCCTAAGCAATATCCAGATACAGTAGCTTCCCCTTTAGCACCTTGCCATCTATGGGGCAGATAATGTTAAGGTCATGTCTCTATAGACAACGGTTAACGAGCAGGGCGTCATGTGGCCAGCACAACAACCAACCACCTTTACTTTCCCCAACTTAAGTCAGGTACCCATTAGACTTGGGTGGACTAAGGGGCGCCATAAGAAAACCGAAATTCTTAATCCCAAGTACCCCAAGTTTCGCAAGCCAAGCGCTTAACCACTCAGCCACCGCGTCCACATCCAGGTAACAGCTTTATGATAAATCCCAAACTATTTCCAGATAATAACAGCCAGATAACTCTCAGCTGTCATACAGCCTCCGCCCGAGAGCAGCATAAAATTGTACAAGGTCTCACCTGTGTACATCTTAACAGTCACATAGATAAGTAAGTGTTGTACAAGGACCAACCTTCTTCCAGGGTCGAGTGTCCACCACCCAGTCAATAGCAAACTTTTCACTTTGCTCGTTGTCTCTTGCATTCACCGGACCAAAGTTGTCATAGTAGTACGCGAAAGTCTTGACCTGAAGGGCGAAAGGTGTTGGACGATATTTTAGGACAAAATAAGGATATTATAATATTACAAAATGAAGTGTCATTCTAAAATTAAGCTAAAAGTGTGTTTGTTTAAATAAAAAGTATTTTTAATACTTTACTTTTTTTCCTTTCACTTTCCCCACCCCTCCCCTTCCCCAAACCTTTTTCTTTCTTTTTTTTTATATTTTCGATCCTTGAGATCTATAGGGCAGATGATGTAAAGGTCATCTGCTTCTGTGGCTCACGGTTAACGAAGGTGTCATGTGACCAGCACAACGGCCAACCGCCTTTACTTCTCCCTAACTAATGTCAGGAATGCATTAGATCTGGGTGGAATTAGGAGCGCCCAAAGATCCCGTACTTAAAAATCCTAGTCTTCGCCAAGATTCGAACCCGCGACCCCCGGATCTGAAGCCAAGCGCTTTACCGCTCAGTCACCGCGACTCCATTGCCCTGTTAATTAATATTCTCTTTCGTTCTCATTTCTTTTGTTCAATGAATCTCTTTTTCTTTCTTTGCTTCATTCATTTTCTTTCTTTGCTTCATTCATTTTCTTTCTTTGCTTCATTCATTTTCTTTCTTTGATTCATTCATTTTCTTTCTTTGCTTCATTCATTTTCTTTCTTTGCTTCATTCATTTTCTTTCTTTGCTTCATTCATTTTCTTTCTTTTTTCTTTTTCTCTGTTTATTAAATTCTCTCTTCTTTCTTAATCGCTCTCTCTTTTGAAGCACACGCCAAGTATGCAGGTTTCAGAGGCTAAATTAATTGTTGTGTGAAATCGTCTTGTCCCCCCAAAAAAAAGATTTCCATTATTTCACACGACAGCATAAGATCTTGTAGTATACAAATTTAAATCCTCCGCGGAGTACTTATAATGACCAATGTCCCTTCGGTCTCGAAAACTCACCTTGCCGGTGGAGTGAATTAGCCGGAAGATAATCTGCACCCTGGCGTCGAAAAAGGTGGCATCGTAAGCTGAGTAGTTTCCCCTCCTTCCGAACTCTTCAATCGTCTGGGCGATGACCATACCTTTCAAGACTCGAATCCCATTGACCTTTAGGTTGTAGCCATTGAAGTAGACACGTACCTGGTCAAGAAATCGACATAATTAGAGTCACGGGTAGAGACATTGAGGTCAGAATTCTGACCACTTCACGCTAGAAGCGGGAAAAGGTAGATGTCTTCTATAACTCACGCTATTGCCTATCTAGGGGTATACTAGACATATGAACACATATCAAGGGGTATACTAGACATGTGAACACATATCTAGGGGTATACTAGACATATGAACACATATCAAGGGGTATACTAGACATATGAACACATATCAAGGGGTATACTAGACATATGAACACATATCAAGGGGTATACTAGACATATGAACACATATCAAGGGGTATACTAGACATATGAACACATATCAAGGGGCTTATTAGACAAAAAAAAACAACAACACGTAAATTAATGTCATTAAGACTTTTTAAAACAAATCTTTAAATTAACTGGACTTATAGAACACTAAAGTTTAACTACCATTACAAGTTTAGTGTTCTATTGGACCTACCCTTTGACCTAATTTAATGTTCTAGTGGACCTACCCAATGACCTAATTTCATGTTCTAGTGGACCTACCCTATGACCTAATTTAATGTTCTAGTGGACCTACCCTATGACCTAATTAAATGTTCTAGTGGATCTACCCTTTGACCTAATTTCATGTTCTAGTGGACCTACCCTATGACCTAATTTAATGTTCTAGTGGACCTACCCTATGACCTAATTTAATCATGGACATGAGCTCTTCCAACGATCCATGTGTGCTGAAGCCGTCCACGTCTGTGGAGTAGACCTTCCGCCAGCATTCGTCCCCGAACCAGTCCAAGGAGACGTAGTCGTTGTTGTGCTTGTACTGGGTGGAGTTGGTGAGGTACCACCGAGAGACATCCCTCCTCCCATTGGTTGACCAGGAGGCTATCCAAGAATAATAGGGCTCTTCGTTGAACTGTTGGTGTTGGTGTTACAGAGAATAGCAGTATAGATTCACATCAAACATCAATTATTATAACTTATATATTGTTTTCCTAATTGTTTTCATATTGCAATAATTAAATAAAGGTTCGACAACTTTTCATAATATTTAAATACAAGTTGTATTATCGTTCTAGGGGAATAAGAGCTTTAATATATTGTAAACACAAAAATGGTTATCTAAAATCTCTTGGTAAACATTGAAATGAAGACCGTCGGTCCTATTTTTTATATCGTTACTTTCTGAGATTATTTTTTTTTTCTTATTAATTGTTCAACGTAACATTTACAATGTTAAAATTTCATTTAGCTAAAAAATGTGGCATCGCCTATCGGGTAGTATCTACAAACAAAATGTATGTTTGTATGACTTTTGGATTTTTAAACTGGTCTAACAACACCAAGCATACAACGTATCGATCTATTTTGCCTTGAAGTCTACATAAAACTAATATATCGGAGAAATTACAATACTAAAACAAGCAAAATATTGTTTAAAAATACTTGACAAAAAAAAACCATCAAAGCCTGTCCATATCTCACAATATTTCAGGGTTTAACCCTCTTTTTTCTGTAAAACAAAGTTAGATAAGAGGTTAATTTTGTATTGTACTCGAATATGAATAATTGTGCAAAGTTTCAAAGTTTCGTTGAGACTTTGCCGTGCCTGTAAATCACTTACTTTGACCGATGCTTGAGTGTATCGCAGACTGTAGTGGTTGAGGCTCTGCGTGCCTGTAAAACACTTACTTTGACCGATGTTTGAGTGTATCGCAGACTGTAGTGGTGGAGACTTTGCGTGCTTGTAAAACACTTACTTTGACCGATGTTTGAGTGTATCGCAGACTGTAGTGGTTGAGACTTTGCGCTGTCACCACTTCATCGTTGTAGATCTTCTGGTTCTTAAGGACAAAAGCAAAGCCCCTGTCCCTCATGTTGGCCCTGAGCTCTGACCACTTGGCGTAGCGCAGCAACTGAAATCAAGTAATAGTGCAAAGGTCAAGGCAATTTGGAAATGCGAAGACTGTACTTATAGACGTACTAATTATGTAGGTCACATCTGGGGCATCGTGGCCACGGGAAATTCTGCATTCCTCATGAATCTTTAGACTCGAAGACAAACCTCATAATGCCTTATATAATTATCAACGTTTAGCATTATTACATAAAAAATAACTATCTATACTAAATACTCCAGTGCAGCTAGGTCTTGACGTTTAAATTGAAGTCTAGATAAAACATCGTTATTTTTTTTTTAATTGTCTAGACAGACATGGAGTCAATTGCTGGATGACCTATAAGCAACATAAGCTACTTGCTACTTTGCCCCCCCCCCCTCCCAACAAATATTAATTTGAAAAAAAAAAGGCAAAGGAATAAATAACTTTATGTTGATTACAATGGACCCAATACATCAAATAGCTTAGGGCCATATGCCTTATCAAATTTAAATATGCCCCCCCCCTCTCTCTCTCTCTCTCCTTAAAATTTTCAATGTTGTTCTAACAAACGTAGAATGTGTTATTTTAGCTTATTACAAGCACAGTTTAGAATAGAGAACAAAAACCCTTTCAAAGGTTGCTTAAAGAGAAAAGCTCCGTAGAGTTATAGAACTCAGAATGTAGCAAAATAATCAATGACCAGTAATTAATTGATAATTGGTTAATTTTAAAATTGACTCATGTTTTGTTAGGTAATATAAATGATAGTTCAAAGTATCAACTTGATCTGAGAATACGTGTGGAAGAAATAACGTGTACAATCTTTTAAGCGGACAAAACCAGACATATATAATCATATATGTGAATACTGAAGGATTAATTTCCCTTGTTGTTATTTAACAAAATTATTAATAATCAGTAATTATTTGACTAATTGGGTAATTCTTAGCGTCCCCGAAAAGGGGAAAGACGCTATTAGTTTTGTGTGGAATGTCCGTCCGTACGTCCCGTTTAGATTTAGTAAACTAGAAAAGGTAGTGAAAATCCGACATCATAATATTTTAGGCCATTTAAAATTCTGATGCAACTGCTACTTATTTCTTTTCTAATTTTTAAAATAACTTATGCAAGCAGTTTTTTTCATAAAATACACTACTTTTACTACAATTCACTATTAATAGTAACAAACACTGGGGGCACTTTAGTTGGGGAGATAACCATTTAGCACATTTTCAACACATTTATTCAAATGGTTTTAGATTTTATGTCAAAAAAATATTTTTTTTGTTTGATTTTTTTTTAAGATTTGAGTAAGAGATTGACCCTTTACAAAACAATTAGATCAATAGATATTCATTTTAAGAGATTAATTAGGCCAGGTTCACTTTTAACTTTACATTCACTTTCATCTATCCGCCGGGGCACCACAACATTCTTTCTCCATTCTTCTGTCAATTTTCTTTCATAGAATTTCATTCTGATATTCTCTCTGAATATATTGAAACCTGCCTTTTTACCTGCCTGGGTGGACCACTTCGGGGGCCTATTTTGAGTTTGTGTTTCCACACAAAATGTCTTTGAAACCTCGCATAATTTATTGATATTTTGTCAACGCCAATAAATCAACACAGCTTGTGACCTGAGACTGGGTGTGGGAGAAATAACGTGTTAAAACTTTGAACCAGACAGACAGAGAGAGTTGTTATAAGCTTTGTAAAAAAATTCTTGCCTGGATTAATAAAGAGCGCTTGTAGTATCCAATGCATAAAAAACATATCTTATCTTATATAATACAGACGTTACTGCAACATAAACTAAAGGAACAAGTTAAATACATATCTCTGTTTATACTTTATCTTAGAATCCTGTGTAGATTTTAAGGTCACAATTATGGAATTTGGAACGCCTAAATGAACACAAAATCTGATATAACAAAAAAAAAAAGTGCCGTGATTAAGGAGCTTGGCTCGTCGAGTCCGATGAACATTGGGATTTTTAGTTTCTAGACGTTTTCGGACTCCCTTGAGTCCAGCCAACACAAATATAGGTATCTGAAATACTTGTGCTAAGTAAAGGTGGTTTTTCGTTTTACTGGCCAGATCAAATTCTCATGGACCGGTAACCTCGTCAACATTTGACCATAGAAACAAAGATGGAAATGTCTGAAAGAGGTGCATTTACCCTTTGAACTATCAAATAAAAGTGACGTTAAATGTTTTTACTTTCGTTAGAGAGCCCGAGGCTGTTGATCCATCAATGAACTGAGAGTAGATGGGCTCTTTACTAGACTGAGTTGGTTTCGTGAACCACCAAATCTCTCCGTCCAGTTCCACGTCAATTAATCCGACTGGGGACGTCCAATTGGCAGAAGTGAAGTTGATTCGACTCACCTGCAAATGTCAAAAAAAAACTAAAGTAGCTATATACTATTCGAAGTGTGTGTGCGTGTTTCTGGTGTAACCATGAAGAAATTAGGGCGGATGTTTTTCGTTGTGTTGGCTGAAGAGTTAATGACGACACCATGAGGTGGTCTGTTGTAATTGAAGGGAATCAAGAGTGATGTGAAAGTTGAAGAGAGTGAGATATGTAAAGAGACGTGGACAAAATAGACGTGTAAAGAAGTGACACATAATAGATATGTAAAGACGTGGTACAGAATAGATGTGTAAAGACGTGGTACAGAATAGACGTGTAAAGACGTGGTACAGAATAGACGCGTAAAGACGTGGTACAGAATAGATGTGTAAAGACGTGGTACAGAATAGATGTGTAAAGACGTGGTACAGATAAGACGTGTAAAGACGTGGTACAGAATAGATGTGTAAAGACGTGATGCAGAATAGATGTGTAAAGATGTGGTACAGAATAGATGTGTAAAGACGTGATACAGAATAGATGTGTAAAGACGTGGTACAGAATAGATGTGTAAAGACGTGATACAGAATAGACTTGTAAAGACGTGGTACATAATAGACGTGTAAAGACGTGGTAAAGAATAGATGTGTTAAGACGTGGTACAGGGTTAGGAATATTTAGGCACCCGGAAATTTAGGCATCCGGATATGTAGGCACCCGGAAATTTAGGCACCGGATATTTAGGCACCGGATATTTAGGCACTTTTTGACAAGTCGGAAAATTAGGCACCGGATAATTAGGCACTCTTTAATTAGCGACCTTAATTTTGAAAATAATTTTAAAATGTTAACGTATATTTTATCCTTAGGCTATGGGCTATCGATGTTGTTATAATAAATAGCCATTTTAACGATTCTACCTAAAGAAAAGCTGACAAAATGGGAAAATAATGACAATCGTGAGAATTTGTGGAAAAAATGACTCTTGAGTCACTATATAATAGACATTACAGGATTCAGGGGAGGTAAAGATGATTCTCCGCTCATTGGTTCAGTCCATCACCAGCCCCTATAAGGTTGACTGGTGAATTTTTTTAAAATTTTGATTATGTAAGCTGTGAGCGCGACTTGGTTGCAGAAAGAACTCTAACAAATTAACGAACAGGAGAAACATTATAGTAGTCTTTATAAAAAGCTTTCAAACATTGAGACTTAGTCACAGAGGCATCTTTTATACAGTGGCCTGCTGAAAGAGGTCACTAACACTGGACCACAAATCGACTTTGATGTAGCTGCATAAAAACGTTTATAGCATCGGCATGATATTTCGCATGTCGCGGAAAAGACTCGATTCATTTCGAACCCATGATCAACAGGTGGACCCAATTTCTTTTGAGATACCCGCCCGTGTAAAGGAGCCTGATTCATTGTTTTATCATAAACTGTCAATATAATCATAATATTAAGAACTTTAAAGATTTTCATCTGTTATAAGCAGAATGAGTATTCTGTTTATAACAGATGCAAAGAGACCAATATTCCAAAAATTAATATAGAAATTTTCATCTCATCTGTCTTTTCAATAAACTTTCTATTTTTTAAATTTCAAAACATATTTTATCGCGATTTCTAGCCATTTTGCAATGTCCAACCAAATATATTTTATATAAATATTATAGAACATAAATTTGCATATATTGAATATATGCGTAGGTATAGTTAAAAATTAATTACCACAAAAAATTTGAAGGAGGTAACATACCTATACACTTACACAATAGATCTTCCTAAAGAGGTTGATAATAGAGATTAATGATGTTATAAAAAAATGAATACTACTTTAGTTTATTAACATATCTAATCCCTATAAGTAACGCGAGCAAAGCCTCCTCCTCATTCCCATACCCTTTTGAATGAGACAAGTTTCTCCAGACAGCCAATTTAGCACCTATGCTGTACCATACCCTTGACCCCAGTGTGTAGCCTTAAGATTCACTAAGTAACTTTTACGACCACGTTTACATCTATCTGCGAGAAATCCTCTCCCTTAAGCGGTAGTGTGTGCCCGGGCCTATCCCATTTTAAAAGTACGACCCCTCCCTTTCCCACAGGCAAAGGGCGATTGCGATTCTATTTATCACCAACACTCCCCGACATAATAAAAATATTTTATAATACTTTTTAATCTAAAGTATTTACATTAGTAACTAAATATTTAGACAATTTGAATAATCATCAATTAAAAAAACTCACCAGTCAACCTTAGAGGTTGGTGATGGAGAGAAGCAATGAGTGGAGAATCATCTCGACCTCCCCTTCCCTGAATCCTGTGATGTCTATATTATATAGTGACTTAGGAGTCATTTTTTCCACACTTTCTCATGATTGTATTTTTTCCCCATTTTGTCAGCTTTTCTTTAGAATCGTTACAGTGGCTATTTATTATAACGTCACCGATAGCCCATAGCCTAAGGATAAAATATACGTTAACATTTTTTAATTATTTTAAAAAAAAAGAGAGCCTAATTATCCGGTGCCTAATTTTCCGCCTTGTCGAAAATTGGCTAATTATCCGGTGCCTAAATTTTCGGCTGCCTAATTATCCGGGTGCCTAAATTTCCGGGTGCCTAAATATCCGGGTGCCTAAATATCCGGTGTCTCAATAACCGTAAATTCACTGAATAGACGTGTAAAGACTTGATAAAGAAAATACTTGTAAAGACGTGGTACAGAATAGATGTGTAAAGACGTGGTACAGAATAGATGTGTAAAGACGTGATGCAGAATAGATGTGTAAAGACGTGATGCAGAATAGATGTGTAAAGACGTGATGCAGAATAGATGTGTAAAGACGTGATGCAGAATAGATGTGTAAAGACGTGATGCAGAATAGATGTGTAAAGACGTGATGCAGAATAGATGTGTAAAGACGTGGTACAGAATAGATGTGTAAAGACGTGATGCAGAATAGATGTGTAAAGACGTGATGCAGAATAGATGTGTAAAGACGTGGTACAGAATAGATGTGTAAAGACGTGATGCAGAATAGATGTGTAAAGACGTGATACAGAATAGATGTGTAAAGACGTGATACAGAATAGACGTGTAAAGACGTGTCTTAAAAGACGTTTGTTCATGTTTGGTTTAAGCTATTCAATTAGAAATTAATACGGCTCCATCGGTTTAGTTTCACTAGCTGTATAGAGTTAGAAACCAACGACTAGATATTAACACTGTATTGTATGTATTTTATAAACACAAAATTAATAACATTTGAGATGCTTCAAATATAAGTGATTTTAAACATACCAATGGACTCTAAGCGAAAAGAAAAATCAGGAATTCGGTAAATTCTTAAAAATACTATTGTCTCTCCAGTTTGAGAATCGTATTCCTTATATGATATACTTGTTTTTTGTTGTGTGTGTGTTGTTGTTTTTTTTGAATGGCGTTAACTAATGCAATATGCATTTTTAGAGAGGATTGTGTCAAAGGGAGACTAACAGACCAAAGTCAAATGTTCTTTGTTGCCACACTAACACTATAACAGTTTTAAACAAGCCCCCCCCCCCCAACCATCCACGCCTTGTGTCGAGACCTTAACGATTAGTCTGGCTTGTGCAAGGTGAAACTAACAGTCCCGGTCTCCTCGCGTCCTGTACTGAACTCCTGCCTTACACTCTCTGTCTCTGGTCCACGCAGGCTTATGATCAGATGACCATAACATGGGTCATATTCACGTGCAAAGCTCATACCAGTACTGTCCCATGCCCTTTGATATAGCACGCTAAACTGTATTACTGGCCTGTGTCACTTATGTCAGCGGATCATACAAAGTTACACAGACTTACCTCCCCATTGGTGCAGACTAAGGTTGGTAGCCAGTCCGGGTCTGTCTCGATGTGAGTACCGTTGTCGGAGAAGAGGTAGGTAGCACTTCCACAAACATGCCTATGGAAATCAGATGTGAAAATGTATTGTAGACACTAGACATCAAAGACAACAGTCACAAGTGTGCCACACACATCAATGCCAAACTTTAAATATCCTTTTTATAAAATATGTTTTATTTTTAATTTTAGATTTTAGTGTTATAGATATGGTGATTTCTTTCTTTAAAAAAAGCTTAGAAAATGATCAGAATAAATAGTCCTATACATTGAAAATAATCTAATCAGTTAGAAATGACCTTTAACTAAATCAACATTAAAAAGGGACGTTACGAACGAGCTTTAAAAGTGATCTTTAGAAATGATTCTTTAAAAGACTGTGTGTGTGGGTCAAAAAAATGGTATGTGTTTGTGTAATGTCGTGACAATGTGTTCACAACATTGGTTTAGTGTGTTATTGTCTAGGTATCATTCATCAGTTCATGCGTTGTTCTAGTTGAATCAAGTTTTAAGTTTCTCTACAGTGCTACTATCAATCTTATTACTAAAGCCTTTACAAATTATTTTTGTAAAAAATAATGTTAATAAATAAACTTTTATATTGATGTTTAGAAATAAGATTTAGCAATAATCTAATAAATGATCTTTAGAAATATTAACTTATTCTATAGAGTACAGACGTTACTTCAAACAAGAAAAGTAAATAAAAAAAAACTTTAAAAAAAAAAACTTATCTAAAGCGGAATGACTCCGCCCTTTTATGTAAATTGAGTTATATACGATCTGATTCAAAGTAAATGCGCCCCTAGTCACTGTAAGAATTTTATATGTTTATATATATAACAAGTCTTTACTAGTAAACTACCTAGTTAAATGAGAAATCTTTCTAGTGAAATTTCAAGATACATGAATTGTCTTTATAAGTGAAGAAATCAAAATACATAGTATGTCTCAATAGAAAAACTCCTATGCCTGATGAATTATCTGAAAGTACTAAATTGATTAATCTTTCTTAATAGTGAAGCTAAGAAAGTTGACGGTCTGTCTCTAGGGATGAAACTATCTTGATTGTGGATGTGTCTAGCTTTGAATGTTTAGGAGACTTTGAAAGTAACAAGTAAAAAACTACTCACATGCCTTTAAAGGTAAAGTCCTCCAGGTCTAATGTAATAAGAAACTCTTTGGTGGAGAATTGAACCCTGACCATGTAACCATTCAATAATTGGTTTTGTAAGTTGTTCAGTGAACCCAGGTTGGCGACCCCCCTGTGGTCGTGGCTGTAAACAGGAAGCCAAGGCTGATCACAAACACCTGTAGAATGAAAACAAAATCAGGCAGAGTTTTATGCCATTTTGGTTGCCTTTGTGGGACTTGTGCTTTGTGGCAAAACAAATAAAATGGTAAAATTATTGAAATTGTTAAAATTGTTCCAATTGTAGTCCATTTGTCTTTCCCAGATTTTTTTTTTTTGAGCTTTCCACATACTGCTGTAGACTGTGAAATGCTGGTCAGTCATTCATATCTGGTTCTTTCGTCTAACGATAGCTTCAAGATATTTTAATTGATTTTAATTTAATTGCCAGTGTTTCGCATCCAAACTTGAAAACCCGTGACGTAGGCTGCCTAGGCCTGAGCCAGAAGCTATTATAGCAAAATGTGTGGTGTTCCAAAGCTTAGAATGCTTAGTAACTAATTAGACAACATTTGGCGTTAAACTTCTTTGGTTTTGAGATAAAGTTTAAAATCAATTCAAATCTTTGACATAACAACAAAACTAATAAACTTAATATAAAGCACATTTATTCTACGAAGTTAATTACAGTAAAAAAAAATGTCTGACGAACTAAAAACAAGTTACTTGGCAGTACTAATGTCATCTGACCACAATTGGACTTGTAACAATAGAGAGCATACACTATTTTAAAAGAAGAGTTGTTTATTTAAATTTAAAAAATTATATAATGGGAATAACTGCTCAATCACTAGAATTTCTCTCATTACTGCATGATTTATTTTCCTTTTTCTATTAAAAACACAATTAATTAATAACCAGTTATCAATTTACTAATTGGATAATATTTTAATTGATTCATGTGTTGTCACTGACATTGATTATCTGTGTAAAGTTTGAACGTGGTCGTAGAATTAAAACTTTAAGTTTGGAAACATGTAACCAGTCGTGCCAGACAGACGAATCTAATTACTATAAGCTTTGTCATAATATTTAGCTTTCTAAAAACACTGCAAGGAAATAGTCAACACTTACCCAAATATTCGTCATTTTTCACAGATTGGGCTTCAACTGTAACTCTCAAGAGAAAGTTGACCAACAGAAATACAGATAACAACATTTCCTACAAGTCTCTAGAACCAAGGCCGCCTTACAATGTGAGCAATACCTGCTGGCTAAAAAACAAAACACCCTAACTTTCGGATTTCTTCGATTCTTGAAAATAAAGTTTTTCTTTTTGTCTTTTTCAATTTTTTCCCTTCTAATGTGTTACCGTAGTTAGATGGACAATCTCAAAGCCAACACTTAGATACCATAACTTCTTGATAAAAATAAATCAAGTGTGAAATGTAAATCCTCTCAAAACTAGTTGAACCGAAGCTCGACTTTTGATTTCTGGTGTCGTTTGTTATTATTTTTGTTGTTGTTGATGATATGTCTTGGTGAAATCACAGAAAGATTTCTAGCATTTTATTGACAATGTCATTGAGATCATAGCGATTATTTGTTTATCCAAATGTCTTAATGTGCTTGCTTTGTGTGTCACTTGTTTGCTGCTCCTAATGTCAAACTTTGTTGCTCGTTATAAGTAAAAAGAAAACATTGACGTTTTCTCTACAGCTCACTCTCTGAATAAATTATTTTGATGCTACGAAACAAAAAAAAATCACCTTAAAACATATCCAAAGGAAATCATTGCAGTATTTTGTCTAGTCTAAATTTAGAGTTTACTTGCGGCCACTTGCAAGATTTTGTAACTTCTACTTAGAAGAGTTCTTCCCCCATCTCCCATCCCGCACCACCTCCTTGCTGCTCGTTTTATTTTTTTCCCAAACCTATTTAGTATGTCACACATTTTTTTTTGGATGTCTTATTTTTTTTTTGTCCCTAGAGACACGCCCCCTTCTCCCTCAGCAGACGACGATGTTCTGGACACATTAATTGTTTCAACCTGTCATTTATAAGTGCTCCAGATTCTCGTATGTTAGGCTGTGTGGGTTATTCAAGATGGAGTGAATGCATGCAGAGTCGTTTTTGTGTGGGTTTTTTGTTGTTTTTTGTTTGTATGTGTTTTGAATTCAACATCGGATGAGTAAATGAGGTTAAATGGATGACTTAATGAGCTACAGTAGCCTAGAAATCTAGAGAATAAAAGAGAACCAAAGGAGAAAAAGAGAAAAGATAATCTAGGGAAGGAGAAAAAGAACTAAGTAAGCAAAAATAAAGTTAGAGAAAAGGAAATGAACAAGGTTACAAAGATAGTTTGTGTGGAAACACAAACTCAAAATCGGTCCCGAAGTGGTCTACCTAGAGTCTTCACCAGGATTTGAACACGGGACTTCTGTATCCAAGTGCTTTACCACTCAGCCACAGCATCTGCATCTATTCATTTAGCGTACACCTATATTTTTTTAAATAATAATTATTAACCTTAAACATACATTCAAAATTAAAAACATTGTACTTGTGATAAAGAGAAACTAAAAAAGATGTATTCTTCTTACAAAATTAGATAAATTGGCAAAACGAAAAAAAAAGTGAGCTAGTTAGAAATGACTTGAAAGACTTGGAGTAGATCTACTTGGACCAGACATTCCCCTCGCAAAAATAAAAAAATAAAATCTCCATTGTCATTTGTCATACAAACTAGGCATAGATCTAGCTAGATCTAGACCTAGTTTTAGATCTAAATCTAGATTTAAGATCTAAGTCTAGTCTAGAATTAGATCTTAGTCTAGATCTAGATCTAAGTGTAGATCTAATTCTAGATCTAGAATTAGATATACAATCTTGATATAGAATCTACTATATCTAGACTAGAACTCGCATGAATTTACACGTTTGATCTTAAAATTACTAGATCTAGACCTAGGCCAATGTTATGATCATGAATAGAAGGCCTTTTGTTACCGGGTAATGTCAATACTAATGGTGTACTATGCTGTTCGTATCCAATTCATTTCTTAATGTTATACTATTGTTTACATAATAAATAAATATGCACCCCTAAGCTATCAGAAGATAAATTATTACCTTAATAATTAAAATTTTGTTCAAATTATTAATGCATTTATTATCTAGATCTGGGTTCTATTTAGTCTTATTTCGACTGTCAAGTGTAAATCCCTATAATAAGGATATGTAAAAAAATGCGCGCTATAAAAGTAGTTCGTAATTTTTAAACTTATAACTAAAACGATGTTCGTATAAAAATCCTATTTTTTTAAACAACATTTGAATCAGTATTCTATTCAATGAGTTAGTTAATAAATGGAAAATATATTTTATAATGAACCATTGACACTTTTACCATTGTGACCTTAGATGCAAATTTCTTGTACCTATTCGCGAATTTATAAATGAAGCTTGAGTTATTAATGAAGATTAGTTACTTCCCCTTAAGTCATTCATTATAGATTAAATATTTCAAAAATTCCATGTTGCTTTCGGTTCAATGCATCATGCGATGCATTTAAGGTCACTTAATTGTGTGGCTGCCTACGAGGCCATCTCGATAGGGGCCATACACAACAGATAATGTTAAAGAACGTAACAAACTGTTTTACTTTGTTACAAGTAGCCCCAAGTAATATAGTCACATATAACTAGCATCATATTTGTACTATAGGCTTCAGTAACTACGTATCAAAGTCTTGCAAAATTATTAGAGTCACATTTCCTTTTCAGATCAAGAAGCTCTAAGAGCAAGAAGAGTACAAGTGGAATGTTTGGTTAGCACCTTGTAATTGTTTTGTCAGGTAGTTGTCATCTAGCTGAATTAGAATTCCGACGTCTTAGCAGGCCCGAACTCCGGACTTTAAATTGGTTAACAAACGCTCTACCATTGATGTTAGTAGGCTTAGGTCTTATGTATCAAAACTATTGTTCAAACCTAGCATTGATTTATCAGCTCGTTCACATGCACTAAAAGGACAGAGACTTCCCATGTAAACTGTTTCTTGTTTTCAACGTAAATATACTCTTAGCATTGCCGTTGTCCGTCGCAGTCTGTCAAAACAAAGTAATGTAAATACATTATTTACCTCGACGTAGTGTGTACATTCCCAATAGAATATAACAGAAAACCAGTAAATACAAAATCTGAAACTCTTGACAAGCAGCATGTGTTGGAAAATGACTCTAAGAAAATAGACAAGAATGACGCAATAAAAAATATGGCTCATTTTATGAATGACCCAAAAACTAAACAATTCGCTATGCAGGAATTGATTTCATGAATGAAGACATGTTCTGAATTAATTGCTCTGTTATAGTACTCCTGCGGCCGCTGTGTACAGAAGTAGTTATATATGAATTGTTTCCCTACTGAAGGTTTGATTTAAAACTGGTTTTCAACCTCGTGGATATTTTAATTGAAGTCCGCGAAAGAATATTTTATTAAACTAAATAACAAAGAGACCTTGTGTTTTTTACCCAATGGCCACTGTGACTCGGTTGTATAGTAAGTCATGCAGGTCACAATAGTCTTGACGAACAAGACGGTGAACTACAATTACAACTGCACTTTTCTTTGATTGTTTAAACACGCGACTATCTCAACACAGACGGATTGGAATATTTATAATTATTTAGAGCTAAGGGAAGTAAGTTTGGATATCAGAAATTATAAGCTAAATCGTTAATAACTACAAACCTATCTGGGGCGAGGTGGCTGAGTCATTATTAGCTTGGTTTCCGAACCAACTCTCGGGTTCCAATCTCGGTAAAGACCGGAATTTTAAATTTCCGGATTTTTAAGTGGTGCACCCAAATCTTATGGTTACCTGACGTTAGTAGAGAACAGTAAAGTCGGTTGGTCGTTGTGCTGACCATCAGCCATAGAAATAGATGTCCTTTACATCTGCCATATTGATCGTAAGAACTGAATCCTCTCTTCCTCCATAGAGACTGTAGATTTAAAGCTTGATGGTCTTCAGTCTCTCAAATTCGATGTACAAAGTCCTGCACGCTTCTTGTCTGAATACAACAAGCATTAACCTATGGCGGAATTATTCGGTGTCGAGAATGGTGTGCACCCATCAGAGTTGGCTTTGCAAACTCAATAGCACACGCACTGCTATCTGAAAGCCAGATAGTTTTTTAAAACTGGTAGAGGTGCATGTGCATATCTATTCTTTTTTCAATAAGAGAGAGAGAAATAAAACGAGAGAGAGAGAAGAAAAAAACAAGAGAGAGAGAGAAATCAGAATTGAAAGTTGTAGAATAATAGATATCACAGAGACATTAGATTTTTCAGGTC
The DNA here is from genome assembly GCA_030265305.1 of Biomphalaria pfeifferi. NCBI lineage: Eukaryota > Metazoa > Mollusca > Gastropoda > Planorbidae > Biomphalaria > Biomphalaria pfeifferi. The sequence goes on from JASAOG010000148.1 coordinate 1,645,504, forward strand.
AATGCTAATGAAACAAAGCGCCATGTGAAAACGTCTTTACACTCTACTGACTGTAAGGACATCTTAGTCAGTAGAGTCAGTAGAGTCAGTACTGACTCTACTGACTAAAATGTCCTTACAATAAATCAGCTCAACTTATCCAATCAACTCTGACAGGACATCAAATAAACATCGTCACAAACAGCAGCATCAGGCCATCGATTTCCGATTGTGTTCAATGGCTTTCCATGTTTCTGTGATCTAGTCAAACATGATCGGCCGAGAAAAATAGTTGATCCAAATCTTTTCTGAGACATAATTATTTTCATTTGCGTGTTTGGAGTAGATGTGTGCATATATAATTTGTTTTAATATATGTTCGCATGCGTTTAATTATATGTCTGTATATGTGTAGATATGTTTTTGAGTTGTATATGTTTAATAATATGTGTGAGTCTTTGTGACAGCATAATATATGAACTCACACCGTGTCTGTCGGGAATTATTTTTAACACGTTTATTCCTCCACTTCCCATACTCGGATCAAGTTAAAAGTTTGCTCAATTATTCATAGCCGAAGACAATACATGAATCAGTCAAAAACTTCAGCAATTAATTAATTGATTGGTGATGATTAATTATTTTTAATATTTAGAAAAAGGGGAGATAAGCCTTGCAGTGTTGAGAGATATGGCCGTGATTTTGATGCGCTTTCTCTTAGCTAAGCGTTGTTGGTAAGAAAGTATTTTACAATATCTCTATTCAAGTCACTCATTCGTGGACAAAATCTACTTGTTTTATTATACTAGTATACCGGTACTTTTTCAAAACTTACAAATAAATACATTTAAATTTTGCTAGAGACCTAGAAAATGTTTTTCTTGAACTGAATACATCTTCGTATGTAGATAATATATTATTTAGGAGTTTGAAACATGTTCAAGATAATTTCGCGCATCGACTTCTAGGTGTAGATCTAAGGGCCTATCATTAGAATAGTATAAAGTATAATAGATTTATACATTCGTTTGTTATTTCAGCTTTCGTGTTTCTGTTTGTGATGTTATCACAGAGTATTGAGCCTACGTTTTGGTTGTTGACAGCGCTCTATAATTTCTTTTAATTTTTTTTTTGGGTGGGATAGGGGTGTCTAATTCTAAGAAATCTCAATGTTTAGAAAATTAAAACCTTGTTCTGCAGCTTTGACTTTGTATTAAAGGTTACATTCTATATATACCCTATTAGGTGTATATTAAGTGGGGGGGGGGGGGGGGGGAATCATTCCTACTCTCGTGTGACTGGGATCTCTGATGGTCTCGGCCTCTTCGTTGCGACCCCTAGAAACATTGTAAACGTCTCTAACAACGGTTAACATAGACAATCCTTCGTTTGGGGTTTTAAAACCCAAGCAGTTGGGTTTTTCAAGACCAGGAAGTCCAGCTTAATAAGTGGGTGCCTGTTAAAACATTGCAGCCTTCAATGTTAGTGTTACAAGTACGCTCTTAGTACATTGCCCTTAACCCTGGAGACTCACTCATCTAGACCACATTGACAGGAAGAGAAGATCAAGCAACAGTAGGACAAACAAAAAAATTGACACATAGACAAGTTATAAATTGTTTCAATTCAGGTCGTCTGCAAATAAAAAGCACATTCACCATGTAAAATTGCACTGTTACAACTCAATGTTGCACTGTTGCAACTCAATACTGCAATCTCAACATTGTTGGACAAATGAACGATGGCTTTCTTTCATATTCAGGAAAGCTTTGACCCAATTTTTGTGGCTCTTTGACTTTTGTTTCATCATTTCCATTTTTCTGAAATATTTCATGGTGAATGTCACATGAAGGAGAGCTGGTGGTCAAGGAAAGGTCATACACACACACACAAATGATTAGATGAGCAATAGACATAAAAAACTTTTAACAGAAAAAAGGATGAACGATTTCAAAGTTATTTTTAGATTTTTCTGATCATTATTCAAATAAAAAGTACACTTAAAATCCGGCTTAAGGTTTCAGCTTTCAGCAATTAGGTATCAATTGAATTGCAAATAAGGGCCCAATTGTAAGCTACATAGGTAGCAACTTGAAGAGCAACAGGTATTAGCTGTAAGTGCAAATAGTTAGCAATTGGACGAGAAAGTAGCTTCTAACCACAAGTATCTATTTTTAATTAAAGACATGTTTTTTACTTTTTTTTTTCAGTAAAATGACACGAAAATTAATTTTGACAGGCCTTCCAACTATTAATGTTATCACCACAAGGTAATGTCTATTGGTCTGTTGAAGCAAAAGGAAAGTGTCTAAAATGGTGTATAAGAAGGTACCAACAAAAAGACATTCTATAAATATAAACACCCTAAGATTGTAGGTTTAAGAGACTTCCATCTCCCCGGCATTCTATGGAAACAATCAAACAGCAACGGTAGGTTTCCACCAGACAAAGCGAGGCCGGTATAAGCATGAAGCCCCCCCCCCCCTAAAAAAAGACGTAAGCCCTTAAAAGAGGCAGTAAAAAAAAAAAATAGTAAAGTTCCCCATTCAGACCTTGCAATCTATATGGGAGATAATGTTAAGGTCACCTGTTTCTTTAGGGCGCGGTGGTCGAGTGGTCAAGCGCTTGGCTTCCGAACCTGAGGTCCTGGGTTCGAATCCCGGTGAAGACTGGGATTTTGAATTTAGGATTTTTAGGGCGCCCCTAAGTCCACCCAACTCTAATGGGTACCTGACTTTAGTTGGGGAAAGTAAAGGTGGTTGGTCGTTGTGCTGGCCACATAACACCCTGCTCGATAACCGTTGGCCTAAGAAACAGATGACCTTAACATCATCTGACCTATAGATCGTAAGGTCTGAAGGGGAATATTTACTGTCACCTGTTTCTTTGGCCAACGGACCAGGGTGTCAGGGGTGCCCTAAATATCCTGAAATCCAAAACCAAGTCTTCACCGGGATTCAAACCCATAACCCCAGGTCGAGTCCCCCCCCCCCCCCACCTTAAAAAAAAAAAGCATAAGTCCTTCTGTTCGTCACAGTGAGTATTGTAAAATGAGCTTTTGAAAATCAATTGTTTGTGAGATTAACGTTTTCTGTGTTTTGAATATGGAAAGGTTTAGAATAAAATAAGTTTGCTTAGATACATGGAACATTGAAAGCGATCCCTAAAAATAACCAGTTCACATTGTCACACTATTTGTCCTCAGAGGTCACAAAACTATATATCTGAACATCCACACAGTTTGAAGCAAAAGTTCATAAATCAATTTCCTCGCCAATGTTCTATATATAAGATTCTCATCAATTATCTCCTGTGATAGATGAGGAAGTCTTTTTGAGGAGTACGACGGATGAGTAAAGAAAAAGGGCCAGGAGGAGACGAATGAGTGAAGAAGGAGGGCCAGGAGGAGAAGGAAATCAACATTAATCTGTGACATTGTCATTTGAGCATAAAACCTTCTGTACAGGTCAAATCAACATTAATCTGTGACATTGTCATTTGAGCATAAAACCTTCTGTACAGGTCAGATCTGGTAATAGCCAAATCCCCATATTTTATATCTCTCTTCCGCACCTTTCTGCTTAAATTTTAATCTAATTTTATTACCAACGGAAGTGATTGACATTTTGATTGACATTTTGAATGACATTTTGATTGACATTTTGATTTGTCAAGACTTTCAGAATGACTGACATAAAAGAATCGCCCAAATTTGTGCTGAGTAAGCAAGACTAAAGTTGTTGGGGAATAAGCCGGTGTCCTTACTTCTGTAAGGTAAAAAGACATCTCTAGAGATATGGCCAGATTATTCCATTAAGATGAGTCCACACTGTAAACCAACAGAATATTTATTAAATAATTATTTCCATAGTACATTTAAAAATACCTTTGAAATAATAAATGACATTGAAAAGGAAGAGGCGGGTATGAAGGAATCATTGATTATAGTAAAGCAAAGTTATGTAATAGATATATATAGATATCTATATATATATATAGATATATAGATGGATATATATAAAGTAGAATGTTTGGCGTATGTATGTATGTATGTCCCCGTATAGAAATAAAAACCGCTTGACCAATCTTGATAAAACTTGGCAGAAATGTTCCTTGGGTACCAACTTAGACCGTAGTGTATGTGTTGTGGCCCTAAAACAAACTTAAGACCCTCAAAAAAAAAAGACCAACTCTATTACAGCAATAGTATTTTATGGATCTAGGCCATGTTTACAATGTTGACATGAGAAAAGATCGAAAGGATTTAGATCTAGATCTAATATTAAGAACTAAACTTTGCACTTATAGTTGTTGTTTTTTTTAACCCATGAAAATACAAAATATAGTTTATTTATTTCATTATTTAATAAAATTAACCTTCAAATTTGTGTTTCAAAAACATTTTTACATTAATTCGTTATTTATATCTGTGAATTTAGATGCACATTATTTCATTTAACATTACCAAATGATTACAAATTAACACATCTCTCTACTGAGTCTATTGCTAGGTCTAGGTCTAAAACTCTTATTAAACTCTAAGATGATAAAACTTCTTTTCGCAAAGATAGTTTTATGCTTTAACACATGAACATACTAATTATAGTCCATTCATTTCACATTTTAATCAAATTAACATTCAAATTTGTTTTTCTAAAGCATTTTTAATACATTCGTGCGCTGTTCGCTAAACCTGCGTAGCCGTGTTGAGATAGGCCTATATAGGCCTATATGCATTCATGAAAAAAGGTCACGCATGCGCAGAGCAAAGCCTTCACGCAGCACATAATGAACTCTATAAAAGCCAATTTTTAACTCTAGATTAGTCTAGATCTAGATCTATGTCTACCTCAAGATCTACTTAATACTTTAAACACATGAACATACAAAATTAAGTCTATTCATTTCAAATTTTAATCAAATATATGTAGGCCTACAAGCAAATGTTTAAATTTGAAAAAAATGGATTTAAGTAGATTAAGTAGATTAGCTATTTTGATTTGATGGCTTCATTCATACTGTTTTTACATTTACACATTCGCTTTATTGATTACATTATTTTTTCGTTTCAATGTTTTAAAAACACTCTCAGTGACTATATCGACAGTAATACGCAAATAAAGACCCGCGGGTCGCGCTTAAAATATGTCTAGTATATATATATATTTAGGATAATATGAGAAACTCCACTTTAAAGAGTTTTAAAACCTATAATTGATCAATTTTTACCGACTGCTAATATAAAATAGGTTCAGTGTATATGAAATAAATTTTCCACTAAAGATCAGATGGATTCGAGCATTACTTTTTAAGTTATAGAAATAAATAAAATTATTTTTAGAATCACGTATTACCCTTCATATATGGGTAATGTGGGATACCCAACCAATTGTCTTAAAGCTATAAAAATACAAACAAAATATAATTCTGTATGTCAAGTAAACAAACTAAACAGTTTAAAACATCACAAAAAAAATATTATTTTAAAAATATTTTCTGTTAAATTATAATAATAATAAGGCTTGTCTTCGATTCCGAAGATAAATGAAGAGTACAGTATTTCCCGTGGCTGCGCAGACCAAGCTGTTACTTACATATTTTGCCACATCCAGGGCAAGCATAACCATTGTCCGTAGATGATCGATTTAGATTTTCTTTTCTCAGTCTGCGTTTGTTCTCGGCAGCGGATTTTCTTTTAGTCTCAAATGTGTATCGTTAGTGATCTCCAGCTGTCTCCTTCTAAGGCCGCATGCAACCAGGTGCTCTCTTCTATGTCAGCCAAGGAAAGTTGACGCCTGAGCTGGTCTTTGAAGTGTTTCCGTGGGGCGCTTCTGTTACGTCGACCACCTTTTAGCTCACCAAAAAAGACTTCCTTTGGCATACGATCGTCTCCCATACGGAATAAGTGCCCTACCCAGCGTAACTGCCGGACCATAAGAAGTCCCTCTATACTGTCCATACCGGCGTTCGCAAGGACATCACTGTTTGTAGTGCGGTCTTACCACTGTATGTCCATGATGGAGCGCAAGCATCTTAGAAGGAAGCGCTCAAGAAGTCTTAGTTGTTTTCTGTATAGTGCCCATGTCTCAGAGCCATATAGAAGGGTTGAGAGAACCACCGCTTGGTAGACATTGATTTTTGTAGGCAGGCGGAGCGATTTGTTTCTCCAACTCTCGCCTGAAGGCGTCCAACAGCGCTGTCTTCATTTTAATTAATATTATTGGCTAGGTCAGCTCTTATACATGGTGATTATTTTGGGTTTTCTTCTCCTTGAACACTCACCAGATCTAGATGTAATATTTGAGCAATTAAACATAAAAAACATCGTACCCCAATTTACCCCCAACATGGTATCCCACATTACCCCCAGGGTAGAACACTGATAAGTTTGTTATTACAACCATATTGCTGTACTGATCAGAATTTTACAACTGTTTTATTCTTAATATTTATCCTTATAATTCATGGGCGTAGCCAGAATTTTTTTCGGGGGAAGGGTTTGGGGGATTTTATTCTCCCCCCTCCACACCCCCCCGCGAAAAAATATATTTATATGTATGTATGTGTGTGTGTGTATATATAATCTGTATTACATTCTGACCCATCATTCTTTGAGAAGACGCTTATTTTGCCCTATAATAGGTTCTTCCTTGAGTTAGTGGAAAATTGTAGCTTCCCCGCCATCGCCAGCAAAGAGGTCTGGGGGAGCGCTAGGGGCTGCCCCAGCGCGGGGTGGAGCCCCGCCGCCAAGCACTATTTCTGGTATTGAAAGCCAACAAAATGCATATTCTGAGGTATCTACAGTGCATTTTCCTGCTATTAAAAAGTTTTATTTCAAAAACCTAATGTGCTATTATTACTGACTTAGACCCTTCCGCGCCGTTCCGTGCGTTTGCCGTCAAACTGTTTCCACAAAAATCTGTAATTGGTAATGTCTGAGGCCTTTTCCCACCTGCTCTGAGGACCTCCATGAATGTGTGGCGCCAAATTGCACTAGGATGTCATCGCAACTCTTCTTATGCCTAATTCATTTTGTCGGAGAACATGTCCCCCAAACCTCATGCGACGCTCTGTCACAATTTTACTAAGGGGTCGACTCCCAGTTCGGCATAGGATTTAGCCACATTTAGTGTTTTTCAATTTCGGCAGATGACTATTCATTGCGCTTTATTAATTGAGCCCCGCCACTGGTAGAAATGTGTAACCTCTCTTGAATACGCTCTTGGAATTAAGTGACTGTAGTTTGCTTTATATTTTATATCGAAAAGTGAAGTTTTATCGTCAGAATCATCTGTTGGGGGTTTTAAACTAAAAAATCTGGAGTTATTGGTTTTTTTTTAAATTCAAAAACCCCATTTGGCTCATGGAATTTAGTGAATGTAGTTTGCTTTAGAATAATATTGAATATAGAGGTTTTCCACCTCAAAACGATAAGTAGGGGGATTTTAAACTCAAAACCATCTGGAGGGATTTTACACTTTTAAAAAGCCATTTGTAGGAGAGGGATTTAAACTCAAAACACCAAATTGTCTTAGCTACGATCAAATAATTTTAGTGTGTAATTTGCTTTTTTTATATTGAAGAGGTATTTTTTAGCATCAAACCCCTCTGAAGGCGGGTTTAAACTGAAAACCCATTTTGGCAATGCTCATAGCATTTTGAGTGCATAATTTTCTTTTTTCTTGCATTGAAGATGTATTTTTTAGCTTCAAACCCCGATTGCGGAGGGTTTAAACTCAAAACCCCTTTGGCTACGCTCATAGAATTTTAAGTGTGTAATTTTTTTTATATTGAAGAGGGGGTTTATCGTAAATTTTGGAAGGGGTTTAAAAATCAAAATCTTCCTTAACTGTGCTCGTGAAATTTGGGGGATTGTCGTTTGCATTTTTTTTGTTTTGTGTTATAGAAGAGGGGAATTTAACTGCGAAAACCCCTGGTAGGGGGTTTTAAACTCAAAACCTCCTTTGCTGTGCTAGGATTAAAATCTCACCTAAAATAAACAAAATCAAAGCAAAAAGTCAGTCACTTGGGGGGGGGGGGGGTTGAACCCCCCAAAACTCCCCCTGGCGACGCCCATGTTTTATATAATACAGACGTTACTTCAAAAAAGATGATTACGTCCTACGCGTCATACATTCAGTCATACATATTAACCAATGACTAAATCTCTGCCAAGTCACTGGTTTTCCTTGCTAGCTCAGGCAACCCATTCCATGCTCTAATAGCACTAGTACAAATAGTTCAAATTTGTCTTAGCATATGGGACGAGGAATGTGCCTTTATGTTTGTGTCTTTCTGAGATTTTATTAAATTTTGTTTTTGTATTTGAAGATTATGGTTCAGTGTTTTATTTATAATTGCTACTTTACTTTTGAGTCTTCTGTCCTGAAGGCTTTCTAAATTTAGTGATTTTACTAAAGGTGTTACTCTAGTCAAATGTGAATATTCATTTGTTATGAATCTCACTGCTCTATTTTGTGTCTGTTCCAGTTTCTTAATGTTTTCTTGAGTTTAGGGGTCCCAAACAGAGGATGCATATTCTATTATTGGCCTAACCAAGATTAAATAACATTTTAGTTTTGTGTTCTTATTTGATTTATAGAAATTTCTTTTAATAAATCCTAATGCTTTGTTTGATTTTTTATAGTTTCATCAATATGTGGATTCCATAACAGTTTTTTATTTATTATAACACCTAGGTATTTTGCGTTTTTAGTTCGTGTTGCTTCAAAATTATATTTGCTTATGTATTTATTATATACCAAATATAATATGATAGCTTACTTTTTAAGCATTTAGACATCCTTTAAAAAATGTAGGGTGAGGCAAAGAGAACCACCAATTTTCTAAAAACATTTTATTAGACTAATATTGCAATCCACAATGTGAATTTTAATTGCGAATGTTGTTTCTTAGCTTAAGCCTAGTTTCCACTTCGCAAAATTTTATATAGCACGTACCTATGAAAAAATACCACAAATGCTCATATTGCCCACCATCTTATATTACCTCACTTTCTCCACTCGCTAACCTTGTTAGCTTCAAACCTTATAGCGGCGACCTACAATGAATACAAAGGACTAATTCAATTTATACTACTCCATCAGTTAAGTACAATTTCTTTTCCTAATTCAATATTAAACAAAATAATTAATTACCAATAGTTCATTAACTAATTGGTTATTTTTTATTGGTCCTTGTTTTGTAAGGTAAAAAAAATAATACTTTAAAATTTTCAGATTGATCCGAGATTGGGTGTGGGAGAAATAACGTGTACAAACAATTGACTATACAGACAGACAGAGTTGAGTTGATAGAAGCTTTGTAACAATTGTATAAAAGAAAGTCAGACGATGTGATCACATTGCTTGTTCAGATTCTGCCAGCTGTTTTTGTGCAAACACCTTAAGTAGGCCATTATTAATAGGTTTATGCTAATAAGCATCAACTATGACAACCTACTTGTCAGTGAAGAGAGAGAGAAAGAGAGGCTGGAGGGGCCCAAAATGTATGTGTGTGTGTGTACAATTGTGTATGAGTATTTTTTAGTGTGGTGAGTCGGAGAAATGGGAGCGAGCGGTGATTAGGTTTGTTCCCCCCCCCCCCAGACACCCATCAAGAACCACCCCGTCCCAGGTATATGTCACGACATCTGCGTCACTGCGTCGACAGACTCATGATTTATGATGAGACAACGACTGCAACATCTTTGATGTTGTTTTTATACAGTAGGAGTCTAACTAGTCTTGAGAATGGACTCTTTCTCACTGTCTCTCAAGTATTACAGACACACAGACAGAGAGACAGACAGACAGACAGATAGATAGATAGATAGATAGATAGATAGATAGATAGATAGATAGATAGATAGATAGATAGATAGATAGATAGATAGATAGATAGATAGATAGATAGATAAAAGAGCTAATTGCTCGTCATAAGAATTAATTCTAGATCTTTTATTTTAAATGTAACACTAGACATATTTCATGAGTTTGATGCCCCACGCACGGCACGAGACACAGTACTGTCTCCATAGTACATAATGAGCCCACAAAGTCACTTCATTGAGACGAGATGATGTTGTGATGTTGGCCGAGAAACGCTTGTCGGGAATTTAAAAGTTCTCCCCTCTTGCGCGAAAAGTGTTGGATTCCACTTGCACATAGTATACCTTCAGCTGACCATAATTTAGCCACAGGTCCACTATACAACATCCCCCAAGGAACTATTTCATTTTGGCAATTATATAAGCTGTTTCTGAAATCAACTATGCATATAATTTCTAACCACTGTTAACCTAACCCTAACCTCTGTTAACTGTACTATTTCTCAACTATTCTAAAATCTTTTTCAATTTCAAAGTAAGCCTACATATCGTGTATCTCAATAACCGATTGTATTTATTACAAATATTTGTTGCAGTTCTTAATTTTTTTGTTTTTCTATTTCACTTGGGGCCACACTATTCATTTTGTCTAGGGCCTACAATTAACTAAGGCCGGTCCTGGACCAATCATGATAAAACTTTGCCTAAATGTTCCATGGAAACTAACGGTAAACCTGACAGGTGTAAAGTAGCTATACCACAAGCTGAATCCCCTAAGAAATATGTTGAACGCAATAGACTTGTTTAAATGTAAATCGAATAGCCATGTTGACATACGTCTTAAAAGCTCCATTTATAATGTCACGCCCATGCGCAGCGCAGTCATGCTAATCAAATGAACACATCTGTATCTGATTATTTGCAGGTTGTTCTGTATCTGATCATTTGCAGGTTGTTCTGTATCTGATCATCTGCAGGATGTTCTGTATCTAATCATTTGCAGGTTGTTCTGTATCTGATCATTTGCAGGATGTTCTGTATCTGACCATTTGCAAGATGTTCTGTATTCAATCATTTGCAGGATGTTCTGTATCTAATCATTTGCAGGTCGGTCTGTATCTAATCATTTGCAGGTTGGTCTGTATCTAATCATTTGCAGGTCGGTTTGTATCTGATCATTTGCAGGTCGGTCTGTATTTAATCATTTGCAGGTCGGTCTGTATCTGATCATTTGCAGGTTGTTCTGTATCTAATCATTTGCAGGTTATTCTGTATCTAATCATTTGCAGGTTGTTCTGTATCTAATCATTTGCAGGTTGTCCTGTATTTAATCATTTGCAGGTCGGTCTGTATCTGATCATTTGGAGGTCGGTCTGTATCTAATCATTTGCAGGTCGGTCTGTATCTGATCATTTGCAGGTCGGTCTGTATCTAATCATTTGCAGGTTGTCCTGTATCTAATCATTTGCAGGTTGTTCTGTATCTAATCATTTGCAGGTTGTCCTGTATTTAATCATTTGCAGGTCGGTCTGTATCTGATCATTTGCAGGTCGGTCTGTATCTAACCATTTGCAGGTCGGTCTGTATCTGATCATTTGCAGGTCGGTCTGTATCTAATCATTTGCAGGTTGTTCTGTATCTAATCATTTGCAGGTTGTCCTGTATTTAATCATTTGCAGGTCGGTCTGTATCTGATCATTTGGAGGTCGGTCTGTATCTAATCATTTGCAGGTCGGTCTGTATCTGATCATTTGCAGGTCGGTCTGTATCTAATCATTTGCAGGTTGTCCTGTATCTAATCATTTGCAGGTTGTTCTGTATCTAATCATTTGCAGGTTGTCCTGTATTTAATCATTTGCAGGTCGGTCTGTATCTGATCATTTGCAGGTCGGTCTGTATCTAACCATTTGCAGGTCGGTCTGTATCTAATCATTTGCAGGTTGTCCTGTATTTAATCATTTGCAGGTCGGTCTGTATCTGATCATTTGCAGATCGGTCTGTATCTAACCATTTGCAGGTCGGTCTGTATCTGATCATTTGCAAGTCGGTCTGTATCTAATCATTTGCAGGTTGTCCTGTATTTAATCATTTGCAGGTCGGTCTGTATCTGATCATTTGCAGGTCGGTCTGTATCTAATCATTTGCAGGTTGTCCTGTATCTAATCATTTGCAGGTTGTTCTGTATCTAATCATTTGCAGGTTGTCCTGTATTTAATCATTTGCAGGTCGGTCTGTATCTGATCATTTGCAGGTCGGTCTGTATCTAACCATTTGCAGGTCGGTCTGTATCTGATCATTTGCAGGTCGGTCTGTATCTAATCATTTGCAGGTTGTTCTGTATCTAATCATTTGCAGGTTGTCCTGTATTTAATCATTTGCAGGTCGGTCTGTATCTGATCATTTGGAGGTCGGTCTGTATCTAATCATTTGCAGGTCGGTCTGTATCTGATCATTTGCAGGTCGGTCTGTATCTAATCATTTGCAGGTTGTCCTGTATCTAATCATTTGCAGGTTGTTCTGTATCTAATCATTTGCAGGTTGTCCTGTATTTAATCATTTGCAGGTCGGTCTGTATCTGATCATTTGCAGGTCGGTCTGTATCTAACCATTTGCAGGTCGGTCTGTATCTGATCATTTGCAGGTCGGTCTGTATCTAATCATTTGCAGGTTGTCCTGTATTTAATCATTTGCAGGTCGGTCTGTATCTGATCATTTGCAGGTCGGTCTGTATCTAATCATTTGCAGGTTGTCCTGTATCTAATCATTTGCAGGTTGTTCTGTATCTAATCATTTGCAGGTTGTCCTGTATTTAATCATTTGCAGGTCGGTCTGTATCTGATCATTTGCAGGTCGGTCTGTATCTAATCATTTGCAGGTTGTCCTGTATTTAATCATTTGCAGGTCGGTCTGTATCTGATCATTTGGAGGTCGGTCTGTATCTAATCATTTGCAGGTCGGTCTGTATCTGATCATTTGCAGGTTGTCCTGTATCTAATCATTTGCAGGTTGTTCTGTATCTAATCATTTGCAGGTTGTCCTGTATTTAATCATTTGCAGGTTGTCCTGTATTTAATCATTTGCAGGTCGGTCTGTATCTGATCATTTGCAGATCGGTCTGTATCTAACCATTTGCAGGTCGGTCTGTATCTGATCATTTGCAGGTCGGTCTGTATCTAATCATTTGCAGGTTGTTCTGTATCTAATCATTTGCAGGTTGTCCTGTATCTAATCATTTGCAGGTTGTTCTGTATCTAATCATTTGCAGGTTGTCCTGTATTTAATCATTTGCAGGTCGGTCTGTATCTGATCATTTGCAGGTCGGTCTGTATCTAACCATTTGCAGGTCGGTCTGTATCTGATCATTTGCAGGTCGGTCTGTATCTAATCATTTGCAGGTTGTCCTGTATTTAATCATTTGCAGGTCGGTCTGTATCTGATCATTTGCAGATCGGTCTGTATCTAACCATTTGCAGGTCGGTCTGTATCTGATCATTTGCAGGTCGGTCTGTATCTAATCATTTGCAGGTTGTCCTGTATTTAATCATTTGCAGGTCGGTCTGTATCTGATCATTTGCAGGTCGGTCTGTATCTAATCATTTGCAGGTTGTCCTGTATCTAATCATTTGCAGGTTGTTCTGTATCTAATCATTTGCAGGTTGTCCTGTATTTAATCATTTGCAGGTCGGTCTGTATCTAACCATTTGCAGGTCGGTCTGTATCTGATCATTTGCAGGTCGGTCTGTATCTAATCATTTGCAGGTTGTCCTGTATTTAATCATTTGCAGGTCGGTCTGTATCTGATCATTTGCAGATCGGTCTGTATCTAACCATTTGCAGGTCGGTCTGTATCTGATCATTTGCAGGTCGGTCTGTATCTAATAATTTGCAGGTCGGTCTGTATCTAATCATTTGCAGGTTGTCCTGTATCTAATCATTTGCAGGTTGTCCTGTATTTAATCATTTGCAGGTCGGTCTGTATCTAATCATTTGCAGGTTGTCCTGTATTTAATCATTTGCAGGTCGGTCTGTATCTGATCATTTGCAGATCGGTCTGTATCTAACCATTTGCAGGTCGGTCTGTATCTGATCATTTGCAAGTCGGTCTGTATCTAATCATTTGCAGGTTGTCCTGTATTTAATCATTTGCAGGTCGGTCTGTATCTGATCATTTGCAGGTCGGTCTGTATCTAATCATTTGCAGGTTGTCCTGTATCTAATCATTTGCAGGTTGTTCTGTATCTAATCATTTGCAGGTTGTCCTGTATTTAATCATTTGCAGGTCGGTCTGTATCTGATCATTTGCAGGTCGGTCTGTATCTAATCATTTGCAGGTTGTTCTGTATCTAATCATTTGCAGGTTGTCCTGTATTTAATCATTTGCAGGTCGGTCTGTATCTGATCATTTGGAGGTCGGTCTGTATCTAATCATTTGCAGGTCGGTCTGTATCTGATCATTTGCAGGTCGGTCTGTATCTAATCATTTGCAGGTTGTCCTGTATCTAAACATTTGCAGGTTGTTCTGTATCTAATCATTTGCAGGTTGTCCTGTATTTAATCATTTGCAGGTCGGTCTGTATCTGATCATTTGCAGGTCGGTCTGTATCTAACCATTTGCAGGTCGGTCTGTATCTGATCATTTGCAGGTCGGTCTGTATCTAATCATTTGCAGGTTGTCCTGTATTTAATCATTTGCAGGTCGGTCTGTATCTGATCATTTGCAGATCGGTCTGTATCTAACCATTTGCAGGTCGGTCTGTATCTGATCATTTGCAAGTCGGTCTGTATCTAATCATTTGCAGGTTGTCTTGTATTTAATCATTTGCAGGTCGGTCTGTATCTGATCATTTGCAGGTCGGTCTGTATCTAATCATTTGCAGGTTGTCCTGTATCTAATCATTTGCAGGTTGTTTTGTATCTAATCATTTGCAGGTTGTCCTGTATTTAATCATTTGCAGGTCGGTCTGTATCTGATCATTTGCAGGTCGGTCTGTATCTAACCATTTGCAGGTCGGTCTGTATCTGATCATTTGCAGGTCGGTCTGTATCTAATCATTTGCAGGTTGTTCTGTATCTAATCATTTGCAGGTTGTCCTGTATTTAATCATTTGCAGGTCGGTCTGTATCTGATCATTTGGAGGTCGGTCTGTATCTAATCATTTGCAGGTCGGTCTGTATCTGATCATTTGCAGGTCGGTCTGTATCTAATCATTTGCAGGTTGTCCTGTATCTAATCATTTGCAGGTTGTTCTGTATCTAATCATTTGCAGGTTGTCCTGTATTTAATCATTTGCAGGTCGGTCTGTATCTGATCATTTGCAGGTCGGTCTGTATCTAACCATTTGCAGGTCGGTCTGTATCTGATCATTTGCAGGTCGGTCTGTATCTAATCATTTGCAGGTTGTCCTGTATTTAATCATTTGCAGGTCGGTCTGTATCTGATCATTTGCAGATCGGTCTGTATCTAACCATTTGCAGGTCGGTCTGTATCTGATCATTTGCAGGCCGGTCTGTATCTAATCATTTGCAGGTTGTCCTGTATTTAATCATTTGCAGGTCGGTCTGTATCTGATCATTTGCAGGTCGGTCTGTATCTAATCATTTGCAGGTTGTCCTGTATCTAATCATTTGCAGGTTGTTCTGTATCTAATCATTTGCAGGTTGTCCTGTATTTAATCATTTGCAGGTCGGTCTGTATCTAACCATTTGCAGGTCGGTCTGTATCTGATCATTTGCAGGTCGGTCTGTATCTAATCATTTGCAGGTTGTCCTGTATTTAATCATTTGCAGGTCGGTCTGTATCTGATCATTTGCAGATCGGTCTGTATCTAACCATTTGCAGGTCGGTCTGTATCTGATCATTTGCAGGTCGGTCTGTATCTAATAATTTGCAGGTCGGTCTGTATCTAATCATTTGCAGGTTGTCCTGTATCTAATCATTTGCAGGTTGTCCTGTATTTAATCATTTGCAGGTCGGTCTGTATCTAATCATTTGCAGGTCGGTCTGTATCTAACCATTTGCAGGTCGGTCTGTATCTGATCATTTGCAGGTCGGTCTGTATCTAATCATTTGCAGGTTGCTCTGTATCTAATCATTTGCAGGTTGTTCTGTATCTAATCATTTGCAGGTTGTTCTGTACCTAATCACTTGCACACATATATATAAAATAGAACCAAGCCAAAATGAGGGAATCAGATGAAATAAACATGGCAGTTACAGGACGCGGTAATAATGTAGCGTTGAAATGGTCATCTGAGAAGTTCGAGGTAACCATGTGAACGCCAGTCTGGACATCGGACGTAGGCAATGCGAGCGTCGTCAGCTAGAACAGCAAGCTATTGGCCATGAAACACAGTGAGGGGAGAATCTCTTTCCAAGGGACACAACTCTTAGTGTCAATAAAATTGTATTTAAAAAAAATGGAGTTGAGTATGAAATACAGACGAGAACTCACCAAGAAAACCAAACGTTGAACGATAACAAAGAATCTATGAATGTCTTGCATTTCATTGGACATTAACGGCAGGAAATGGTCATATAAGTCTGAACTGGTCGCCTAAATGAAGTGGTCAACTGTCGGCTTAGTGTTATGAAGTGTGTATTGTATGAGTGTCTATGGTGACGGTGGGAAGAGGTGAGCGATTGGTTGTTTAGGATGCAACATAGGTGGCATTGTCATCATTTGGTCTTAGGGGAGACGACTCCAGAACGTGAGACTAAAAGGTGGTGTTCTTGTACTTGTAGTGAATTAGATTTTATTAAAAGAAAATATTACTCAAGTCTTCTACATTTATTTCAGTGATCACAAATTGATATTATTTCTATATTATAAATAGAGTTTTATTTTGTTTTCTTATACAAGGAAGGTATTATTATTATTATTTTAAGTTTTATTAGTTAAGATACAATACGCCTACAACGGTTTAGTTGTCTACCAGCAGTTTAGTGCTACAAGTCAACAACCGGTAACAACACTCAGGTAGCCTTTATTGAGACTACTTTTGGGTTTTTGAAGTATTTGTAATTGCTAATAAGATAATTTAGATAATAAGATAAGTTAAACGCTGACTAGCTTGTCAATCACCTGGATGCTCGAGTTAAGACGTCTCCGTTTTGACAAGATGATGGTGGATAACTTGGTACTCAGTACTAATGTGTATAATGTTTAATTGTATCTCTCTCTATTTTCACTATCTAAGCATTTTAGCGTAATCTAATAGCATAATGAGATAATTATTAAAGTTTTTTTTTGTTTAATTATTTAGTGTATTCCTACAATAAAATTAATTCATTTATTTAATTAGTGCGATGATTTTGGCTACATTAAATAAACAGTGTTCTGTCTGAGCACACTATGGCTATGTATAGCGATGACTTATACTCAAGTATATTTTATCCGAGCTCTAAAGATATGGCTTGATCTTCACATAAAGGAATGTATAAATTCTCTCTCTCTCTCTCTCTCTCTCTCTCTCTCTCTCTCTCTCTCTCTCTCTGGCCTCCTTCAGTCGCGAAGCGACTATGGATCATCTCATGGAAATGAGATGATAGCCTGGGCATTAGCTGTGGTCGGAACGATGTCCCCAATACATCAGTTCCCCCCACTCCAAGCAGCTGATGTATCCAAAGGAACGGCAGTGTCGATACAGTTTGGGGTCAGCGGCGTCGCAGGTTCTGCCAGAGTGTAGCACTGGGTGCTGCAAACTGCTTTAGGGTCGCCAGCTCCTGATTTTTCCACAGGATTGACTCCCGAAGCCTTTCCCATGATTGGGTCTAGCTGCAAGGCAGCGGAGGTTTGAAGTCTGTAAGTATGTAAGAAACGACCGTACCCTAACCTTTTCAAATAAACATCGACCTATTTTCCAAATTAAAAATTAAGTTAGCACAAATATTACTATCATTATTATTATTATGTTAGAAATGAACGAGTAGTCATTCTCTGGCGCTGCCAGGGTCGAGTTTCGCTAAAGAGAAACAAAATTCATCGTAGTCCCTTTAACAGTTTCCACTAAGGAATTTTCTGGTGATGTGGCAGGTCTGCAGCAGTACCCCCCTCTGACAGGCAACTAGGATGTTCTTAGGAATGTTAAGGGCCTTGAAGGTGTCTGTGAGGTCAGTTGTTATCCCCTCGGTTGGTGTTGGTGTATTAACTTTGCAACTTATTATTATTATTATGTTAGAAATGAACGAGTAGTCATTCTCTGGCGCTGCCAGGGTCGAGTTTCGCTAAAGAGAAACAAAATTTATCGTAGTCCCTTTAACAGTTTCCACTGAGGAATTTTCTGGTGATTTGGCAGGTCTGCAGCAGTACCGCCCTCTGACAGGCAACGAAGATGATCCAAGGAATGTTAAGTGCCTTGAAGGTGTCTGTGAGGTCAGTTGTTAGTATCCCCTCGGTTGATATAACAATGGGGTATATTGTTATTTTGGACAATTTCCATAGACGCTTAATCTCCAAGCCTAGGTTCCCTTATTTTCTTTGTTTTTCTATCTCAGTTTTTCTTAAATTATGAGACAGTCTGTGGCATTTTACGTCTCGAGAGACGATCTTTTCCCTTTGCAACTTCTTGTGTGACTAAAGAGGCCAATCCTTGATACACAGCTGCGATCGCAGGTTGGGCATTTTCACCCTTCTTTCTGCTTCTGTTGTGTATGACAATCTTTGACCCTTCCTTTATGCTCTCTCTCCATGAGGGTCTGTCCAGTGCCACCTCTTCCCAGTTGCCAGTGTCGATTTTGAAGAGCTTCATGTCACGTTTGCATACATCCGTATAACGTAAAAGTGGGCGACCAGCGGCTCTCCTGCTTTCTATTAGATCGCCATACAGGATGTCCTGTGGAAGTCGACCTACTGGCATTCTACGAACGTGGCCAAGCCAGCCAAGGAGTCTGCTGCTGATAACAGAGCGGATGTCCTGGCACCCTGCTCTTTGTAGCACTTCCTCATTGGCTATCTTATCTTGCCACCTTATTTTAAAGATCCGCCTTAGGCATCGGAGGTGAAAAACATTCAGCTTTTTTTCCTGCCATGAGTAGGTTGACCATGTTTCACTTCCGTACAGCAAGGTACTCAACACACAGGTCCGGTAGACTAGGGCTTTAGTACTGCTAGTCAGCAATATGTTGTCCCAGACTCTTTTCTGCAGCCGTGACATGGTGGCCATTGCCTTGGCTATCCTGTTGTTTATGTCTTTATCCAGTAGAGTGTTGTTGGATATGATGGAGCCAAGGTAACAAAAGTGATCAACAATTTTTAGTGGTTGGCCATTAATGCTTACTTGAGGTGCAGTGTTTGTGTTTTGGACAAGTATCTTAGTCTTGCTTTGACTGATGTTTAAGCCGAACTTCTGGCAAGCAGCAGATAGTTTGTCAACCAGGGACTGTAGCTGAATATCAGAATCAGCCACAATAGCTGCATCATCAGCATATTGGAGTTCCCTGACGAGTAGCTTCCTAACCTTGGTTTTTGCCCGCAGCCTTGATACATTAAATAGTTTTCCAGAGGATCTTGTATGGAGAAACACACTGTTTATGTCGTTGTAATCGTAATGCAGTAGACAGGAGAAGAATATGCCAAACAGAGTAGGTGCGAGCACACATCCCTGCTTGACACCACTGCAAACCTCAAAAGGTGCTGATTGGGGTCCATTAAATTTGACAGTACATTTAGTTTCCTCGTGAAAACACTCAATGAACTTCAGTAGTTTGGGAGGGCAACCTATTGTCCTCAGGAGTTTGATAAGGCCACTTCTGCTGACCATGTCAAAAGCTTTAGTCAGATCAACAAAAAGAATGTAAAGAGGTCTGTCTCTCTCTCTGAATTTCTCCTGCAGTAGTCGTAGAGAAGATATCATGTCTATAGTGGATCTACCACTCCTGAATCCACACTGAGACTGGGTAGACTCTAGAAGCTATCACTTGCAGCCTGGATAGTGCCACTCTAGCAAAGATCTTGCCCACTATACCGAGGAGAGAGATACCCCTGTAATTGTTGCAGTCACTCCGATCCCCTTTGTTCTTGTATATTGTGACTATAGTTGCGTCACGCATGTCCTGTTGGACATGACCTGTTTCCCAACAGCGGCAGAGGAGAATATAGAGTTCAGGGAGCAGGAATGATTCGTTGACTTTCACTACTTCCACTGGGATACCATCACTCCCAGGAGATTTTCTATTTTTTATGCAGTTAATTGCTTTTTTGAGGTCACTAAGGCTCGGAAGCTCATCTAGGCGTTCCAGTACTGGAAGATCAGGTAGAGAAGCCAGGACGACATCGTCTACTGTATTCTGTGTGGCATAGACTTTGAGGTAGTGTTCTGTCCATCGTTCTAGCTGCTTGGTCTGATCTGTAATTTTTTTTTCTCCTGATTTGGATAGAAGGGGGGCAGGCTTAGACACTATTGGACCCAGGACCGCTTTAATGTTATCAAATAGAGCTTTGCTATTTTCTGAGTGGAGACTGTCTTGGATTCTGTTGCAGGTATCCCTCCAAAAGTTGTTAGCACATTTTCTAGCCATTTGTTTCGCCTCTTTATTAGCACTTTTGAAGGCCTCCAAAGATCTTGGACTTGACTTTGTCTTGTGAGCGAGGTGTGCAGATCGCTTTTTCTCGATGCAAGGTTCCATATGTGCTAGATTCGCCTCAAACCAGTCTACATTTTTGTGTTTTTGAGGCCCAAAGGCCGAACTGTAGATTACATCTCTTAATTTCTCCCATCTGATAGAGATGTCTTCTTCATCACTTAACGAGGGGATTGAACTGTTCAGGAGCTCGCCAAAGAGTGCACACTTCTCTGGGTCACCTACATGGTTGACGTTAATTCGCCTAGTTCTGGGTTAAGTGGAAGTATAAGCCTTCTTGAGAAGTAGTTTGATTTTGCTTAGCACTAGGGAATAGTCTGAGTTGCAGTCCGCACTATGGTATGAACGGGTGTGGATGACACTTTTCAGATCCATCCTTCGGGTGATGCAGAGGTCAAGCTGGTGCCACCTTTTTGAGCCTGGGTGCTGCCAAGAGACTTTATGGCGTTCCTTGCCACAGAAGAATGTATTTGTTACACACAGTTCATGAGCTACAGAACTCAAGTATGCTTTGGCCATTGTCATTGATTTTGCCAACACCATGAGGTCCCAAGCATTGTGGCCATGCATCGTTTCCATCACCAACACGGGCATTAAAGTCTCCATTTATATAGAGGTGCTCGGATTTTGGAATACTTTTAATTACGTCCTTTAGAGCTTGAAAGAATCTGTCTTTGTCCTCTTCCGGTGCAGCAAGGGTTGGTGAGTAAGCACAGATTATATTAACTTTGCCTTGCGGTGATGCAAATTTCATGTGTGCTACTCTTTCATTGCCAATGGAAAACATCGCGATGCAGGAGACGAGACTGTTTTTTTATTGCGAAGCCGACGCCATGTATTCTAGGGCTTTGTTCTGGTTTTCCTTGCCAGTAGAATGTATAGTTGCTTTCTGTAAGAGATCCACTGTCTTCCAGTCTGGTTTCTTGCAGGCAGGCCACATCAATGTTTAGTCTCTGTCGATGATAGCTGTTTGACGCATGTCGGTGACGAGTTCAGGGTCAGTATTGAAGCCAGGACACATTGTCCGTATATTCCAGCTTGCTAAATGCACTAATGTTGAGGGTTTTCTTTTGATTGTATTTGCAGGTTCGGGTGAGCAGCTTGCTTTTTGATTTTGTCTTAGCACCAAGCACCCAGTGGTGCGGCAAGCTGTGGCAGGATAGCACTTTATTGTCCGAGGGCTGCTCGGCTTAAGGAGGCAGTAGCTATCAATTGAGGCTAAAAAGTCCCTCCTACCGTCAAGAGTGGTTCCTGGCGTTCCAGCTTACGCCAATCAGCTAGGAACTTATCACCGGTAACTACCACTTTCCGTGTTTTTTCAAAGACATTACTGTCAGAGATGGAGTGACCTCTCCATTGCTGGGGGAAAGCCTGGGCGATAAATTTGCGACTGCTGGGCTGCCCACATGTAAGTACACGCCTCTCTTCCATATTGACCGGGTCCAAAGGAATGGCGAACCATCACAATTTGGGGACAGGTGGCTGCAGGAGTTTGCCAGAGAGCAGTAGTCTTACTACTGTCCCCCCAGCCTACGGGGCTCCAGGATCGGATTTTCTGTTAGGGTTTACTCCCTTAGCCTTAGACCTTACAGGGACACACACACAAGGCAGTGCGGCTATTGACCTATAGCTAGGGGTTTGGTTTGTGGGCAACAGGGCGTGTCCGAGACGCCGACGGGCCATGCCTGCCTCACATCTTGGGGCCAAACCTCCTACGAGACCCTTGCAGTTTTGCCTGAGGCTTCGTAGCCTCAGTTTCCATCTGCCACCACGAAGAGGTACTGCATAGGACTTGCTGTGGAGATTCTATGTACTGGCAAGAGAGACTTACAACATTGCTCTTCTTTCACAGATGCTACCCAGCGGTGACAATAAGTCAAGCTACCACACTAGACGCTTCACACCGCCATTGGACAGACTATGAGACAGTGGTACGGCGATATCGTAGCGGTTTTTTATTTTTTATCGATGAACAGCAGATCCGGGCGATTGAAATATACCGTTTTGTCGGTCAGAATAGGCCTATCCCAGTACAGCAGATGTTCAGTAGACTCGAGAACCTCTTGCGGAGAGTATTTATAATAAGGGGGAGTGTCCTTACAGATCAATTGGTACGTCAAAGCCAGGTGTTGGTGTATTAACTTTGCAACTTGGTTATGGCGACCTTGGTAGGCTGATTCTGTTAGGGCTGAAAGCCTGACATAATGTGTTCAATCGACTCTCCCACATTTCTACATTTTCGGCATTTTGTCGACAACATTGAGTTTCAGGATATGCTTCTCGTAATTTTTTGTCCTGATTACTCTGTCCTGTATTGCTGTAACAAAGCCTTCTGTTTCAGGGTAGAGATGACCTGCTTTGAGCCATGTTAAAGAAGCAGCCGTGTCGATGTAGTCCCCATGTAATGAAGCCGAAATTTTCCGTGCTGTGTTTTTTCTTCCCATTGGCGAATCTCATGCCCTACGTCGTCCAAACCGACATTGACATCAGCATTGTGTAGGTTCAGAGGGGTTGCTTCGGAGTCATATTTGCGTAGAAAGGAAACTAATTTGTTGCTGGAGGCGAGCAGTTTTGATCGTATTTTTAAAACTTGCATCTTACACAATTTGAAGATGTTCTGCAATCCACGACCCCCATCCTTCCTGGGCAGGTATAACCTTATGGTGGAGGACTTGGGGTGTAGGCATCAAAACTTGGTTAGTAATTTTCTAGTGAGTCTGTCAATGTCATGTAGGTCGGTGTCAGTCCATTTGATCACACCGAACGTGTAAAGGAGCACTGGGACGGCCCAGCTGCTTATTGCAGTGATGAGATTACTGCCAGACAGTTTGGTGTTGAGGATTTTATTAACTCTTTGCTTATATTTACCAAGAAAGTCCTCTTTTAATTTCTTATGGTTTATCTTGACATTCTGGTTTATTCCAAGATATTTATAAAGAGAGGCAGAGTTCAATTTCTCGATGGCTTCAAATTCAATGTTGGTGTTCGTTGCTGTGCCCATTTTAATGTCTATGATGCCACACTTATCCAGGCCAAAAGACATACAGATATCGTCACTAAAGCATTTTACCATTTTGATTAAGGTGTGTAATTTTTGCTCGGTTTCTGCATATAGCTTTAGATCATCCATGTATAATAAGTGGGACACACATTTTGTACATTTAGTGTCATCCCCAAAACCGTTTGTAGAGTCTTGGAGTAATGTAGAGGATTAATCGCGAGGCAGAACCAGAGTGGAGATAGTGAGTCACCCTGGTATATACCTCTTCTTATGTGCACAGAACCTAGTTTATCACGATTAAGGTGCAGATTTATCTTCCAATCATTCATACAGACTTTCAATAGTTCTTTTATTCTTGGGTTGATTCTATGAATATCCAGGGTTTTTAAGAGCCAATCATGCGGAACTGAATCGAAAGCTTTTTTGTAGTCGATGTAACACATGTGTAAATTTCTCTTTCTTCTATTAGCTTGATGTAATATAATACCATCTATAGTTAGCTGTACTTTACAGCCCATCAACTCTTCAATGCAACCTTGTTGTTCCTCTGCTAGTAGCTTATGGGCAGAACAAAATTTATACATTTTACTTTTTAAAAGTGAAGTTAATAGTTTATACACCACTGACAGATAAGTGATTGGGCAAGAGTTTGATGGTTAGTTCGGATCCCCTTTTTTGGGGAGGAGAGATGTTCTCCCTTCAGTGAGTTCTAACAGCATTGAAGACGGTTCTGATATTAGCTCGTTAAAACTTGATGTTAGTGGAACATGTATGGCTGTAAGTTTTTTCAGCCAAAAGTTGTGTATATTGTCCGGCCCAGGAGCAGTCCAGTTGTGGGTTTTTGATATAGCTGCTGAGACTTCCTCAGCTGTGAAATCCTCATCAGGCATTTCTGGTATTAGGTTGTTTTTAGTTTGGATTTCCTTGATCCAGTCAGCCTGCACATTGTAATGTAGCAATGTAACTGTTTTCTCTTGTGCTGAAATAAAGCGTTATGCTCCTTTCTTTTGGTGGTTTCATTGTAGTGCTTTAACCTAGCTCCCTTTAGTTTAGCTTTCTGTCTCAGAGTATCTTTCAAACATAAGAGTCGTGCGTGGCTATCACAGTCCATCAATTTGATTCCAGTTGTTCTTAATATTGTCTTCATTTTGTTAAGTATTTTCGCGGAATGGTTGTTTCCCAGATATTGTCCAATTGTATCCATTTGGCTCCTCAGTTGATTAATATTGTCTTCAAGGCGCCTTTTCCATGCTGGCACATGTTGTTTTGGTCTCTGATTAGTTGGGCCTTTTATCCAGAGAGCTCCGTGACAGCCACAGCGGCGCAGTATATAGCGAGGTGTGTCTCAAACAAATTTCTTGGTGTTTCAAAATGGTTGGCCAAGACTTTATTTATTTCATTAATATATGTGTTTGTCTCTTTCTTGACGTTTAGCTTGGGGATACGAGGCCTAGAGTTAAGATTGATGTTTTTATAACGGTCTATAAGAACATTTTGAGTGTAGCTCATTGCTTATTGCCGATGTTGGGTCATTCTCTTGTTGGTTGGGTGTTCTACTAATGTCTTCGTTGGTCGGCTTTGTGGACGTGTCATTTATATCTGAGATGAGCTCTTGTATCTGAGATGAGCTCTTGTATCTGAGATGAGCTCTTGTATCTGAGATAAGCTCTTGTATCTGAAGCTCATGACCTACTTCTCGTCTTATCACGTCAATTTCTGCAGGGGTCAAATAACATTGTTTATTTATTACAGAGCGTCTGTCTACAACATTCTGCTCTGTAAGGTTTAGGGTAGGGTATAATTTGTTGAATTCCAGGGAGAGTTTTTGTTTATAACCTGGGAAAGGTTTATCATCACAATTGTTAACACGGAAGAACGTTTTGATAATTATTATTATTATTAATTATTATTATTATTATTACTATTATTATTATGATGATGATGATATTATTATTATTATTATGATATTATGATGATGATGATGATGATGATATTATTATTATTATTATTATGATATTATTATGATATTATTATAATATTATTATAATATTATTATGATATTATTATGATATTATTATGATATTATTATGATATTATTATGATATTATTATGGTATTATTATGATATTATTATGATATTATTATGGTATTATTATGATATTATTATGATATTATTATGATATTATTATGATATTATTTTTATTAATTATTATTAGTAATGATTTTATTTATTTATTTATTTTAAGTTTATTTGATAAGGGAGATAACTGAATAAATAGGTTGCATTGATAAAATAGTCTCCCTTTACAAGGGAAGTATAAAATACTTTTAATCTATTCAGGGTTTCATTGATGTTTGACAGTCCTCTTATCAGACGAGATCATACTACTGTCATTCAATTGAAATGATGCCCGAAAGACCAGGTCACGGTGAAATGATAAGAAAACACTGTTATATCAACGGGAACGCCCTGATAACTTAAAGATGAGTAGTGAGATCAAAAGGTGCCAGGCATGGGAGTTATCCGCAGGCAATCACTTCTGCTGTGACAAACACAAGGGGAGATCAATACGTCTGCTATTTGTATAAACTATTCAGGGCAGTATTGTCGAAAGTTGAATTGCCGTAAACACATACATGATTTGTATTGTCAATCACAATTTTCAGTTTCCCACATGACTACAAATGTGTAGGTGGGTATGGTATGGTGGTGTTATGCAGAAAGGACTAGGCCTTGACCAATAAGGCGAAACACACAGACAGAGACAGACAAAAGCACAATACATAATAACTGAAAAACAACAGGCACAATAAAAGTGACAAACAATACTATAAAAGACAACAAGAAAGACACACACACACACACACACACACACATTCACAACAGACAGACAAATGAAAAGGAAACATTTAGAGACAGACATACAAAACAATAACAAACAAGCTGAGACATACACAGACGACAGAGACAGATAAAAACACATTGACAGAGACAGATGCAGATACATTGACAGAGACAGATGCCGGAAAGAGACAGATGCAGATAAAAAGACATTGAAAGAGACAGATGCAGATAAAAAGACATTGACAGATTTAGATAAAAAGACCTTTTTCAGAGACAGATGCAGAAAAAAGACACACAAAAAGACACACAAAAAGACACACAAAAAGACACACAAAAACACACAAAAAGACACACAAAAAGACAGAAAAAAAAGACACAAGACAAACACAGACGACAAAGAGGGAAAGGAAAACAGACCCAAAAGAAAATAATAAAACACACACACACACAGATTCTGTTATAGTCTCAATGTCTGCCTCAATGTCTGCTTCAATGTCTGCCTCAATGTCTGCCTCAATGTCTGCCTCAATGCCTGCCTCAATGTCTGTCTCTGTGCTTGTCTTTTATTCTCTTTGTCTCGTTTATTATCTCTGCGTATGTCTAAGGGAAATAACGGACATATAGCTCAGAGACAGACAAGGAGAAAGAGAGACAGACAAACAGAAATCGAACTAGTATAGATGTACTTTAGAATAAATAAACAAATTATGTTACTATTTTTTTTAAAAATACGAAACACAAACCTCTAATCCAGGTCTAAATTTAAAACTAGATTGATGTGTCCATCTTCAATACATCCAAGTTTTCATTCCGACAAATTGAAATGGGAATGTCAAGACTCACTCTGACATCTTAATGAAGACAAACACACACACGCACGCAAGCACACACACGCAAGCACACACACGTTACTATTTCCTAGGAAGTCTTGTCAAGTCAACCAACGACTTGAAACTCGCCGTCCTGGTCAGTTTGTATTTTGTCCCCTCAATCTAAACAACAACATGAAGCAAAAACACAAATGTTGCTTGTGTGTGTGTGTGTGTGTTAAAGAGACGGAAGCAAGGGGTAGGGGGAAGTACTTCTCATTACAGCCCGGACATTGCACTTATGACAATGTGACCAGGGTGCAATGACTGTGTTGGGCTTCAAAAGTTGATCACAAAAAAGGGAGAATCTTTTCTAGTTAAAATAAAATGTAAACATGATAGATGGAATGAAGTTTTTCATCTTGCTCTGTGGGTCTTCAATGTTGTTGCCTAGCAACCTCCTCCTTTACTAAGAAATACGAATAATTAAACGTTACGTTCACGTGACATTCCATTTCTCTCTGATATATTCTATAACATTGTGTCCTTTCTCTCTGATATATTCTATAACATTGTATCCTTGCTCTCTGATACAATCTATAACATTGTGTCCTTGCTCTCTGACATAATCTATAACATTGTGTCCTTGTTCTCTGATATATTCTATAACATTGTGTCCTTGCTCTCTGATAAAATCTATAACATTGTGTCCTTGTTCTCTGATATAATCTATAACATTGTGTCCTTGCTCTCAAATATATAATCTATAACATTGTGTCCTTTCTCTCTGATATAATCTATAACATTGTGTCCTTGTTCTCTGATATATTCTATAAGATTGTGTCCTTGCTCTCTGATATATTCTATAACATTGTGTCCTTGCTCTCTGATACAATCTATAACATTGTGTCCTTGTTCTCTGATATATTCTATAACATTGTGTCCTTGCTCTCTATATTCTATAACATTGTGTCCTTGCTCTCTGATATATTCTATAACATTGTGTCCTTGCTCTCTATATTCTATAACATTGTGTCCTTGCTCTCTGATACAATCTATAACATTGTGTCCTTGCTCTCTGACATAATCTATAACATTGTGTCCTTGTTCTCTGATATATTCTATAACATTGTGTCCTTGTTCTCTGATATAATCTATAACATTGTGTCCTTGCTCTCAGATATAATCTATAACATTGTGTCCTTTCTCTCTGATATAATCTATAACATTGTGTCCTTTCTCTCTGATATAATCTATAACATTGTGTCCTTGCTCTCTAACGCAGCCGCTCCAGCTTGAACAAATTAGAACAATATAAGATAAGATAATTTTTATTTATCCAATCAAATGGAAATTCATTTTGACTACAATTGACAACCTCAGCGTAACTACTATAACAATAACATTATAGATGCAAATACGAACAACAATCACACACGAAACACATACACACTCACAACCAGCGCTTTATGAATTAGACTTCTATGAAATTCTCCATGATCTTGTAACACTCTGACCTACCCTGGGATGAATGAGTTTTTAAATCTTTTCTGTATTAGTCCTAATGGAAAGAAGACGACCACATCGTTCAGATCGTATGTAACAGTGTGGTTTAATGTTTTGCTAGGTACAAATAAACAAGCCCATGAACTCACATTTGTTGTTGGTGGATAAGTGCATTCAATTTTTTACAAACCAGACTCACATATGTATGCTAGCATTTCAGTTTAGAGTCACTGACACTAAGGGCACACACAAACAAACTCTCTACAATAAAATGGTTTAGCTTCCTCCGTTTTTTCCTCAGGGCTGACTCCCTTTCCCATTAGTGGGTATAGCTGCAATGCAGAAGAGGTTTGAATTCAGAGTTTTCCTTCTCCTAGGTGGTAGCCAGGGTCTAACTAGCCCCTCCTACCGACCTACTCGAAGCTTACTGGTTTAAACGCCAGTGAAAACAGTTTTGCTGGACTCAATATCGGAGCCACATGTGAAGACCGGAAGCTGTACTGGTTGTCAGAGGTTATTTGAAACGCTTGCTATTAGGCTGCATTTTACAGGTGGTGAAGTGCTTAAATCCACTACCACTTCCGGCAATGACAACCTTGCCGAACCGAAGCTAAAAATAGATACAATCTTTAACTATAGATAAAACTATACAATCTTTTATTTTTATAAGCGTTTCGCTGGCGTAGTTGTTATTGTGTTGGCTTGAGGAGGCTTGAGCTCGCGAGATTGAATTCAAGTTTTTTAACTTAAAAAAAAACAACTACATTTCAAAAAACGATCCCATTTACAATCTCCCTTCATCCCTTCCCTCTGGGCCCTCCCCCCTTTCCCAACTGATAGGATCCTAGAGTATTGATTAAAGCTTAAAGCATGAAATTTCTCTAAACAAAACAATTGGTTAAAAATATTTATAATCGCAGAGATCAATTCTTGTTAGTCTGGAATGTTATCAATTTAATTAAATGACTGATCCAAACTAATTGATACAACTACGCTTAATATAAGCTTTGTTGGTTAAAAAGTAGTTTTTAGATTTCCTAGTTTGTTTTTGGTTCATCATGTATGTGATGGGTCAGATCTGAGCTTGATAGGTTAGGCTACAAGTGTGCTAGTGTAACAGGGGACTAGTTGAATTTTCAACTGTTATGGCTGCTTTGTTTTCTTCAACGATATTCGTGCAAGGTTGTTTTTTTTTACAAGGCGCCTGGATTGTCATCACAAAACTTAGACCAACTCAACCTGATTGTCTGTCTGGTAAAAAGTTTGTACAGGGTATATCTCCAACACCCATTGTCTGATCAAGTTGAAACGTTTCAAAATTATCCATAGCCATTGACAAGATATGAATCAATAAAAAACCAATTAGTCAATTAATTACTGGTAATAACTATTTTCTTTGATAACAACAAGGGAAACTACTCCTTCAGTGTTCACAGATACGGCTAAATATGTAGGGTTTCGTCCCCTTAGATAATTGAACACGTTATTTCTCTCACAACCATTCTCGGGTCAAGTTGACACTTTAAACATCTATTTATTGTAACTAACAAAACATGAATCAATTTTAAAAAAGAAGGTTGTCAGCACTGATATAAAACTAAGCAAAGTTACGGCAATTCATCTGTGTGTCGTGCGTAACGCAGTATCAAACAACGCATATTACTGTGAATTAAAAAAATAAAAACATTTATCGGAGACTTTTGTTGCTGAGAAACTCAGCCCACATAGCGCATCCTGAAACTAACGGGTGTATAGGCCTATCAAACCACAAGGCTCAGATACAATTATTTCATTAACACTTCCGAGGACAACATTGCCACGTATCGATTGCTCGGCTATTTAGAGCTGAAAAAAAAAACATTTAGAAGGTTCAGACATAAATTGCCTGTTTGCATTAATCATCAATTCTGTTAGCAGACGACCAGCATTCATTCATCATTCATTCGTCCGAATACAGCATTCATTGAAGCAGTCCCCAATACAACAATCAATTCTAGCAATCAATTCTTGTTTTAGTATGTCTCTTTTCTCTTTTTATACATATTTTTTTTTCAAAATAAAAAGAAATGGCGGCTAAAGTAGGAGTTTTTAGAAGGAGCAGATGAGACGGTCATGTCGTCATTGCTGCGACACACGTGAGGCTGGAACCAATCAAATCACACCAAAGGAAAAGCTCGCACGCGCCAACTCAACTCAAGGCACTCGAGAAAGCAATAAAGTAAACAGACTATTTTTTTCTTCTTCTTCTGAAGGATGGAGCTGCGTCACAGTGAATGGAACTGTTCCAGTCATTTAAGTGCTTATAATACACATTTCTGACATCAAACTTCTGTTCTTGACCTTCTATGATTATTTTTTTTTCCTCTCAAATCTGGAATTTCATTTTGTTCGTGCATTCTAAATTTCTTGTTTTTTGTTTTGATTGGATAGCACCAGAAGAGAAGAGCATGTATTGAACTATTGATTGGCGTGTCCAAGTTTCAAGTTACTGTTTCACAAACATTTTAGTAAGTTATTTTATTACTTTATAGATTTAAATCACGCACAATTTTTTTTATTACTAGCCTTTTTCAACGTTTCCTGCAGGGAAAAGCCGTTATGGTATTTGTGGTGTCTGCCTGTCCGTCAAAAGTCTATTATATTCAAAAATGAAAAATATTTTTAAAAAAAAAAAAAAGCTTATCTAAAGGAAAGCGCCACAAAAACACGTCCATGTTTCTCAATACTGCAATGTTTATCTCCTTTTTCCAATATAAAACCAATTACAACTAATTGATTGACTTATTTGTTAAATTCTAGATTGATTCATATATTG
The DNA here is from genome assembly GCA_030265305.1 of Biomphalaria pfeifferi. Lineage (NCBI taxonomy): Eukaryota > Metazoa > Mollusca > Gastropoda > Planorbidae > Biomphalaria > Biomphalaria pfeifferi. Next base: position 1,676,866 of record JASAOG010000148.1, read on the forward strand.
TGATTGACTCTTAATAAAAAAATTTCAACTTGTTCCTAAAGAGAGAAAACGTGTAAAAGAATCCAGACAGACAGACAGAAAGAGTGAGTTAATACAATCCTTGAAAATCCTTAAAAAGTATTGCTTAAATAATATCGATCTAATGTTTGTCTTATTGGTTCTAAAAATATGTGCAACAGATATTTTATAGATTAATGAAAGATTTACACTTTGTTACTGTGTCTTTGGGAGGCTAAGTGGTAAAGCGCACGACTCCTTGTGAAGACTGGGATTTTAAATTTCAGGATCTTTAGGGCAGCTCTATGTCCATCCAGCTCTAATGGGTACCTGACATTAGTTGGGGAAACATAAAGATGTCTGGTCGTTGTCCTAACCACATGACACCCTCGTTAACCTTGGGCCACAGAAACAGATGACCTTTACATCATCTGACCTATAGATCACAAGGTCTGAAATGGGGACATTACGTGCTTTACTTTACTTCTTGAGTCTTAAGTTAAGTTGTGACCAGTGGTTATAGTAGGCATCAACACTGACCTTTGAGACCAGTGGTTATAGTAGGCATCAACACTGACCTGTTGAAGCTACAAACTAACGATAACATGATTTGCTGCGGCGAAAAACAAAAGTCCAGTAAACACGAGAAACGAAGTAACGTACTTAGATCTTGCCGCGGAAACAATGGCAACTATTTGGCATGAGCTTAATTAACAAGTTTTATTTATTTATTGAATCAATTCCTACTTGATAATCAACGAAATTAACATTCGTATTTTATTTTTTTCGCAAAATTGTAATGGAATAAATAAACTTGTATGGTGATCAAATGCACAACATTCGCGTTATATCGCTACGCCTTATCAAATTAGATATCCAGCAATACTTCTATGTGTCAAATTTAAAGCTTGAAATAGCTTGGTCAATTTTTGAAATGGCCTAGTTTGAATCTGTTACACTATCTCTCACAGCGTACAATCAATCTCAAGATAAGACATGCAATTTTTGAAGTCGTAGTTCGTCTGGAAAAGGGACCTTGAAAAAGTCTATAAAGTCTACTCCCAAGTCCTGTCAGAAGTTTCCCCATCGACCATTAAGGTCATGGGTCGCGCCATGTACAGCAGCCGTAGGCCGCGCCACTATGCTGAATTTCTTCATAGTTTTATTCAGTGTCAGCCTCAAACTGTGGAAGCACCGCCACTACAGCTACCGGACAACTATGGCGGTCCTCTTGAAGAATGGCGGCGGATTTTTTAGACCGGGCCACTGTTTCATTCTCACCTTGCAGTTCCACCGATGTATCCGTTTCGCTTCCCTTTTATTGCATTTTATTATATGATTGGACAAACAGACGTTTCCAACGAGGTGCCAAGTTGAGGCCACAGCAGCAGGAATCCTCGGCGTATAAAGGACCAGTCAGTTTTAGGGTCAGAAGAATGGTTTCAGTGAATCACATGGTCACCTGAAATTATTTCTGTGTCAAGATCGACGGTTCAGATAGCGGGACTGTGTTAAAGGTCAGGTCAAGACCTTTTTTTTTTTTTACAATACCTATATTTAACTGGTACCTTCATGGAAATTGGAACATTCTAGGTGGTCTCAAAAACCTTGACACTGATCTCGAAAATGGCTCTAACAATTTGACAGTTGTTGTATATCGTTGGGAAAAAGAATTACTAGCTATTCGGCCTAACTTTGAAAACTCTAGTTTCATCGTTCTAATGTTTCAAAGTTAACAAGGAAATAAATTTAATTTGTCTAGAGAACGAGAACATATTTATCTTAAACGGAGAATACGTCTTCGAAGATATCTAGCCATTAGACTATTATAAAAGTCTAGTAGATTTACACATTCGCTTAACCGTTTAATCGTCTTAAGAACTGAGCCAAAGGCTCGTCGAGCTCTAAGTATGAAAAAAACCTGCTTGAGCGTCAAACAGTAAAAAAAAAAACCTGCTTGAACCACCGTTCTGTCTGGAAGAGACGCAAGTCAATGCCTATGTAAAGCATTGCTATTTCCGATGCATTTGGCACCCCGGGCTAGACATGGCCGAAGGCCGAGTACACCGGGAGACTCCGCCATCTTCCTATGTTATACCAAGCTAAACGTGCAGGACTCGCCATTATTATAACGGTCTCTTGAGGAATGGCGCATGGATTATCGACAGGACCATGAGAGCTCTATTTCAACCCGGCGCCGTGCAATGGGTTCACTCTCATGTACCCTTGGACACTCTCACTGGGGGTTTTGTTTCGCCATTCATTTAGCTTAACCACTTCCTCTAATGGTCGTTTCCACCCGGGTGCCACGATGAGGCAGAACAGCGTACCCGGGGATTCGCTTAACCTGGGTTTTTTCTCGGTGGGAAAGGGGAAATGGGGCGGGGTAAAAAATGTTCCGTTATTTTTTTTTTTTTAAATCTAACATTCATTACAATTCTATATTAAGAACAAAGTAATCGATCTTTAAGATGTATAGGGCCGATGTCTTTAAAGAAAAAGTTTTTATTTTATACTACCTTTATTCAGGGGCGGACTGGGTAACAAAATCAGCCCGGGCATTACCATATAAACCGGCCCACAAATGGCAAGTCATATAGTTTCCGTGGGGGGGGGGATTTTTAATCCAATACGCAATTTATATATATATACATATATATATATATGTGTGTGTGTGTGTGTATGTGTAATTAATCTTCATTACATTCTGATCTTTCATTCTTTCAAAACGTTTTTTTCTACCCTAGAATACTCTCTTCCTATAATTAGTGGAAAGACATCACACACCGCCAAAGGGCAGCTAGGAAGTCCGGGGAAGCGCTGCGAAGCGAAGCCCCGAAACCAAGCATTATTTCCGTTATTTTAAGCTTTAAAAATGCATATTCTGAGGTATCTACAGTACATTTAGCCTGCTACTCTTCCGTAAAAAAAAAATCAAAAACCAAATCTGCTATTCAATGGAGTCCAGCGACTGGTAGAAAATGGTAAAATACTTTAGTTTTTGTATTGGAGGGGGAAGGGAAACCACAAAACCCCTTTTGGCTACGCTCATGAAATTTGGTGACTGTAGTTTGCTTAAGTTGGCTGCACTGTGGCAACAAGTAAAGTTTCCCTTTTAGACAATGAGGTCTGAGGCAAGTGATGATTTGAAGACCCTCCCCTCCCGGCTACGCCCATGTGTTATATTATAAGTGTAAGCCTAATTCTCTACAAAATATATAAAGTTTGATAACGCATCGAAAACTGGATGTATGCATAATGTATTCTATTTATACATGTATTTAGTCTAAAAACAATAAACAATGCAATAGCAGCTTAATGAGTTTAAAGCTTTTTGGTATTACTTATAGATTACAGACGTTTCTTCAAAAAATAAGATTGTTACGTCTTACGCTTTTCATATGTCAATCTAGTCATGCATGTTGATCTGTGACTTAAAATATTCTAAATCATTGGTCTTCCTGGCTGACTCAGGCAACCCATTCCATTAAAAGATAAGAGAAAGCAGAACGGTTAGAGAGGTACTTACTTAATGTGAGAAGCAATTGCTTCCTCCTAGTACATTCTCAAAAACGCGATTTGTATATGAATATATCATGACCCATTATTTAAAATATAAATCTCCTTTCATTAAATATCGGATGTGACAGCGCTATATAATATAAATTATTGTAATTTTTTAAATAATTTTCATCATTAATGACTTCATACTAAGCATAAGTTTGCCATTATTTATAATAGTAAAAAAATTGATTTAGATCTAGATTTTCTTAAATATTTTTTTTAATCCTTAAGTGTAGTATTTTTAGATCTATGTTATTAAAAATAAGCAAAAAGAATCTTACTTTTTCTTTTCAAATCGCAGAAAGCAGAGCTTTATACCCATATTGAGCTGTGAATAAGTTGGGTGGTTTGCAATTTCGCGGCTGTGTGAATGTGTTAAAGTTAATTTCTATTAAGTATTGTTAAAGAGCTAATTGTCCGCCTTTTTTTTTTTTTTTTTTTCGTTATATCAATGTTTTCTAACTTAACCTCCCATCACTCTTTTTGGTTAAATTTCATTGGAACCATTAAAAGACGGGAGAGGGAAGGAGCAAAATAATAAAATGGGAGTGCCATCAATCCAGCAAAATGAGTAGGCCAAACGCAGCCTCGACTACATCAAAGCAGTCCGTGCCGCTCGTGATATAGTAGAAAGTACGGTCTAACGTTTTGCAAATGATAATACCTACAGTGTATAGCGTATTTTTTTTGTTGATATTCTTGTTGAATTTCAAACAAAATGAATTATAATTAGAATTCAAAACAAAGAAGATAACGTGTTCGAGCCTATATGTCTTGCTCTGCTGTCACTTTTGTTTTGAAATTGTCTGCATTGAAATTTTCTTTGGTCGCGACCAGACTGGCCCTTTTGGTACCGGCCCAACGGGCATTTGCCCGTTTGCCCATATATCCAGTCCGCCCCTGCCTCTATTCAAGTTAGAACTTTATGGAGGGCGGAACGTAATGCTAATCTAAAAAAGGAACTTGCGATTTTTCTAGAAATTCAACAGTTGATATATATCATGAGAAAAGAATTACTTGGTTGTTGGCAACTCTGGGAACACTCATGTTTTACCATTATCATTTTTAAAAAAAATTAGAATTTGGCTAGAGATCTAGACATAGATCTTAATCCAACATCGGTTTCGAAATGACTTTCGCGTTCTTGAAAGGACTATCGCTTTCAGAATTCCTGAGAGTGTAGGGTTTTTGATATTCAATAATTTCATAAATTAATGATCAAGAAAATGTTGCGCATCGTCTTCTAGGTCTAGATCTAAATGCTTATCATTGGTGTTGTTGTTGTTGTTGTTGTTTTTTGACTATTCTGAAGTGTAGTCTACTAGGATTCGTTTTTTTAATCTAACTTTAATTAATTAAAAGAAAAACTGTCTTTAAGTTTTTTAAAATGTTTTTCTTGTCTACTTGTTTTCTTATTTATTAAAAAAGACCTTACTAGCCAGAAAACGCACTGGCATAAGTCTATTCTAGACGAATATAATGTTAACCTCTAGCCAATTTTTTAAAAATGTATTATACTTTGAAAAATTATAAGGTCAAACTATAGGTTTTCTAGTGTGGGCGATTGGCTAATTTTTTTTTTCCCAAAGATATGTATACACTTTCACATTTCTAGTACAATCGTTATAGCCGTTCTCGGGAACCTTCTCCACCCAGATTCCGCTCTTATAATAACCCGATGAAGAGTTGGCAACCTGAAAAGAGAGATTTAAAAAATGCATGTTTTGCTTTTGGTCAACGAGCTACCATCAACATCCCCTCCCTTGCGGCGGGAAGGATTTCATTTTGGAGAAAGGGGTGAAACGACATCCCCCCCCCCTGGTTACGCCCATGTGAGTGGATATATAGCATTACTTTATTTCGAATTTTGAGTTTCAGACGTCCCATCAGATGAGGAAGTTCTACTCCTAAACTCCTGGAGGATGGCTACGGGCAGGGTTTGAACATCTAATGACAATCACAGCGCATATCTGGCAGCCAATATGAGCAATATTTTACTGTGAACACTGATAATGCATTAACTCCATTGTCATATACAATTTAATAAGCAAAATGAATTTGAAATTGAAAAGGAAAAAGTAATTAGTTTCGCATATTCCTTCAGACATCCCTCGTCCTGCTGACAGGGGCCACGACCAATTTTAGGCAAATGCACACACACACACAAACACACACAAACGTATAAGAAGAGCATCAAATCTATGCAAAGAGACACATCTTACAATTGCCGATACAGCGTTTTACCGGTACGATCGTGCTGAATTTAAAAAAAAAATTAAAAAAATTATCCATAAAACAAATGAATAAACAAGTAGTCGTGTTGAAATAAAAAAAAATTCACTTTAGAGACCCGCTGTTATTTCTTTGTTGAATATTCTGACATATTCTGACACCTACCCACTTCTATCCTGTGCTGTATTGTAGGACAATGATCCCAGTTGAACACCCACCCACTTCTATCTTGTGCTGTACTGTAGGACTATGATCCTAGTTAAACACCTACCCACTTCTATTATGTGCTGTACTGCAGGACTATGATCCTACTTAATCACCTACCCACTTCTATTATCTGCTGTACTGCAGGACACTTCAGTTAGGCAGCATTGATTGTCTTTTTCAAGGAGCGTCACAAATGTCTTAAAACAAACAAAGACATTTTACTAAGGACAACAAAATACTGCGCCAGTAATGGATTGAAAGAAAACCGCAAACAAAATAAAAAAAAGAAGGTCGTGATTCTAACCCTAACCCTAACCCTAACCCTAACGTAAGTCAATTTGTAGACTACTAAAAATACATTTTTTTTTTTCATTTGCTGTTTTGTTTTTTAATTGATTAGCTGTCAAGTTTGTTGACTTAGGCGAAGATAGATTGTTTGTCAAGCACATTCGTATATACTGATTGCAATAGACGCTAGGGGACTTTTTGTTTCAAACTGGTTAGCAAAACTCATTTGTTAGTGGTCAAGAGTCAAGTTCTAAAGTCATGTTTCATCTTTGCCACTTGTCACTCAGTCTATGAATATATATATATATATATATATATATAATATATATATTGTTTTAATCACAGTAACTCTAACATTTTTACGAAAAGGCTCATTTATGGTTACTCTAATAACGCACAAGTGAGTTGCGATCTTTGTCGACAAATATGTTTACATTTCATTAAGTTTTCTTTTAGCTAATATTTTTTTATGTTATTATTATTATTTAATTATTATTTTCTTTCTCTGGCACTATCAGGGTCGAGATTTGTTAAAGGAATCAAATTCATTGTAGTCCGTTTGACAGTGTCCACTGAAGGATTTTTTTTAGTCATGTGACTGGTCTGCAGCACTACTGCCATCTGACAGGCAACGAGAATTTTCTTAGGAATGTTAAGGGCCTTGAAGGTATCTGTGAGGTCAGTTGTTATTATCCCCTCGGTCGATATAACAATGGGGTATATTGTTGTTTTGGATAACTTCCATAAACGTTTAATCTCCAAGCCTCCCATATTTTCATTGATTTTGTCCATTTCAGTTTTTCTTAAATTATAACACAGTGGTAAGGCGATGTTTATAATGACAAAGACAAGTGTTGATGTATTAAATTTTGCAACTTGCTTATGGCGACCTAGGTAGGCAGATTCTAATATCAGTTTCAATATAAATTTCAATATCAGTAATCAATATCAGTAACTTTGTTTATGACATTCATGGTAGTATAGTTCTATAGGAGTCAGTGTCAACTTGTGTCTATAAGAATGATTTGACTTTTGATTCTCAGAGACGAACTATTATTCGCGACAAGAAACTGAAGTTCATTTGCAGGTTGTAATCTTGAAATAACGAGACAGTCGAATGCAAAACAGCCGAGAAAATTGTGAAATTATGCTGAGCAGTGTCACGCATGTCTTGAGACACGTGTCTTACGTTTCGTGTGTAATTGTGTCTAGCGTGTCTGTGTGATGTGTGTCTTGTTTAACACGAGTGTTGTGCAATTAGTGCCTAGTGCACTGTGCGTCTTTTATAACGTCAATTTTGCGTTCGTGTGTCACGTGTGTCTTAAGTAAAGTGTGTCTTATGTCTTGTGTAACGCGTGTCTTGTTCCACGTGTGTCTTGTCTCACGTGATCTTGTTTCTTGTTTCACGCGTGTCTTGTTCCACGTTTGTCTAGGGTTCCATCTGTTCCGTGCCACGAGTGTCTTGCGAGCGTCTGATGTGTCTTGTTTCATGTGATTTATTTGTCTCGTGTGTCTTAAGTTTTGTGTACCGTGTGTCTTGTGTTTTGTGTGTCATTAGCCACGTGCTTTTTGGGCAACGTGTGTCTTTGGTCACCCTTAAAACGTGGTAACTTCACGGGAAATCGTGATCATAAAAAGGTCACTTTTACCCAAGACTTTGTTAGATCTATGTCCAACTATTTCTGGTTCAGTTTCACGCAGACCAGTCAGTCTAAATCTTCCCTCCCTTCCCCTAGCTAGAGACCTAGTCCACTCCATGCCCTACGCCCACACAATCCCCTCTTCATTAAAATCCAAAGCCAGACGTCCATGACGGGCCAAGAGAGCTTAAATGTAGCTCTGAAAAAAAAGTGTCAATTGGACGAGCGTCACGTGGAGATCTCCACACACCTCCACACATTGGGGCTACAACAGCAGAGCCCAAGTTTAGCTAAGCTGATATCTGTCTAGTACACGTTATTACTGCAGCTTACCATTCTAGGATAAAGTTGAAACTTTGTACAATTAATTATTGTTGGCAACAACACATCAGTCAATAAAAACATTCACCAATTATTATATCAATTAGTCGTGCATATATATATATATCTATATATATATATATATATATATATATATATATATATATATATATCTATATATATATATATATATATATATATATATATCTATATATATCTATATCACGTACGCTTTGTCTATATTTAGCCCAAGGTCTGCCGGCAACATTCCAGCTAGCTCGGGAAAATACAAGTCTACAGAAACCTTTTATTAGAATAAATGTGATTGGTTAGAAATGCTAGCTATTGTACGTTAAGCTGTATTTAATTGGTCAATTGATTAACCAAGCGACAAAGTGTTAGTCACGTGGTAACGCCCAAAGATCTAGAAGCTTGGAGATATTACCGCCAGTGTCGAGCGGAACGTGTTAGAGAGAAGATGTACTAAAGTCTCGTGTTGGAACTCAAAGAAAGATGACATGATCATATTATTGTGTAGATCATTTATTCTAGTAGAAATATATTTTACATGTTTTATTCAATCACAGTATATCATTGTAACTATTGTGAATAACTTTTTCAAGTTGTGAATTAAAGTATTTGTATTTGACGAAGAGAAGTTTCTTCATTGATTATAATAATAATATACTTAGATCGTTTTATCGACTAGCAACTTCTAGATGATCATCTTATCAACTGGTAACTTCTAGATGATCTTTTTATCAACTGGCAACTTCTAGATGATCCTTTTATCAACTGGCAACTTCTAGATGATCATCTTATCAACTGGTAACTTCTAGATGATCTTTTTATCAACTGGCAACTTCTAGATGATCCTTTTATCAACTGGCAACTTCTAAATGATCATCCTATCAACTGACGATTTCTAAATCCTCGGCAACCACGATCATTGATTATGCTGTTTAGATCAAGATAATCTTCAACGTGACATCTAGCCCTACATAAAAGATCGTGACATTGGCACACATTGATGATCGTGACAATATATATATATATAGAGAGAGAGAGCGAGATTATATTTTACATTATATAGATATAGATATATATATGCATATCTAACAAAAGTTAAACACAAAAGGTTTTATTTGTATAAATTATTTGTATAACTTGCCATCATAAGATCTCGAGACCTTAAGTTTAAATTCAGACTCAGCTACTTTTTGAGAAATTGCTTTTGAAAAGGCAGAACAGAAACGTTCTTAACCCCCCACCCCCCAAAAAAAACAAATGGTCAGCAAAAGTTACAGGAGCATAGCGCGCACTGATTGTGCCATTAGCATGAAAGTTGTTCTAAACAAAAACATTACTAAAACTATTTCCAGTCAAACTTATTGTATAAAGCTATTGATTGATTCAAAATAATTGATACAATTTCACTCAATATAAGCTTTGTTTTCTTCCTAAGTTTTGCTTTTTAAATAATGAACTTTTCTTCTCCAACATATAGATTTAATTAATGTAGCGATTGTTTTGTTCGATGGTCTGAAGGATCTCAAATAAGAGCTTCTTATTACACACTCCTTGTGTATTGGTCAAGTAAACACAAAGATGGTTAACTTTAAGGTCAAGGTGAACAATGTCTCGCAACTGCTCTACGTTAATGGATATCTTTTAGTGGACTGAGAAAGGGAATCACGTGCTGGTAAACAGATACATACACACACACACAAACAGTAGCACCTAGTAAAACAATCAAACTAACAAGCAAAATTCAAGCAGAGATTGTACATACTTTTAGAACACATTGAGCACAATTCAAGCATAGATTTAAATGGGATAAATTAAAGATTTAGTGCTAATGTATCTAGCAAACATAGCAAAGATCTAAAACATTTAACTCAGATTTATCAGAGCATAAATCTAACACAGATGTTGCAATAACCGAGCCCAGATCTTGCAGAGATGTAACGAAAATGTAATACAAATCATTATTGAAAACAAATCTAGCTCAGATTTAGCAGAGATCTAACACATTTCTGCAATGAAGTAAAACAAGTTTGACCATTGTTTCCTTTTTCAGGTTAATTATCGACACGGACTCAACCTGTCACCCTGGATTCTTCAGACTCGGACGATACCGTCATTATGACGTCACTCAAGGGTGAGACGTACCACGAGCAGGACGTCCAGCACCTGTTCCGCGCCATCCGGAAGGGCAAAGGTCACCTGACACGCTTTATGCTGGCCGCCTCCAATAACGCCCTCCTGAACTGCTGGGACAAGGAGGGAAAGACGCCCCTAATTGAATGCTGCTACATTAAGGTAAATACTAGCCGGATATGGCTATGGCTATATGTGAAACCAGAAGAATAATAATCTTATAAGTAAAGAGAATGAGTGAATCTGAAATATTAATACGGACAAATATTTATTTAGATTAATGTTATATAGATCTAGATTAAGAGTGTAAGGGATATTCGAGCCAACGTCGTCAATAACTTACAATATAAACTAGGTCATCAAGCTATCATTCCTTTCCCGACGATATACAGCAAGTGTAAAATTTCTAGGAAAATGGTTAGGGCCGTTTTCGAAATCCGTGTCCAGGTTCCACCCAGGCTCCATTAAGTTATGAGTTGAATAGAGATAGTGTAAACATAGATGGCGAATCTAAAGATGCTGTCATAAGTGTCATTCACTAACACACAAAAGCACAATTAGATTTGACTTTACAATCTAGTAAAGTGTATTGTGTGTAATACATACATACATACATACATACATACATACATACATACATACATACATACATACATACATGATTAGGCTACATACTTACATACATATATACATACATCCATAAATACATGCATACATATATACATATACCTTACATTCAATTATATATATATATATATATATATATATATATATTAAGATTATCGTTAAAAAAGAGGCCGATCACGCTATTCCATGTTACATTTTGGACCTATATAGACTTAAAATAGATCCAGACATAATTCTCTGAGACTCAATTGGAGCCGAATAAGGTTTTCCTGAATGTCTGACAAGCGAAATGTTAAATGCGAAACTTGAAACCTATTTAGAGCTAAAATAGATTCAGAAATTATTCTGTGAGACTCTAATGGGGTCGATAAGCTTTATTCTGAATGACTGACAAGCTAAATGCAAAGTGTGAAGGTTCAAAACCTATACAGAATTAAATTAAAGCCAATGAAAATACTTTAAAGCTGTTTGGAGCGGAAAATAAAATCTGATTGTTTTAAACAAGCGAAATGTTTTCTGTCTAAGTTCGGAAATAAATCAAATTAAAATACACAATAAGGATCTGTGTCTTGAAACTTATAGTGATGTTTGGCTCTCTGCTCCACATTGATAGGATTTATATCTATATGTTGCATGAATGACAGGGAATTGAATCATTTGGTCACTTTAAATACATGGATACACTTGACCTACCAGTGTGCCTGAAATCAGATGCTTATTTCTGTTATCTGAAGGATTTATAGTATTCTAGATATTGCCTCAAATGCGCCCAAAGCCAAAGCTTTTTTTCAAATATAGATTAACATTTTAGCCGATGTGAATCATCTTTGTTTCTCTAAATAAATTAACAGAACATGTTTAAATCTAGGTCTAGAATTCTTTTAATAAGTTTTTGTTTAAATTCGATTGAGCTTAATTGTTGTTTTTTAATGTAATAATAAAAGTAATGTAATCACTTAAACCCGTGAAAGAGAGAGGCGGGGTCTTAAAGCACGGAGGGGTAAAGAGGAAGTTTGTCAGTGTGGTTTGTCGAGGAAAACACTGCTTGGTTGGTTACATCAAACACGCACACCCCCTTCAAAAGAATTATGCAAATCTTAGTTATTTGACTTCAACTTTATGTAGGTTTTTTAATGTTATACTCAATAGTTTAAAAAGTAAATGCCCTAGGCAAGAAAACTACTCTAATAACATTGTTTGCATGTCGTGAGATATGATATTGTGCTCATACAAAGTTTGTGTACTGCACGGTACTGTACTGTACTAAATTTCTTAACTTCTTATCTTATAAATACAGACGTTAATTCAAAGAATGTAATTACACCAAGCGCATATCGGCGTGTTAGTCGTGTGTGATAATTAGAGTCTTAAACTCTTTACTTTAGTCATTCCTTTTTCCTGGCTAACCCTAATCCTTTTTAAATTTTCTTAATTTATTAGTTTAGTTTTGTTGCTAAAGGCGTTACTCTCGCTAAATGTTGAGCAAACAAAAAGTATTCACAACTCAGACTCCTCTGCAATACCCTCACATCTCTTTTCAACAAACCTAATTAAACATTTACACCAGAAAGCCGAGGAGATCCGAAATCGCACACATAATTAACTAAAATACAACCAGATTGCAAATGGCGCCGAACGTCTTGGCCTTTGATTGGATACATACTTCGTCACGTGATTTTGACGTCACGACACTCCATTAACTAAGACAATTTTTGTTTTCCTTTCTTCCTATTACCCTTTCTGTTTCACGCGACGGAGACGGTAGAAGGGTCCAGTGGGATGTGGCCATATGGTACGCTCGTTTCACTACAGTCGAGGAAGTGGATTCCTGTATAAGCGCTGATGAAAATGCTAGGTTTGTGGGAGAGGGGGGGGGGGGAGAGTTTTGTGTAAAAGCGAATCATTGTAATTTCTGTCCATTATGTGGACAAGACGAAAAGAGAATGCAAATAACTACTGGACCTTGTGAAGACATTGAGTGAAGAGAACAGTTCTCCACTCAACAATGGCAAACGTTTTCTTTATGATTGATTCGTTTCCTTCCACAGTACCGAATCGTGTTTCTACTTTTTAGTTAATCAGGCTTTCTTGTTGTTGGTTTTTTATTTCAAATATATCAGCGATTTTCGTTTATGGAAGAAAAACCTATAAATATATAGCTTTTTGGTGTATCCGGCTTTACAAAATAAAGAAAGTGTTAATAAAATATGCTTTGTAACAGAAATATGGCATGTTTTGTGCACTATCTAGTATTGTAGAATCAGGTTTACTAAGGTCTTCTAGATCTTTTTATAGCTGAGAATAATTTCAGTATAGAGGAAGTATTAGACTTACACCCTATGACCACAAACATATTTTAAAAACAAATGGATCACTGTCTAGGGCAAACGATACAAATAGTAACGCGCTTATTATATTGTTAAAAATGAAAAGGAATACATTAATTTATTCTACTGAAATGTGTTAAATGCTTTCAGTGTTGAACAGCTAGCAAACGTTAACTAGACACATCACAATGATCACACAACCATTTAAATAGCCGCACAACTATCTGTATATTCACACAACTATTTAAATAGCCACACAACTATCTGTATATTCACACAACTATTTAAATAGCCACACAACTATCTGGATATTTACACAACTATTTGAATAGCCACACAACTTTCTGAATATTGACACAACTATTTGAATATCTACACGGCTATTTGATTAGACGTAAATAAATGCAATTATGTAAACATATTCCATTTGCTATTAACCAAAAGAAATGTTCCTATAAACTTTATATAAAGTATTATATTATCAGCATAGACCTGGACATTTATGGATTTCATTCTAAATTTACTTTTGGTTTTCCTATAGTTCTGTTGATAGATATTCGTAGAATAACTCGGTTAACTGGTTAGATGACAAGGATAAAATGTTGTGTTCATGCATAAATAACTTAAGCAATACCTTATTCTTTTAAATTTATTAAAAAAAAAAAAAATCTATTAGCTACATCTTTTAAAGATACAATTTCATGTATATTTGAGATGGAAGAAAAAAGACAAGGAATCAATATGATACAAAGATCAATAACACCAACATAAGTAAAATTAAAATAAACTGTACCAATAAGCATACATTTCTACAATTGGCACAGTTTACAATGTCTATTAGTGGTCTTCTAACATTTGAAAGTTAATGATACCTTTTAAAAATTAAATGTTTTCTGTTTTAGACTTTTGCGTTCTTGGAGTGGATGGAATACTACAGACCGTTCTCCAATGAATGACAGGCATCCTTTTGAGTTGAATAGGTTCAGTATCGTTTAAATATTTAAAAAAAGGTTAGAAAATTCCAGTATATAAGAGGAATCAAACTAATTTCCCTTGCTTTGAAAGCTAAGTTTTACCTCATGCTCACGTTCCATAGATAGGCCTAATTAAACATCAGGATAGAAATACAAAGAAAAATGCCTAAACGGCTTCAATATTTATTAAGTCTACAAGACAGCGCTAAAAAATTATTGTAGAATGTACCAGAGTCTACTAGGTATACAAAGAAGTCGACTGGTTGTTTTACTTTGATTTAAGTGTATGCTGGAATCAGACATAGTGAATTAGCCTACTAGTTCCTTCATTCTGTCTCTTGAAAGACATGGGATGCGCCAAGATGCATCAAGAGTTTAGTTGCATAACAAGGAAATCATAGAAATAACACAGAAACAAAAGCCAGATTATATAATCGTACTCCTTATAAAATCTATGTTACTCAAACTCTTGTTCAACAGAACAACAAGATAGTTTTTATAAATTCTTCTTTTCATTTTACACACAAAAAATACAATCATAGGCCTACTAAAGATGAGCAAGACTTGAGTAACTTTATTGACCAGAAATTGTGTAACGCTGTGCTACAAACAAACATCACAGAATCAATTTTGTTTTATGATCTTTTTTTTTTCTTTCATTACGAGATTAAAATGTTATGAAATTCTTTAGGCGGACTTACGATCGGTCAATGACCTACCGGATGATGGAACACCGAGAGAGGTCAGGCTAGAGGAGAAATAGAAAAAAAAAGGATTTGTTTTTGTTATGTAACAGGGCCATTAGATGGCCATGGCCCGAGACGCTCCAGCGACGTCTTCTCTTTCAGTTGACCTGCGGGATAGGTTCAACTTTCCCATGGCATCCATCTCCGTTAATTAATCAGCCACTGACACGGCTGGATGAGTCATTTGGTTGGATCTCATCAGACGTCTGATGGATGGAACGTGACGGGCGTAATCATCTCGAAGTGGAGGGTGGAGGGTGGAGCGAGGGTAGGGGAGAAGACGGAAAGTTGTAACTACACATTTAGAGACAACATTCAAAGAGACATTTTCTGGAGAGTGTGTGTGTGTGTGTGTGTTTACATACTGACGGTAGGAAGAGGTTAGTGATTGGTTGTTAATGACGCAACATAGGTGGCATTGTCTTCACTTGGGCTTAGTTAGGGGAGACGACTACAGAACGTGAAACTGAACTGTTGTGCTTTTGTATTTAGTTAGACTTTGTTAAGAAATACTATTACTAAATGAACAGCAATGTTATTGAGAGATCCAATCATAAATCCCCAATTAATTAAATTAATCTTATTCGCGGAACGGTACGGTTATCTAGTTCTATAGCCCACACTACAAATATTTTTGTCTAAAAGACTCTCATTGAGTGTTTGAAAGCATTAAATACAAAAGAGAATAAAACGAGTTTGTCTTTAAACACAGACTTGTGTGTGGCGGACACACGTAGTACTCGCACACTATGTTAAACACACGCTAATTCTAGATTACAAAATAGCTTCCATTAAATTTCTTGTATAAAGAGGTAATTAGTTGTATCTGACGTGGTTGGAACATAGGACGGTGAAGTGAAAAATGTGTCAAAACATAAGCTTTTCAATTTAAAAAATGGTCACACAATCAATATGCAATAGATTTCATCAATCTTAAAAAATAAAGAGACTCGATAATGAAGATTGTATTTTTACACCATCATCGCTGAAGGCAATGTTTTCCAAAAGCGGATGAACACTTCTCAATACAAGCTGTTAGCTGGTCGAATGATAGTAGACAAGGCAGCAGTTATTTTAGTGCTGTTTTGTTGTCTTCTGAAAGATCCGTGCAATGTTTTTCCTCGATATAGTCTTTTATTTATTAATTTTTAGATTTAAAAAAATTTTGTTCAAAGTAACAGCAAACAAAAAAAACTTGACATTTAAGTCTAGTAACATGTATTCTAATGTTTACATCAAACATCAAAACATTGCAATAATAATATTAAAAACTTTATCATCGTTAATGAAATGTGTCTTACAATTTGTGCATTACACCAAACAAAGCATTTTAACAATAGAAAACAAAATATACATTTACACCAGACTCACTCAAAATTTACATGTGAAATGTTTATATCAGATTGTTGAATTCTATTTAATGATAAGTTTACAAATTGAGCGAAGAAGGTTTTGTGTCTGTCTTTGTAATTAGTGTCTTGCCTTAAAATTTAACGAAACAAAGGTTTATTTCTGCAACATGGTAAAACCGTTGACTAACAATTTGAACTTTCCCGCACTGTTTTACAAACCTTACGATCTTAGAGGGACAGATGAGGTATATAGCTCATTTGTTTCTATGGCTGACGGCTTAAATGTCTCATGTTGGGTGGACTCAGGGGCGTACTAAAAATATTGAATCGACTCGAGACTTCTAGAGGATTCAAACTCAACATCTCTCATTTGGGAAGCCAAGCGCTTGACCACTTGACCACAACAAAAATCAATTTAAAAAATTAAAAAATTAGTCAATTTATTATTGGTAATTAATAATTTTGTTTGGTATTCTGAACAAGGGAAAGAAATCGTACTTATGGCGGTGGATGGGACATAGAATGCGAAAAAATAAGGGAAGATAAGAAACACGCAAAATATTAAAAAATCCTTAAAAAAAAAAAAAAAAAACTTATCTAACTGGGGAAAAACTCCGTCCTTAAAACTATATTTTCCAATAATGTACAAGTTATTTTCCTTATTTAATATCTAACAAAATAATAAATTACCAATAATTAATTGACCATTTGAGCATTTTTGTTTATTGATTTATGTTTTGTTAGGTACAATAAATAATTGCTTAAATTATCAACTTGATCGGAGATGCGTGAGGAGAAAGAGCGTAAAGAACTATTTAAGGGGACTAAACCCAACAAATTAGCCATATCTGTTAATACTGAAGTATTAGTTGCACTTGTTGCTATTTTAAAAAAATCCAGTAAATAATTGTCTTATTGCTTAATTTTTATTATCAATTCATTCTTGTCTATGTCAATGAATAATTAAGTCAGGCATGTCAAACACGGCGTTCGGGGGCCGCATGCAGCACGCGACCACCTTGCATGCGGTCCGCTTGACCATCTCAAAAATTATCAAAATAATGTTAAACTATTACGCTGGAAAATAACTGATGACAAACTACTACAATTGCAAAATAGTATTTGTTAAACGGAACAACGAGATTGAGTCTGCAGTGAAAGCAAGCTTCATTTTGTAACTTAATTGCAAGCAATAGCAAATCATTTAGTGAAGGTGATTTTATGAGGGAATGTGTCGTTAAAGCCGAAGCAATTTGTCCAGAAAAGGTGAAAGCATTCAAAGAAATAGCGTTAACTAGGAACGCTGTGGCAGATAGAATAAATAACATGTCAATCAGCTTGCATGAATATTTAAAGAACTAAATAGTTGATTTTGAATTATTTTTATTGGCTCTCAATGAGTCAACGGATGTAACGGGTGTATCACAGTTGGTTATATTCATAAGGGCTTGTGAAAGGAATTTTAAGATACATTATGAGCTACTTGAGCTCTGTTCTATGCATAACACCACAACAAGCGAGGATGTTTTTGAGATATTACAGGAGGTGATATTGCAGTACAATTTATCTTTGGTAAAGCTAGCTAGTCTAACAACGGATGGCGCACCAACCATGAAATGAAATGGTTTTGATGCAAAGCTAATTGCAGAAATAAGAGAGACTGATGCTAATTATAATTTGCTCATTTTTCAGTTCATCATTCCCCCCAAAGCATTCTGCGCAAAGCAATGACAGTTCCAACATGCCATAAGACCGGCTTCAGTCGCTCCCTTTAAATCATCGCCAATTTTCAATGTTTCTGATAATTAATTATTTTGTTTGATTTTGTTCACTACAACACAGAACTCCGCTGGCTCTCATGTCATAAAGTATTGAAGAGATTTTTTGCACTGCGTGAAGAAATTGTATTGTTTCTGAACATGAAAGGTGAACCTGTTGAACATTTCCATACTGACGAATGGGTTCAGGATTTGGCATTTGCAGTTGATCTCACTGATCACCTGCAAGACTTGAATTTGAAACTTAAAAGAAAGACTAAATTGTCACAACTGCCAGTGATCATGTGAAATGCTTTCAAGCAAAATGACGACTGTGGATAAACCAGATATGAAGAGAAAATCTTGTTTAGTTCTCAACGTGTCAGGAACTAAAAATATTAAATACGGCCTCAACATTTGGCATTGATGCTTTCAATGACCGTTTTCGTGACTTTGTTTCATACGAGCAAGAATTTTCGTTGTTTGTATCTCCATTCTCATTTGCTTCTGAAAATGCTGCTGGTGTGCAACTAGAGCTAGTAGAATAGCAGTCAGATTCTTTGTTGAAAGCGAAGTATATAGAAGTGTCTTACAGTTTTACAGTTATTTACCTGAACGATACAATGAATTGTGAAAATTTGCAGCCAGAATTCTTGCTATGTTTGCAAGCACTGATCTCTGTGAGCAGTTCTTTTCCATAATGCAAGCTACAAAAGCATCACACCGTTTGAGATTATCTGATCAAAATTTGTCATCAGTGATGAAAGTGTCAGTGGCAAACAAACTTCAACCTGACAATAATAAACTTGTATACTTGTATCCCAGAAAAGATTTTTTTAAAAAAAAAAGTAGTTTCAGACATTGCTAACTCTTGTTGTAATTTCTCAATTGGGAGTGTGAAAAAAATGAAAAGTGGAAATCGAATTACAATCCAGTATAAATAAAAATTACAATACGTTATACGCAGTTAGATCGAAGGACCAAGCTAGGAATTTTCCTTCATTTGGGGGCCCGAGGCTTGACTTCTATAGGGGCCCCTCATTTTGCGTAATATTATATAGTTACTCATTTTCCCATCTCTACCCCCACCCTAGCTACGCCACTGGTTAGATAGCTCATTTTCCTAAGATGTAAGTAATTATATAGGGCTTTTTTTTGTGACGATACGAACCTGTACGGCGTACCGGCACCTTTTTGAAAAAAAATATTACTTTTCTTGTATTTTAACATATATTATTAATTTTTAGTAGTTAAAAGTTAGGCAATCAACTACTAAGTACCGTCACCTAATCACTGAGTACCGGCACCTATTTTTTTTTTGTTTAAAAAAAAGCACTGTATATATATATATATATATATATATATATATATATATATATATATATATATATATAAATCACCCTTAGGGTCATGTTTCTGTGATTTTACCATCACAAAAGAGATACAAGTCACCGATAGCAAAGACAAACAGACACAAACAATCTTTTGTTCCACTGGCAATCAAATCATTAAATAGAAACAATTTGATATAAACTTTTGGAATGTAAATTATGAGTGAGTCTGGTGTGAATGTACATTTTGTTTTTTTTATAGTTATAATATTTTGTTTGGTGTAATGCACAAATTGTAAGACAAATATATATACTATAAAGTAGAATGTAAGGAGCATGTATGTTCCGAATAGAAATCAAAATCGTTTGACCAATCTTGAAGAAACTTTGCACAAATGTTCCTTGGGTTCTTGCTGGAGCCATGAAGTTTGTATAGCAGCCCTAAAACGAACTAAAGACCCTAAAAAAAAAGTTGCACAACTCTTTGAAAATATTAGAATTTGATGAATCTAAGCCATGTTTACCATGTTTAGATCGAAAGGACCTAGATCTAAGTTTTAAAACTACACTTTGCACAGATAGTTTTTTACTTTGACACATAAAAATACAAAATATAGTGTATTGATTTGAATATTTAATACAATTTATTTAATTTAATTTAATACAATTGTAATTTGTGTTTCAAAAGCATTTTCACATAAATTCGTTCCTTATATCTGCGAATTTAGAAGTCCTGATGTACATTCTTTCATAAGACAAATACGAAATGTTATACATCGCTCTATTCCTAGATCTTAAACTCTAATTCAACTCTAAGATGATAGAACTTCTCTTCGCAAAGATAGTTTTATACTTAAGCACATTAACATACTAATTATAAGCCATTCATTTAATATTTTAATCAAATTAACATTCAAATTTGTTTCCCTTAGCATTTTTCATACATTCGTTCGCTATAGCTGCTAAGTCGTATTGACATACATTTTAATACTTCCATTCCTGATACCGTACATCTAACAAAAAAAAAGGTCACGCATGCACAGAGCAAAGCCTCTACTCACCTGCAGAAAGAACTGTATCCAAGCTAATATTTTACTCTAAATTAGTCTAGATCTAGGCTATCTCTAACTCAAGATCTAATTCAAGGATGATAGATCTACTTTATACTTTAACACATGAACATACAAAATAAAGTCTATTCATTTCATATTTTAATCAAATATACGTGGGCCTACAAGCAAAAGTTTTTATTTGAAAAAAATGGATTGAGGTCGATTAGCTATTTTGATAGCTCCATTCATACTATTTTTACATTCACGCATTCGCTATACTTATAATACTTATAACATTATTTCGTTTAATTGTTTACAAAACACTCATAGTGACTATATCGACAGTGATCTGCAAATTAAGATCCGCAGGCCGCGGGTAACATATGGCTAACAAATATAGATAGATAGATAGATAGATAGATAATATGCGGCCCCCTATTCCAATATGTATTTTAATGCGGCCCTCAGTACGTCGCGAAAGCCTACACCTATTAATAGTGCAGACGTTGAGTAGAAAGAATCTAATGTCTCATAAAGGGGAATGAAATGATGTAAAATGGCAGGTATAAATAAATAAAACAATAAATCCTCAGTGAAAATATTGGAAGAAAAAAATAAATTGACAAGATTGACTGATACTAAACATTCTTATCTTCCCTACTGATATTTGTCAAACTAGGTTTAGATATTTTGAAATACTATATCAACTATCTAGAAACGGATGTTTAAGTAGATACCACTGTTACATTACCTCCCTGAACAATTAAACTTTGCTGGAAACATCTTCTGTTCCTGTGTAGAATAAAATAAAGCAAACAACTTCCGTTGTTATGATTAAGGATCGCCATCTAGTACCGTGACACATGTCCAGTCATAGATCTCTTTCTCCGTGTCGTAGTCACATTTGGACACTTCACTTTGTTTTACTTATTCAGTACCATGCTGCCTATATATATATATATATATATATATATATTTACTGTGCGAACCGGTTTCAACAAAGAGGCATCCGGTCTTCTATTTTCACCTTTGACCTTTCCTCTTTTGACCCCGCAACCATCATTTTCTGGATCTATCGATCATTCCATCCTATCGATATCTGCATCGACCTGAACCAGTAACACCTTCACCCACTGGACGTCCCTCTGGTGTCTGCTGTTCCATCCCAGACACCATATCGAGATGAATGCGGTATGTATTTTATTCACGGAGAGAGAGCGGGGGGGGGGAGGGAATAAGAGAGCGAGAGAGGAGGAGGGAGAGAAAGAGAGAGACAAAAGGGGGAGGGAGAAAAATAGGGAGAGATCCTTTGAGGGCGATGTCGTGAAGGACTGAACGAGGTTAGATGCTGATTTTATTAATGCTTCAATATCTATGTCTTGATGTGCTGAGAACGAGTGTGAGATTATGTGTCTCAGCAGGAAGATGTCTAGACGAACTTTCTCACACCCCGAACACTTTGATATTATTAGAGATGACATTTCTCTTGATAAATACCTTCTTGTTATTCATATTTATATTTTGGACTTTCCTCCAACCTTTCAAATTTTTGTTTAAATTTTGATCCGTGTATATAGTCTCAAGACTGAACTTGTAGAGACTACTCAACTGTCACTTTGCCCCAGTGTTCACATTGTAACCAAAACATTTGGAAGTACAAATAATAAAGGTTTCATAAAAATATTGTAAAAAGTATCAGTAATGGCTAAGTTAAAGAAAGAGAAATAGTTGAACACTTATATTACACAGTCACATCATCCATCTATTTATCTATCTATCTATCTGTCTGTCTATCTATCTATCCATCTGTCTGTCTATCTATCTATCTATCTATCTATCTATCTATTTCTATTAATTTCATTAAGCGAAAACTCTTATTTCAACTTAAAATTCAGAAAAATAGTTGCAGTTAAGAACATAAGCATGTCTTGTACGACTGACCTCTGACCTCTTACCTCATTCTTAAATCTAAACTTTGCGTTAGCCCACGTTTCAAGAATAGGCATAAAGCGAATATCCATGATTTTTTTTTTCTGTATTTTTCTAATGTCTTTTTGACACCATTTTTTAAAATTTCTGTTGTGTTGCACTAAGTTCCCTGAAATGCCAGATGGTTTTTTTTTACCTTGAACAAACCAAAAAGTCCTGGCCACTTCTGCCAGATTGCTGATCATTATTTCATCAACTTGTCAACGAGTCACAAAATAGAAGTAAAGAATGAAACGATTAAAAATATCTCATTCTATACCCTGGAAGTGGAAGCTGCCCTGCCATTTTGGTCTTCAGTGGGTCAACAATGACAAAGTATTGATTGTTTGTAGTCCTGGATCTATCATTCTCTGTTTCACGACAATAAACAACAAAATAGACACAAGATTAAGTAATGATTTGATTGGACCCTGTCAGATCCTCTCTAATTGAATACCATTGAAGTCACGTGCCAGAGTTTGGGATCACAGAGATTTCCACAGCGCGTAGAGTTGTACTATCAGTGCAGTCTGGTGTGATGGTGTTATTGTAGTGTCGTATCAGGGGCGGACTGGGTATCAAAATCGGCCCGATCATTACCACATAAACCGGCCCACAAATAGAATGTCATATATTTTCGGTGTGGGGGGGATTTTTAACCCAATCCGCAATATATATATATTAGTGTGTGTGTATATGTAATTAATCTTCATTACATTCTGATCTTTCATTCTTTCAAACGTTTTTTCTTCCCTAGAATACTCTCTTCCTATACTTAGTGGAAAGACAGTACACACCGCCAAAGGGCAGCTAGGGAGTCAGGGAGAGCGCTGTGAGCTCCCCCACCCCCACCCCCAGCATTTTTTCCGTTATTTTAAACTTTAAAAATGCATATTCTGAGGTATCTACAGTGAAATTAGCCTGCTACTCTTCCGCTTTAAAAAATTCAAAAAACCAACTCTGCTATTCAATGGAGTCCAGCGACTGGTAGAAAATGGTAAAATGCTTTAATTTTTGTATTGGAGGGGGAAGGGAAACCACAAAACCCCTTGTGGCTACGCTCATGAAATTTGGTGACTAGTTTACTTAAGCTGGTTGCACTGGGGCAGTAAGTAAAGTTTCCCACTCAGACAATGAGGTCTGAGGCAATTGATGGTTTGAAGACCCTCCCCTCCCGGCTCCGCCCATGTGTTATATTATAGGTGTAAGCCTAATTCTCTACAAAATATATAAAGTTTGATAACGCATCAAAAACTTGATGTATGCATTCGTAGGATTACATAATGTATTATATTTATACATGTATGTAGTCTGAAAGCTATAAACTTTACAATAGCAGCCTAATGAGTTTAAAGCTTTTTGGTATTACTTAAAGATTACAGATGTTTCTTAAAAAAATAAGATTGTTACGTTATACGCATTTCATGTGTCAATCTAGTCATGTATGTTGATCTGTGACTTAAAATATGCTAAATCATTTGTTTTCCTTGCTGACTCGGGCAACCCATTCCATTAAAAGATAAGAGAAAGCAGAACGGTTAGAGAGGTACTTACTTAATGTGAAAAGCTCTTGCTTACCCCTAGTACATTCTCAAAAAAGCGATTTGTATATGAATATACCACGGCCCATTATTTAAAATATAAATATCCTTTCATTAAATATCGGTTGTGACAGAGCTATATAAATTATTGTAATTATTGTAATAATTTTCATCATTAATGACTTCATACTAAGTTGCTCGACCGACTAACCCACTCTTAAGTGGACGAGGTCTTATCTGAAAAGCCAATGTGGTTTTAGAGCCGGAAGAGTTACATCTGACAATGACTGACATGATATTTGTTCTGCGACAATTACAAGAAAAATGCAAAAAGGAGAACTTAAACCTATACGCTGCCTTTGTGGACCTCACCAAGGCTTTCGACACGGTCAGTCGCGATGGTTTGTGGAGGATTTTGGCCAGGCTGGGATGCCCATCTACGTTCCTATCCATTCACAAGCAGCTTCACGTTGGATAAAGAGGCCAGATCAGACACAATGGTGCCCTTTCTGATCACTTCCCAATAGAAAATGGCGTGAAGCAGGGCTGTGTACTTGCTCCTACTCTATTTGCTATCTTCTTTGTAAAGCTGGGTCAAATGAGGCAGCGATTGCACGAAGGCATCTATATCCGGTTTCGTTCTGACGGCAATGTGTTCAATCTTCGACGTCTACTATCCCATAAAAAACAAAGGAGATGGTCATAACGGAGCTTCTCTATGCCGATGATTGCGCCCTTCTAGCTCACAATGAACATGACCTCCAGAACGCGGTAAACGAATTTGCATACGCTGCCGCCTCTTTCGGTCTATCTATAAACCTCGGGAAAACAGAAGTCATGTTCCAGAAGTCACCCAATAAAACATACTTAGCCCCAAGGATTACCGTAAACGGACAGCCCCTTAATGTGGTAGACCACTTCATATATCTAGGTAGTATTGTGTCAAATTCACTTTCAAGGGAAGTTGATAACCGTCTGGCCAGGGCCAGTAGCACTTTTGGACGCCTTCAGACGAGAGTTTGGCGGAACAGTTCGCTCCGAATGTCTACATAAATCAGTATCTACCAGGCGGTGGTTCTCTCAACCCTTCTTTATTCTCCGAGACATGGACACTATACATGAAACATCTAAGACTTCTTCAGCGCTTCCACCAAAGATGCTTGCGCTCCATCATGGACATAGGATGGCAAGACCGCACTACAAACAGCGATGTCCTTGCGAACGCCAGTATGGACAATATAGAGGGACCTCTTTTGGTCCGACAGTTACGCTGGGCAGGGCACGTTAGGGAGACGATCGTATGCCAAAGGCATTCTTTTTTGGTGAGTAAAAGGTGGTCAACGTAACAGAGGCGCCACAAGGAAACGCTTCAAAGATTAACTTAGGCGTAAACGTTCCTTGGCTGACATAGAAGAGAGCACCTGGTTGCATGCGGCCTCAGAAGGAGACAGCTGGAGGTCACTCACGAAGGCCAAGGGATACACATTGAAGACATTGAAGACCAAAAGAAAGTCTGCTGCCGAGGACAAACGCAGACTGCGAAAAGAAAATTTAAATCGACCACCTGCGGACAATGGTTATGTTTGCCCTGGATGTGGCAAAATATGTAGGTCTCAGCCTGGGCTGAGCAACCACGGGAAATATTGCATTCCTCACTAATCTTCGGACTCGAAGACTAGCCTATTATTACTAAGCATAAGTTTGCCATTAATTATAATATTATATTCAATGTTTTAATTCAATATTTTTTTTTGTAAGCCCTTAGTGTAGTATTTTTAGATCTGGTATTTTAAAAAAATAAAAAGAAACTTACTTTGCTTTTCAAATCGCAGAAAGTAGAGCTTTAGACCCATATTGAGCTGTGAATAAGTTGGGTGGTTTGCAATTTCGCGGCTGTGTGTATGTGTTAAAGTAAATTTCAATTAAGTATTGTTAAAGAGCTAATTGTCGCGCCTATCTTTTTTTTTCTGCGTTATATCAATGTTTTCTAACTTAACCTCTCTCAATCCCTCTTTTTGGTTAAATTTCATTGGAACCATTAAAAGACGGGGGAGGGAAGGAGTAAAAAAAAATAAAAATAGGAGTGCCATCACAAGCAGTCCATGCATAGCAGAAAGTATGGTCTAACGTTTTGCAAATGATAATACGTACAGTGTATAGTGTATTTTTATATATATTTTTTTTCTTGATATTCTTGTTGAATTTCAAACTAAATTAATTATAATAAGAATTAGAAAACAAGAAAACGTGTTCGGGCCTTAGTGTCTTGCTGCTGTCACTTTTTTTTAAGTTGTCTGCATTGAATTTTTTTTTCTTTGGTCGCGACCAGACCGGCCCCTTTGGTACCGGCCCACCGGGCATTTGCCCGTTTGCCAGTCGGCCCCTGGTCAGTATGAATGAAATTGTGTACTTATACACTATCACACACCAACTTAGAGAACTATCACACACAGCTAAAATACCTTAAGGTAGAAGTTGAGGGACAAACGGCAGCGACATTTCTTTCCGTCGATCGCGTTAGACAATGTTTATCTTTGAGTATTGAGCTAAATGAGCTCTACTGCGATTGTAGACATCTGTGCTTAAGTCTTGACAACTTCACATAATGAACATCGCCTGACAGACTAAAACAGCGCTGATACAAAAACTATCTGAATTGAACGTTAGCAAAAATATACAAGCTTGGATTCTAAACTTTCTGAACGGGTGTGTGTCAGGCACGAGACAGCTTAGCACTGGAGCGCGCAGGAGTGCGTCCTGTCACCAGTATTGTATACCATATACACAAATGACATACAGAGCCTTTCAGCTGACACTTTCTGACGACACAGCAATCATTGGCCTTATTGAAGGTGATAATAATTTGTACCATTCAACAATGAACACCTTTTACCAATGGTGTATAGATAACTTTCTAATTTTAAATGTTCAGAAAACTAAAGAAATGATAATACATTTTAGAAAACATAAAAACATACAACAAAAATTCGGATAAACAACTAAACCGTAGAAGAATATAAATACTTAGGTACAACTATCGCAGAACGGATCGCACCCAAAGTGTCGTTGTTAGCGGGACGGAATCAACAAGCTTTTTTTTGAAGTACGGAGTAGACCAAGGATCAGTTCTAGGCCATGTAGTGCGGAATCTTGGAGTTTTCTTCGACTCAACACTATCTTTCGACCCACACTTAAGTCAGCTCTGCAAAGGTCTTTATCTGCAGCTGCGCAGATTAGGCCAGATCCGACCATATTTAACAACGGAGTCAACGAAAACGCTAACTGTGGCATTCATACTCTCCCGCCTTGACTACTGCAACGCCGTGCTAGCAGGTATACCTGATGACAAAATAGCCAAGCTGCAACGTATACAGAACAACGCCGCTCGAATAGTCCTTAAAAAAACTAGACAAGATTCTGCTACTACGCTCTTGCTCACGCTCCATTGGCTTCCCGTGAAAGCGAGAATCGATTACAAGGTCGCCACACTTTGTCATCAGTGTATATATAACAATGAGATGTCCTTGTACCTTAGCGAACTGATTACTCCATATGTCCCCCAGAGAGCCCTGCGCTCAATGGACTCAACGCTTTTAGTAGTGCCACGTTTCTCCCTCAAAAGCTACGATCTGCTGGCTTTTTCAGTTCACGGACCAAAGGTTTGGAACTCACTCCCCATTGATCTCAGACAGACAACATGCTACACCACTTTTAAGAAGAACATTAAGACCTACTTGTTTAAAACTTTTTTAGATTAACTGTCATTCTAACTGTCGTGTTTGTGTTTGTAATGTTGTTACAGCGCCTTGAGCCTACATTTTGTTTGTTAACAGCGCTTTATAAATAAAATTATTATTATTATTATTATTATTATCAACAACAAACTGAAATGGAGTAAACGCTGTCAAAACCTTTACACCAAAATTCACCAGCGTCTTTTCTATCTTAGAGAGCAAAGGAACTTTAACTTCGACAATACAATAATTATACTTTTTTATACAGCAACCATCAGCAGCCTAATTAACTTTGCCATCCATTGTTGTTGGTTTGGTCGCTCTAAACAGCTAGTACAACTTAATCGATGTATGCGTTTTTTATTTTTAATAAGTAAAGTTTAAATAACTTGAACAAAATTCTCTTGTGAACAAAAACTCAATATAGGCCTAACTGTTATTACGATATACAAATTTAACTTTAGATGAGATAGAGATCTAATAGTAATGAAAGAAACTGATATTTTAATAAAATCTAACTACTAAAAAAGTCTTTACTCTTTCATGTCTCATGTCTCCAGTTTGACATTTTAATTATTAGATCTACTTACATGGCGGGCTATTCGACTCAAAACAAATATTACAAATAACCCGCGAGAATTCAATGCCAGAAAGGAGTAGTTGCTTAGGAAAAACCCGTGGGAATCCCTCTCGCGCAGCTCAATTTTTTTTTAAAATAAATCTTCCAAAATAACCTCTATGTACGAATATCGTTTTTTTTTTTTTTTGTTTGTTGTTTTCTTTTTTGTTTAAAGTAAAATGAATTAGTAAGAATTTATATCAAATATTAAAATATTTTAGTAACCTAATTTTCTTAAATAGACTGAATTGAATTTTTTTTTAAAAAAAGGGGTAATCTTGGAATGGTGATTTGGCCGCCCCTAAATTCAGCCACCTGCGTGCAATGCACACATTGCACAATAGGTAGCGGCGGCACTGTCAACGCACTCTGTCTGCCTGTCTGGTAAAAAGTTTGTACACGTTATTTCTCCCAAACCAATTTTTGGATCAAGTTGAAACTTTGCACAATTATTCATTATAGACCTGAATCAAGAAAACAAATTAACCAATTAGTCAATTAATTACTGACAATTCAGTATTTTGATTGATATTAAGGGAAATGATTCTTTAAAACTCACCGATGTGGCTAAATATATTTGGTTTCGTCCCCTTAGATAATTGAAAACGTTATTTCTCTGACATCCATTCTGGAATCAAGCTGAAACTTTAGACTATTATATAGTGTACCTAACAAAACATTAAGAAATGTAAAAATTTGTTAATTAATTATTTTGTTTGATAAGGAATAAGAAAAATAACTTCTACATTATTGAGAGAGATATTTGTAAGTGTGATGTTTTTTCTCTTATATAAGCTTTTTTTAAAAATGGATTTTTTAAAATTTCGCTGGTTTTCCTATTTCGATCTTTATCAATGGTCATGCAGTCTTCGCTATTAGAATCATGAAGGGAATAGCTTGACCTCTCTGTTGAAAGATACAAATGTAATCCAACCAAATCCTTTGGCGTTTCCCGATCTTTTAAACTTCTCGTTCCTGGAAGAACAACAACTAAAAGGTTTCAAACTATTTATAGAATATCGCCTGGGTTGGGTTGGGTTGGGTTGTGGGACAATACCTGCTACTGCACAGGTCTAAGAGATCTTAGAAAAGTAATTTGTTTATAGTTTATATTATACCAAAGCATTTACATTTGATGACAGGCATGGAGGTGTATGGTAAAAACTATTTCTGCTATTCTCTTTCGCAATCTCTCTCTCTCTCTTTCTCTCTCTCTCTCTCTTACATTCACATTTAGTCTTTCTCTTTTACCCGTAACCTTTACCTCCCTGCTGTCTATATCTCTTACTGTCTTCTGTGTCTCCCACATTTTCTGTCTAGTTTTATGTGACTCTTTGTCTCTGTCTTTAACCCCAACCCTAACCTAAACCTTCTCGTTCAATCATTCATCTGTCATTCTTTTGTTTATCTCTGGTCTGAACACAAATACCAGACAATCAAGAGATATTTCCTAAAGTAGCTGAGTCAATAGAACTTCTTGCATCCAACCGGCCCTCATGTTCAAAACGACGACACATCTCTTTACAAATAAGAAGAGAAAGATTTTTGTTTCTAAAGTAGAAGCGGTTTTGTCTTTTTCATAAATCTATTCGAAGTGGCTTGAATTAAGTCATAAAATTTTAGTAAATACATTGGAAATTCATGGTACGCATTAAAATTGGATTTGATCAAAGGTTTTAGTTGAATACGATCACAACACTCATTTAGTCGACTGCAATAGAATTAGACTAGTCGCACTCGAGGGATTGGGTTATTATTGTAGCGTAAGAACTTTAAAAGATTACAGTGATATTAGGGCTGCACACAACATCCATCCAAGTGTTTGGGCCAAAGCAGAGTTATAAGTATGAATAAAATGCTGGATGATATCACACCCAGTTTAATGACTAAGATATTTGGAATCAAAACACTCATTGGAGTGACAGTTATAGTGTCACAAACCGCCCCCCTCCTATCTAAAGGTTGCCTAGGTGGTTGTTGTCAAGGTGGAGCTAGCTAGAGGTTGCCTGGGTGGTTGTTTTCAAGGTGGAGCTAGCTAGAGGTTGCCTGGGTGGTTGTTTTCAAGGTGAAGCTAGCTAAAGGTTGCCTGGGTGGTTGTTATCAAGGTGGAGCTAGCTAGAGGTTGCCTGGGTGATTATTGTCAAGATGGAGCTAGCTAGAGGTTACCTGGGTGGTTCTTTTCAAGGTAGAGCTAGCTTGAGGTTGCCTGGGTGGTTGTTGTCAAGGTGGAGCTAGTTAGAGGTTGCCTGTGTAGTTTTTTTCAAGGTGGAGCTAGCTAGAGGTTGCCTGGGTGGTTGTTTTCAAGGTGGAGCTAGCTAGAGGTTGCCTGGGTGGTTGTTGTCAAGGTGGAGCTAGCTAGGGGATGATATAATGAGCCTGGTTCCCAACCTCAGCAGGCTAATGAATTAATTGAAGACTTACAGCAAACAGAGTTGCATAATAACCGAACTGTCAATAAATGGTCAACGGTCATTGAACAATTGCAATATTTAATACTAAATACAAATAAATAATATTTAGAATATATACAAATCATGTGATAATAATACTAAGGCTTGTCTTCTAGTCCGAAGATTAATGAGGAATGCAGTATTTCCCGTAGTTACGCAGCCCCAGCTGTGACCTACATATTTTGTGATAATGCATTATTAATTGTATAACAATAAATGAACACACCTCAAGAACGCACACTCAGTTCCTGCCAATCAGCTTGGTATCTCCAAATAGGCCTACTACAACACGGAGATGCAATGGTCAAACTAGTCACGGCTCCAAGGACGCGCTCAAAACCACACACTCGTAGCCTCAAGCCTAACACCCTGAAACAAAGAATAACTTTGATCTTGCGATGCCGCTAAATCAGAGAACTTTTATCAACAGCACACATAACGACATATTAACTTGTTAGACAAATTTATGTACTTACGTACCATTAAAACTGGGAAACATTGGAAACTATAGCATAGAAGCAGGGCCGCCTAGAGGGTTGTGGCCGCCTGCGTGCGAAATTTTAAAATGCCGCCCCTCTTTTTTATTCTAGCTAAAAAATTATTAAGATGAAGCTGGACACTGTACCAAAAGAGTCTTTTGATTTAAATCCATTTATGTACCATTCCTTTTATATTCGCACCGTATCTAGCATGCCCTCTTAGATGTTTTATTTCCAATTTCAACTTAACAGTTTTTTTCTTCTACGGTGTCACAAAGTCCATCTCCAGTTGCCTGAGTAATTGGGCGAAACCCCAGAAAATTTTCATGTATTTCAACATAAAGTTATAAGTGACTTGAAATACAAAAGCCATTGATGGTGAATCTTTTTCAACATTCCGTAATTTTTTATAATGATCATCACGATTGTATTATCAAAGATGTTCATTTTCTCTACAATCATCTGACTTACGCGAATTCGAAAGTGCGTAGGCCTACAAATTTATCCAACACACCACCAGGACAAAATGAAGAAAATCAATGAATTAATACAAGATAAATAATCCGAAGTACATTTTACTTTTATAATGATTTGAAATAAAACACAGTAAGGAACTTATTCTAAAATTTTCTTTTGTGAACCCTACATAACAAATTTTGTTCGAGCCCTTCTTAGAAGCTGGGGATCTAGAGGATCGATGCGGACTCCAAAAGTGAGGTTTCGGAGCCGGGCCCCTGCGAATTCCGGCGTTTTCATTTTCAGAAATTCTTCCTCCTGGCGTCCACAACGAATTGATTCTTGTAGTAAGAAGAGAGAATATTGAAACGCCAATATTGATGTGTTTTCTTTCAGAACGCACTTGCTATCCTGGTAATAAAGTCGAGAGCCATATTAAGTCTAATAATAAAGAGGAATCCCTGGTCAATAGTATTATGCGAATGACATTCCAGGTACGTATAGAGCATGGACTTCTGTAATGGGCGTGATCTTTTTAAGCCCATCTTCGTGTTAAGAACATCTCTATGGCGGACCATTTTTTTGTTCCACACAGAAGTCGTCAGTATGATAAGATGCTATGATTGGAAGAGATTCGACCATTCTGAGACAAGAAAATCAGGATGAATCACACGCGAGACGTTTTGAAATATTTTCTTCATAAGTTTTGACCCATTACGTTACCAGGGCCGCCGCTATCTATTGTGCAATGTGTGCATTGCACGCTGGCGGCCGACTTTAGGGGGCGGGCAAATCATTATTATAAGGTAAATATTTTAAATAGATTCTAATTATTCCATTATTCTTTGAAAATATAAACAATATTCGTACATAAGAAATTATTTTGAAAATTAGAACAAATAAGATATAGCCGCAGCCAAGGAATTCCCACGGGTTTTTTTCCAAAAGCGCCTACTCATTTCTAGCATGACAATATTCGCAGGTTGTTCGTAATTTTTGTTTTGAGTCAAATTACCCACCCTGTAATTACTGGTAATTTAAAAAAACAGTTTCATTAGTGTGTGGGGGGGGGGGGGGGGGCGTTAGTTCCTCTTATATGGAGGGGGGAAGAGCGCAACTTCCTTACAAAATGGGATGTTATGGGGTGTGGGTATTTTCTAAGCGTCGGTAAGAAGAGGTTAAGCGATTGGTTGGTTACACAGTGACGATGAAATTAACGTACCTAGTGCTAATGTGAGACGATCTTAGATTTTGTTTAAATATCAGTTTATTTCATTACTATTAGATCTAGATCTCATCTCAAGTTAAATCGTGAATAATAACAGTTCTATTGAGTTTTTGTTCACAAAGAAGTTAGTGGAAGTTATTCAATGTTTATTTATCAAAAAATATAAAACGCCTTCATCGGTTCATTTGTACTAGTTGTTTAGAACTACAAGCCCACAACCGACCAACAACAAGGAGGGGGGGGGCGGAAAAAAAAAAAGGTTCAGACCCGTTGCCGACTTGAGCGGAAACCTGCCACATCTACAATTCTATCTCCAGGAACAACTTTTTACAACATTTAAAAATTATGTAGGCAACACAATGTCCGAAACAAAAACAACGTTTTAGTGAACTTTCATGAAGTCACTTTAGATTTTATACTCACTGTTCAATTAAATAAAACCTACAAAATGACTACGTTTCTTTTCTTTTTTATTACATTCTTTAAAACCTCAAGGGCCTCACTGTCGAGGCCTACATCGCTCCTCTGGGCTCTAACTTCTATTGTGGGCTTAAAAGAATATGTTATCTAGGGAGTCGCCAGAAACACTGCCTTACTCTGTTTTTCACAAGTCATTGTTAAAGTGACTTGTACTTAGGATTATTTACTTTCTTTAAACTCAAGAAAAATATTCAACGCTTAGTTGATTCATTTGTTGGATAAATTTATAGGCTACTCTGAATCCGTGTATGTCAGATGATTGTGGATACAATGCACATCTCTCCAAAATACAATCGTGATGATTATCATGAAAGTTTACAGAACGTTGAAAAAGTTCCACTGTCAATGGATTTTGTATTTCGATTTTTTTAGCGGATTATGCTTTTTTAAAAAATAACAAACAAGTTAACATGTCAAGAGTCCAGACAATATAACACTGTTGAGTAGTCAAAGTTATTGAGAAATGGTATATAGATGGTATATGGTATATAAATCATGATCATTTCCGCTGTTCATTGTAATATACCTGCCGCAGCTCATCAATTATAAATTCATCTTTGCAAAAACAGGAGCATAAGCTAGTCGTCTGATAAGTTTTTTAAGTTTATCACAAACAAAAAAAAACAACAACAACAAGATGTCAGATTTCTGTAAGCAGAACCTCTCACGAAATTGGTCTACATTTGACAAGGTCTTTTTAGAAGATGACAGGACGTCTTTTACGTAAGGTATTTTAATTTTTAAAACATTAGTAAATATGTACATTTATTACTATTCAGAAATAAATTAATAAGCACAATGAAAATAAACTTTGTTTTTGACGTCACCCCCCCAAACTTGTTACTCATTCGTTGGCTCTAAACAGATAATACAGCTGAACCGATGTAGGCTATTATATTTTTATATTTTTAATAAATAAACTTTAAATAACTTGAAAAGACTACTCTTGTGAACAAAAACTCAATAAAACTTTTTACAATATACAGAGATTTGACCTGCTTAAGTAAAAGCCATTTAAAATAAAATTGAAAATGACTTTTTAATTACTTGATCTAGTTTCTGGGTTTGACTCCTGGTGAAGAATGGGATTTTTAATTTCGGAATCTTTGGGAGCCTTTAAGTCCACCCAGCTCTAATGGGTACCTGACGTTAGTTGGGGAAACGTAAGGCAGTTGGTCGTTTTCCTGGCCACATTACACCTTCGTTAACCATAGGCCACTGAAACAGATGAACTTTACATCATCTGACCTACAGGCTACAAGGTCTGAAAGGGAACTTTACTTTTTTTTCAATGTACACTGAGTTAACATGGCTAGAAACAAATGTCTATCTACATTAAGTATGAGTGCAGAATTTCACATGACAACGCAAAGCATCAGTTGTGACCACACCTAATGCAGTCAAAGCCGATGTACTCCTCAGGTTCTATTTAACTATATAATAAGATAACATTGTTCTGATTGCCAGACATAAGGAATGGGAAGAGAGTCATTGAGTTGTAGGCCACTGCCAAACATAAATTTAACATAGACATTTAAAATATACACTCAACATATACACTCAACATATACACTATGTATATACACTCAACATATACATTCAACAAATACACTCATTATATACACTCAACATATAAAAATCAACATAAAGACATAATATGTACTCTCAAACTATACAATCAACATATACACTCAACGTAGCCCCAGCTGTGACCTACATATTTTGCCACACCCAGGGCAAGCACAATCATTGTCCGCAGGTGGTCGATTTAGATTTTTGTTTCGCCGTCTGCGTCTGTCCTTGGCAGCGGACTTTGTTTTGGTCTCAAAAGTGTATCCCGTGGCCCTTTGTGAATGACCTCCAGCTGTCTCGTTCTGAGGCCGCATGCTACCAGGTGCTCTCTTGTAGGTCAGCTAAGACAAGTTGGCGTTTACGCTGATTTCCACCTATACACTCAGCATATACACTTAACATATACCACTCAACATATACCACTCAACATATACCACTCAACACATGCACTCAACATATACACTAAACATATACCACTAAACATATACCACTCAACATATGCACTCAATATATACCACTCAACATATACCCTTAACATATACCACTCAACATATAGCGCTAACGTATACCACTCAACATATACCACTCAACATATACACTTAACGTATACACTTAACATATACCACTCAACATATACCAATCAACATATACCACTCAACATATACACTCAACATATGCACTTAACATATACCACTCAACATATACAACTCAACATATACCACTCAACATATACCACTCAACATATGCACTCAACATATACACTTAACATATACCACTCAACATATACCACTCAACATATACCGCTCAACATATACCACTCAACATATACCACTCAACATATACCACTCAACATATACCACTCAACATATACCACTCAACATATGCACTTAACATATAACACTTAACATATACACTTAACATATACCAATCAACATATACACTCAACATATATACTTAAAATATACCACTCGACACATACCACTCAACATATGCACTCATCATATACACTTGACATATACCATTCGACATATACACTAAACCTATACATTAAACATATACATCCAACATATACACTAAACCTATACATTAAACATATACACTTAACATGTACGCAAACTTACACCAATCACACACCTAGTACACATACAACGTACACTGATCAAAAAGTCACTTTTCACTCACCATTCGCACTCGTTCAGTGCACAACTTTGAGGTGGCTGCCCCGTAGGAGTAAGCGAAGAAAAAATGTCGGCCATCACGCAATCTTGTTTACACGTGGATCAAACAAATGAGGGATTTGATTGGCTGGAACAGATAATATATTCTAAGCAGCACCATATCTCATTCGAGTGTTGTTCTGGACAGTTCTGGTGTTTTCCACCTGATTTACAACATGTTGTTGTGGCCGTCTATGCGTGTGACTCAGACTAGATTTCTTTCTGCACTAAACAAAAATCTGTTTTACCCTCGTCTCTGGTAATATTCGATATGGTTATTTTAGTTTTTAATTTACATCTACATTATGTTACAGCTACTTAGAGCTACAGTAGTGGGGCTCGAGTTGAGATTCAGAGTGTACAGTATGTTACAGCTACTTAGAGAACAGTAGTGGGGCTCGAGTTGAGATTCAGAGTGTACAGTATGTTACAGCTACTTAGAGCTACAGTAGTGGGGCTCGAGTTGAGATTCAGAGTGTACAGTATGTTACAGCTACTTAGAGCTACAGTAGTGGGGCTCGAGTTGAGATTCAGAGTGTACAGTATGTTACAGCTACTTAGAGCTACAGTAGTGGGGCTCGAGTTGAGATTCAGAGTGTACAGTATGTTACAGCTACTTAGAGCTACAGTAGTGGGGCTCGAGTTGAGATTCAGAGTGTACAGTATGTTACAGCTACTTAGAGCTACAGTAGTGGGGCTCGAGTTGAGATTCAGAGTGTACAGTATGTTACAGCTACTTAGAGCTACAGTAGTGGGGCTCGAGTTGAGATTCAGAGTGTACAGTATGTTACAGCTACTTAGAGCTACAGTAGTGGGGCTCGAGTTGAGATTCAGAGTGTACAGTATGTTACAGCTACTTAGAGCTACAGTAGTGGGGCTCGAGTTGAGATTCAGAGTGTACAGTATGTTACAGCTACTTAGAGCTACAGTAGTGGGGCTCGAGTTGAGATTCAGAGTGTACAGTATGTTACAGTTACTTAGAGCTACAGTAGTGGGGCTCGAGTTGAGATTCAGAGTGTACAGTATGTTACAGCTACTTAGAGCTACAGTAGTGGGGCTCGAGTTGAGATTCAGAGTGTACAGTATGTTACAGCTACTTAGAGCTACAGTAGTGGGGCTCGAGTTGAGATTCAGAGTGTACAGTATGTTACAGCTACTTAGAGCTACAGTAGTGGGGCTCGAGTTGAGATTCAGAGTGTACAGTATGTTACAGCTACTTAGAGCTACAGTAGTGGGGCTCGAGTTGAGATTCAGAGTGTACAGTATGTTACAGCTACTTAGAGCTACAGTAGTGGGGCTCGAGTTGAGATTCCGAGTGTACAGTATGTTACAGCTACTTAGAGCTACAGTAGTGGGGCTCGAGTTGAGATTCAGAGTGTACAGTATGTTACAGCTACTTAGAGCTACATTAGAGGAGCGCGAGTTGAGATTCAGAGTGTACAGTATGTTACAGCTACTTAGAGCTACAGTAGTGGGGCTCGAGTTGAGATTCAGAGTGTACAGTATGTTACAGCTACTTAGAGAACAGTAGTGGGGCTCGAGTTGAGATTCAGAGTGTACAGTATGTTACAGCTACTTAGAGCTACAGTAGTGGGGCTCGAGTTGAGATTCAGAGTGTACAGTATGTTACAGCTACTTAGAGCTACAGTAGTGGGGCTCGAGTTGAGATTCAGAGTGTACAGTATGTTACAGCTACTTAGAGCTACAGTAGTGGGGCTCGAGTTGAGATTCAGAGTGTACAGTATGTTACAGCTACTTAGAGCTACAGTAGTGGGGCTCGAGTTGAGATTCAGAGTGTACAGTATGTTACAGCTACTTAGAGCTACAGTAGTGGGGCTCGAGTTTAGATTCAGAGTGTACAGTATGTTACAGCTACTTAGAGCTACAGTAGTGGGGCTCGAGTTGAGATTCAGAGTGTACAGTATGTTACAGCTACTTAGAGCTACAGTAGTGGGGCTCGAGTTGAGATTCAGAGTGTACAGTATGTTACAGCTACTTAGAGCTACAGTAGTGGGGCTCGAGTTGAGATTCAGAGTGTACAGTATGTTACAGCTACTTAGAGCTACAGTAGTGGGGCTCGAGTTGAGATTCAGAGTGTACAGTATGTTACAGCTACTTAGAGCTACATGAGAGGAGCGCGAGTTGAGATTCAGAGTGTACAGTATGTTACAGCTACTTAGAGCCACAGTGGGGTGCGAGTTGAGATTCAAAGTGCACCAGGCTACCTCCATACAGTAAACCAGTAGAGGTGTTTTCCTTGCAAGGCACCACACAAATCCCTTATGTACATTACTCTATATTCTTGGAATGTATTTCTTTTATTTAGAGATTTGCATCTATAAAGTGACTGTGTGTGTGTGTCTATGGTGACGGTGGGAAGACCTTAGCGCATCGGTTCTCAACCTTTTATGCTCGCCGACCCCTTTTTACAACCCCCCACTCTGCCGCGACCCCCCTCCCCACACACACATATACAGCAATAGAAGAGTAGACAATAACAATCCACATTTTTGATGGTGACCCTTGGCAAATCGTCAAACGACCCCCAAAGTGGTCGCAATCCACAGGCTGAGAACCCCTGCCTTAGCGAGTAGTTGTGAATGATGCAAGATAAACGGCATTGTCGTCAGCGGTCTTAATTAGGGAAAACAACTCCAGAACGCAGGACTGAAAAGATCTATTGTTTAGTTGTTTTTTTATTTTATTGTTCTTTTGTAGAGAGTTAGATTTGGATTAAAATACCATTTTATATTATTACTAGACTCTAGATTTATCATTTTGGTGCTATTAGGCTAAGTTTTGTATTTAATATAGACTGTGTCTAAAATGAAGCAGAAATGACGTAAGCCAAATTAAAAATAAGTTGACTTTGAGAAAATGAAAAAAAATATACTTGAAAAATAAGTAAGTATAGATTTTTCTGTTATATAAACTGCAGCATTTTGATAAATGTGAATTATTTATTCCAAAGTAATAATCCACTAATATTATTTCTATGACAGTCAATTTAAATTATATTTTGAATTATACAGGTGTCTTTTAGTGTAAAAAAAATAAAAGCTACACAAAAATAGCAAGGTCAGGGACTGTCAAACGTGGTCGGGGATGACTGTTTGGATTCCTGATTGTCCATGCAAGATTTCAAGAAATATCTTTCCATTCCAACTCGAGCATTGAAAATACTTGGAGATATGACTCTTTCCCCAACCGACCACTTCTCTTCAAAATAAATAAAAATAAAAAATTACAATGTATGAATAGACACAATATGGTAATAAAAGGATAGTATTTACGATAAGCTTGATCCAGAGAGATTAGGTTCCAATCCCTTTTCTTTTTACTTATCTGTTTTAAATAAAAGCCGAGAACGAGAGAATACGCTGTCCAGGATATCCACTAAAAGTACATAGTAAAGATCCAAGTACTCTGACTAAATTAGCTGTCACATCTTTGGTTAGCCCGAACTTAAAGTTCAAACCAATGCGGGCAGTTTTAAGAAAAGAAAAATCTGTGGCCAGTCCCCTGTGAAGCTTCAATGTTTATTTTCCTATCGTGGCGGACATCAGGGACTGGGCACTCGATGGTGAGACTTGTCAAGTTGTCTCATTAACACTGGAGAAAGAAGATTAACAATGTGTTGATTGGCTTGAAAGTATTTTGTTCCACGACTTGGTGTTCAACACGTTTTCAAAAGAAAAACAAACAAAATATACTATACCAAAAAAGAGAATATAATTTTATGACTCAAATAGTAGTTGTTTTCAAAAATTTGATTTCGAAAACATGAAAAATGGAAGTGGTTACGTGGCCAAAAGCTGATTGGTTGTATGATTGCTTTATATGAATTACTAGAAACATGACTGATTTTAAAAACCTTTGTAACAATTCCTTAGGTTTAGGTATGCTTCCGGCAAGTTCCACCATCTTCAGGAAAACGAGGCTATAACTTCAAAACGACAAATCTCAGAAAACTCACTAATATTAATTACAGATACTTTCTATTTATAGTCTTTGGCATTTTATG
The DNA here is from genome assembly GCA_030265305.1 of Biomphalaria pfeifferi. Taxonomy (NCBI): domain Eukaryota; kingdom Metazoa; phylum Mollusca; class Gastropoda; family Planorbidae; genus Biomphalaria; species Biomphalaria pfeifferi. The sequence continues at coordinate 1,717,209 of JASAOG010000148.1, forward strand.
TCTAGATTGAATAACTCTCCGTTTTTCAATTTCTCGTTTAACTAAAGAGGCCAATATCCTGATACACAGCTGCGGTCACAAGTTGGGATTCTGTAATCACCAGGTGCCGTTGGGCCTTCACCGTTCCTTCTACTACTGTTGTGTATGACGTCTGCAATCCAGAACCCTTCCTTTATGCTTTCTCTCCATGTGGATCTATCCAGTGTCCCTTTCCACAACTGTTAGAGTCACTTTGAAAGAGCTTCATATTTCGTTTGCATGCATCAGTATTCCTTAATAGAAGGCAGGAGAGCCGCAGGTTTCCCACAGTTAAGGTTACTTAATCGAATCTAGGTGGAAACGTACATAACAATCAGAAAGCTCTAAATAGAATATCAAAAGGATCCCCCGATGGAGTTTTACTTGATGTCTAGTTCATTGCACTTGGCGGGTATGAAAAGAAAACCTTAATTCCAGCACTTCGCTTGTTAGCTGGCGCGCCTCTCAGGCCGTTGAGATACATTTTTATAACATTGTCAAACTTTTGCAGTGCAGTTCGGACGTTGGCATAATCGTTTCTGATTGGGCCCTCTACAGCAGAGACTGAGACAAAAAAGCTAATCATCTAGTAAAATGGGAATTGTGTCCTGGAGGTGGGGGGGGGGGGGGCGGTCTTCGAGTTCTTTCAGAGATTCAATTCATGCGACCTAGACTTCTCTACACAAACAAACACAAATCTAAACACACATTTATTGTTCAGTGGTTGAGAAGTTGTCGAGGTTAGTCTGTGCTTGTGCTGAGTGCTAGTTTCTAATAGTGAAAACACAAAGCTATATCTGTAGTTTATCAAATTTTATGTACATTTTTTTTTTCATTTAGGTTCTAAAGAGTAATGCTAATGCTAAAATAAGACTGATCATGTAAGAGTGATGATGTAGGAATAAATATGTAATATGTAAGAGTGAAAATGTCCACGTTCTAAAAGAACCTAACCTTTCCGTTTTACTCTCCGCGTGGGTTTCCCCATTCCAGATAAAAGAAGATGACGATTAACAAAGTGAAAAGCTTCTCTAAACGACGTGCCTGGTCGTGGTAGAATTGTATATCCATCTATACATACATCTTTATATCTTTTTATTAGAACATTTTTACATGCTTCAACGAATCAAAGTTCAGCAATGTCCTTACTTTGAGATTCTCGTCCATAATGGATGGACCCATTGCAAGAGACGCAGTGGATGTGCAAGCCAAGCATAAAACTTGGAAACATTTTGAAAAGACAAGTACTTGAATATTCTTTTCAATGAAACCTCCCTGAAAATTAACAAGATCGAATCGATTTAAAAAAAAGAACATGTTTTGGATCAAAAAAATATCTATGACGATGAGGTTTCAATTCAAGACGGGAGTAACCCTAACCCTAACCCTAACCCTAACCCTAACCCTAACCCTAACCCTAACCCTATATAGTTAAATAGAATACGTTTTAAAGTGTCTTTGTGTTGTATTTCTCTAACATTTATAAGCAGGCTCTATAAATAGCCAATGCCATTATACAAGTTTATGGTGAAGATGAGCCCTTGATTCGAATCTCTGTGAAGACTGGAATACGAATTTCGGGATTCTTGGGGCACTCTTGAGTGAACTCAATTCTATTGGGTACCTTGACATTTGTTTGGGAAAGTAAAGGATCATATGACCTCCCTGATAACCATCTTAACTAGAAACACTTGACCTTAACATCATCTTCGTCCTTCATTTTGAGGCCCAATCTGGACAGTTTACTTTTGTAATACAAGCTAGACTCGTTGAAATACCATGACTGAAAAAGAGGCAAACGAGTCTTTAAATTTTTCTGTTCTACTTATGTTCGAGACAGCAGAAAATGTGGCTGATGGATTTACTGGACTGCTTTCCCCCACTACCACACCCCCTTTCAGTAAGAGGAATATATTAGAAGTAGAAGAACTACAGATCTACGTCAATACGTGTGTATCAAGCAAGCAGAACTTGGTGCCAGGATGCAATGGTCTTTGACCAGACTAGTACATTAGTTAAGTTTCTGATCAATATCTGTCTCTTTCTTTCAACGTCTCTCTCTCTCTCTTTCTTTTTTTTCTCTCTCTCGTTCTTATATGCGTATATATTGTATACATAATTATTATGTACGAGTGTAAGACTTGTAGATGTGATTCTCTCCATTTACTACGCAAAGAAACCAAGAGAAGGGAGAGTAATCTTGACAGCTGTCACTTAGCAACAGTACATTAATCTATATCATATCTCCTTCGCTCCGGTTTACCAACCTTATATCCAGTGACAAACTGGTAGCAATGATTTACATTGGAAGATTTTTTGTTAAAGGATGAAAAGAAAGAAGAGCGGAAACAGAAAGGAATTTTACTTTTACTTTGCAGGCTGGAATCAAGATAGGGAAAAAAATGGAAGAAAAAACAAAAAACATTTAACTTACTGCACTGCATATGCTTACTACAAAAGGCACAAATGTAGAGTATCACAGTTTCTATAATTATCCAGATAATGAACGACTGATTGTGACATTTGATCTATCACAAATCTAAGTTATTTTTTCTTAACACCATCTAATATTTTGATTTTAAAGAAACCATACATTAGAAGTAATATTTTAGTATATTAAAAAAAATCTTACTTTACGTTCAAATACTGCCATTAATGAGATAATCCTATATTGTCCTTGACCTCGTTATCAAGCTATAGTATGACATTTTAGATTTGAATTTATATTGAATGATATTGAAAATCCGACATCATAATATTTCAGAACATTCAAAGTTCCGATGCAACGGCCCTTTTTTTTTTTCTGAATGAGATCAATTTATTTTTTAAAATCAACTATACAAGCAGAATTATCATAAAATTACACCAATTTTTCTTACAACTATGAACTAGTAATAGGAACAAACACGGGAAGATGTTTAGTTAGGGAGATTCCCTTACCTATGCCTTTGTCAGCTGGACCGTTGGGGCAACACACAAGATCTGTCAACCTTCTATCTTCATTCTTATCTGTCATTTGCCTTTGATAGAAATTTAATCTTGACATTCTTTCTGAAAATATTGAAACCTGCCTTTTTACCTTGTTAGTTTTATTTTCCACCTATAAAGAAAGTGTAAGCTTATAATAGAAATTGTCAACAAGAAAGTAGAAAAAAAATATTGTTGCAAAGCTTATTTCAACTCTGTCTGTCTGTCTGGTCAAAAGTTTGCACACTTTTTTTTTCCAACACCCAAACTCGGATTAAGCTGAAATTTTACACAATTTATTTTTTACCTGACAACACAAAAATCAATTTTTAAAAAAATTAACTATTGGTAATAAACTATTTTTGTTTGTTATCACAAGAGAAAGAAATCGTGCTTGACCGAGAGAGCAAGAAATCAAAACATGCATATTGTGCTGGATTGGACATACAATGAGAAAAAAAAAAGAAATATATAAGAAGCGGCTCTGGACAGGAACCATCAGGGAAAGAAAGTCTGGAAGACCATAACAGACATGGAGGTGATAGAGAAGCAAGACCAATAAGCCAAGATGGCAGGATAGATGTGGACTCAGCTGAGGGAAACTGCACAGAACGGAGTGAAATGACAAAGTACTGTTGCGGCCCTAAGCTCCTCTGGAAGTAAAAGGCTAAACTCAAGTCAAGTTTGCTCAATAAATGTAAAAATGTTTTAGTAAAGAAACGTAATGGAAACCATAATAAATAGATGTCAGCCATCATTTCTTTGATTTCATCAATACAAGGCTATCCTAGCAAACCTTCCGTTGTTTTATACAGGACTCATGTGAACCTTGCTTTAAAAAGGTCGAAATTAAGAGATTTAACTCTTTCCTGATTGACGATGCCAACGTTAATTTGACCCCCATTAAACTAAATGGATTTTTGAATTTATAAACTCTAATTTGTGTTGTGTAAAAAGAGCATGCTTTCTTCTACAATGAAATACCAACTATTACATTTTCTGATAACAAACAAAAAAGTTATTGAAGTTTAATCCTAACAGGATAGTGAAATGAGCGAAACAAATAATACTATCGAAACGAGGAAAATAATTGCGGAATGAAAGAGTTAAATTTTGATAAAGCAATGTTGTTGTTTTTTTAATTCTATTAAACTGCAAAAACAGAAAGGGAAGGCGTGGGATACCGATTGATGGAACTTAACTCTTAGACAGTCCACTTGAAATGGTCCATTAATGCTTGGCTATAACATCAAATAAAGTTGAGAAAAAACTGGTGGGGTACAGCGAAAGATTTTGATAAAACAAATAAGAAAATGTGACCTAGATCAGGGGTCGGCAACCCGCGATCGCGAGCCACATGCGCTTTTTTGATGTTAAGTTGCGGCTCTTTAGTTACATAATCATATATTATTTATTTTATCGATACCAATTGAATCGATTAGCTAAAACCTGGCACCGATAATTCTATCTCTCAGCCACTTGTACTTGCTTTTCACCGCACCCCCTCCCCATGTCTTCAAATGTAACATGTTTGCAGGTGGAAGAACTCAACTTTCTTCTGTCTTATTACTTCATATAGATGAGTCTTGCGACATTAAAGACAAGGCACAAGTTGGCTTTTTTTGTCAGGTATATGTCTTTCCAAGGATTGCTACCACTCTCGTGACAAACTAGAGGAGAAGATAGAGCGAATGCCGTGCAAAAATGCCTTGAAAACAATGAGATCGATTAAAAAACACTTGTTTCAATAGCAACTGATGGAGCTAGAAATAAAACAGGTAAAAATAAAGGAGAATCTGCGATTTTCCAAGAAATTCTTACGTTTAACTGCATACTACACCAAGAAGCGCTTGTTTAAAGCACTCTACCAACGTCAGTTTAAAGAATTCTAAAAGAAATAGAGACTCCGAACTCCTTATTCCCAAAAAAGTGCGATGGCTTTCTAAAGGTATGGTGTTAAAACGTCTAGCTTTATGCTTGAATGAAATAAATACAATCCTATTTTCTTGTGGTATTAATCCCCCTGAATTAGACAACAACAAATGGTTGCAAAGAATGTTACCTCGTGAAGGGTATATCAGCAAAAGTAAATGAGCTGAATCTAAAAAAAATCAAGAAAATGGAAAACCAGTCGATGTTTTAGTAGAAGATCAGAGCGGTGACTGAGCAGTAAAGCTCTAATGGGTACCTGACTTTAGTTGGTGAAAGTAAAGGCGGTTGGTTGTTGTACCGGCCACATAACACCATTGTTAACGTGGGCCACAGAAAGAGATGACATTTACATCATCTGCCCAATAGAGCGCAAGGTCTGAAAGGGGAAATTTACTTATTCAGAGCGATAAATGACTTCATTTTTAGTTTCTAAAGCAATATCGCGATAAAACCAGTGCAACTGTTGACAGGAATTACTTTTGCATAGTTAAAAAACATACTGAGAGATTTGAGCATTTCAAAACCAACAAAACCATTCTAGCATTCATAGTAAATCCCTTCTAGACAAATAGTAACGAGATCCACATTGATGCATTTGGAATTAATAGTGGACTAAAAAGTAAAGCTTTGTGGAGTGGAGAATTTACAGAGTTGAAAAGCAAGTTGGCAGAGTTGGCGATCCAGAGATGTATGTACGTAACGCAACAAAAGTGTACAGCTTTCAAAAAATGCCGCGAGATGAGGCACTTCGATGCATGGAATAATCTTTCAGATTGCTTACAGTGAGGTAACGAAGTTGGCCATTGGAGTGCTGACTATCTTCGGATCGTCCTATTCGTGCGAGCAAGCGTTCTCTTGCATAACTATAATTAAATTAATTATGAGTAAATAGATTCGTTTTTATTTATCTAAGAACTTTATTTATGCGAGTACTATTTATAGTTGTCAAGAAAAAACTTTGTGGCTCTTTAAAAACTTTGAAATTTTGTAAATTGTTATTTTTGGCTCTTCCGACTCAAAAGGTTGCCGACCCAGGACCTAGGCTGATTAGCAGAAGAGAGATTGAATATCCTCTGACTCATTTCTTTGTCAAGCCTCGACTAACAAAATCTTACCAGCTTCTTTTGTACTAACCAAAGACTTTAAATGAAAGTTCTATGTGGCTTTACTGAACCCTTTCTCTTACCTGTTCTCTGTGTAGTAGATTTTTCAAGGGACAAACTGAAACATTTCGTTTTAATTGTCAGTGATCTTTCAGGAATCAAACTGAAACTATTTGTTTTATATGTCAGTGATCCTCCTTTTTGCTTGTTTAATAAAGTGTGTCATGTTGTTGTAGTGGCTAGAACCGCTACACGTTCAATGATTCAATTGGCTCACTTGATTCCATTGGCTCACTTGATTCCATTGGCTCACTTGATTCTATTGGCTCACTTGATTCCATTGGCTCACTTGATTCCATTGGCTCACTTGATTCCATTGGCTCACTTGATTCCATTGGCTCACTTGATTCCATTGGCTCACTTGATTCCATTGGCTCACTTGATTCCATTGGCTCACTTGATTCCATTGGCTCACTTGATTCCATTGGCTCACTTGATTCCATTGGCTCACTTGATTCCATTGATTTCTTTGATTCCACTGATTCACTCTTATCTCCCTTGGTTGTTGAAAAGTCGTCTGTAAATGTTGAAAAAAAAAAGTGTCCTTTCCTCTTCACGTCACCCTTGATGTATTAGTACTTGACACATCCCATGTGGCTTACTTTGATCGAACTAGCATTTATTGTCTGATTCAATGTCTCAACAGATTAACGTTACAGAGAAACGATAACTCAATTTTTTGGGCACCCCTTTATCCCCCTTCCCCCCCCCCCCCCACCTTTCTCTATCACAGCTTCGGGGAAAAAAGTTGAAAGCGTGGGGAAAAGTCAAAATGAGTGATAAAGACTTACAGACGTAGAGATAGAACAGACACAGAGAGGTATAGAGGCAGAGAGAAATAGATGCAGAGATATAGAGGCAGAGAGATACAGAGGCAGAGAGACAGTCGCAAATAACTACAGAGACAAGTGAAGAAAAAAAGAAGACTTGGGAAGAGAAAACAGACACACAAGGCGAAAAAAAAAAAAGGAGAAACAGACAAATACAGAAATCGAAAGAGACAGAGTTAAATAAAGAGAACAAGAGATTGTAGAGAGAAAAAGAGAGTACGAGAGACAGGGCACTAAAGAGATACAATCCTATTAAAAATGTTAAAAACAGAGAGAGAGAGAGAGATGTTACCGTCAAAGTTCGAAATCCAGGCATTCTGTATAGTCTATATAGTTCGTACATCTCTGTTTTGTCATCCAAGGAAAGGAACTGAGGGCTTTGCACTCTACATGTGACTGGTGAATCGTATTGGAACCCGGAATGTTCGGCTGGCCAGGTTATTCTAGGTGGATTAGAATAGATATTAATATTTTACCATGACATAAACTCAGATCACAATGTAACAGAAAGAAGAACATGGTCCGATGTCAACGTGATCTGTAATGAGTGGGGTATAGACGTATATTTTGTGTGCTATCGTATAATTAATGTGCAATGCACAAAATTGTGAAGCAAATTTCCTCAATGATAGTAAAGATATTATTATTATTACTTTTACCTACATCATGGGCGTAGCGAGGAGGGGGGTTGGTTTGGGGTTCAGCACAACCAAGGGGATTTTGAGTTTAAAACCCCCTATCTCCCCCCCGGTAAGGGGGTTTGGAGTTTAAAAAACAATACCAGGGGGGTCGAGATTATAGCCCCCTACCAGGGGATTTTGAGTTTAAAACCCCCTACCAGGGGGGTTTGAGTTTAAAACCCCCTACCAGGGGGGTTTGAGTTTAAAACCCCCTACCAGGGGTTTTGCAGTCACATATCCTCTTCTATAAAACAAAACAAACAAAAAATGCAAACGACAATCCCCAAATTCCAAGAGCACAGTTAAATAAGATTTTTATTTTAAAACCTTCTCTAAAATTTACGATAAAACCCTCTTCAATATAAAAAAAGCAAATTACACACTCAAAATTCTATGAGCGTAGCCAAAGGGGTTTTGAGTTTACTTCCCCCTCCCTTCTCTTCATTAGGGTTTGAAGCTAAAAAATACCTCTTCAATATAAAAAAAAGCTAATTATGCAACTCAAAATGTTATGAGCGTAGCTAAATGAGTTTTGACTCAGTTTTGAGTTTAAACCCTCCCTCAGTGGGGTTTGAAGGTAAAAAATACCTCTTTAATAATAAAAACAAAGCAAATTATACACTTAAAATGTTATGAGTGTAGTCAAAGGGGTTTTGAGTTTAAACTCCCCTCCATTAGAGTTTGAAGCTAAAAAATACCTCTATATGTAAAAAAAAAAGCAAATTACTCACTCTAAAATCTATGAGCATAGCCAAAGGGGTTTTCAAACCACCCGCCAGCGGGGTTTGATGCTAAAAAATACATCTTCAGTGAAAGAAAAAAAGCAAATTACGCACTCAAAATGCTATGAGCGTTGCCAAAAGGGGTTTTGAGTTTAAACCCCCCTTCAGAGGGGTTTGATGCTAAAAAATACCTCTTCAATATAAAAAAAGCAAATTACACACTAAAATTTTTTGAGCGTAGCCAATCCTATTGGGTTTTTTAGGTTTAAACCCCTCTCCTACAGATGGCTTTTTTTTTAAAGTTTAAAACCCATCTGGTTTTGAGTTTAAAATTACCCTACAGAGTGTTTTGTGGTGGAAAACCTCTATCTTCAATATTATTCTAAAACAAACTACAGTTACACATTTCTACCAGTGGCAGGGCTCCATTAATAAAGTGCAGTGAATAGTCATCTGCTGAAATTGAAAAAAACTAAATGTGGCTCAACAAAGATGGCTAAGACAGATTTTAGGAGTCAGTTATAGAGATCGGTTCCCTATCAAGGAAATCCTATGCCGAAGTGGGAGTCGACCCCTTAGTAAGATTGTGATAGAGCGTCGCATGAGGTTTGCGGGGCAAGTTCTCCGACAAAATGAATTACGCATCCTAGTACAACTTGGCGCCACACATTTATGGAGGTACTCAGAGCAGGTGGGAAGAGGCTTCAGACATTACCAGTGACAGATTCAGTACGAATAGCACATTAGGTTTTTGAAACAAAACCTTTTTAATAGCAGGAAAATGCACATTAGATACCTCAGAATATGCATTTTGTTGGCTTTCAATACCAGAAATAATGCTTGTCGGCGGGGCTCCGCCCCTCGATTAGGGAGCTCCTAGCGATTCCCCAGAACCCCTTGCTGGCAAAGGCGGGGAATCTACAATTTTTCCACTAACTCCAGGAAGAACTTATTCTATGGCACAATAAACGTCTTCCGAAATAATGAAGGGTCAGAATGTAATAAAGATGATGTACACACACATACATAAATAAATTTATTTTTTTTCGCTGGGGGGGGGAGACAAAAATCCCCCCCCCCCCGCAACCCCCCCCCCCCGAAAAAAATCGTGGCTACGCCCATGACCTACATTCAATTCACATGCCTTTTTAAGCTATATTGTGGCAGAGAGGTCAAAACCGCTTGGCTGCCTAACAAAGGGGTGCAAGTTCGAATCCTTACTCACGCAGAGTTGTGTTTGCTATAAGGCAGCACGGAAATCTTATCTAATCTTATAAAACACAGACGTTACTTCAAAGTGAAGAAGTTTACGTCCTACGCATTTTCCTTCTCCAAGATATTCCATCCCGTCCACCCCCACTTGTCTACAAAAGAGATTGGACCATAATGCACTGGGCATTGCTAACAGCAGGAAAGATGTGCTATATACAAGGAATAAAAAAAAACAAAAACAAGGATCATTAACATATGGTAGATGGTTCAACATAGTCAACAGTGAGGAGTTGGGACAGCTAAATGGAATGTCTTACTCCCTCCTCTCCCCAAAAAGAATAAAAACTGTTTGAATGACCCCGGCCCTCTGACCATCGCCTCGAGAACCACTTCTCACTACAACGATTCCCAGATTCACATAGACAGCTCACTCCCTTGTCCACTTATGTTCCATTTAGATTACCGCCCTTGTGTTAGCCCTTGTACAATCCAGTTAACCATCTCCCTATGCTTTTTTTCTAGAAACTTCCAACGAAATTCCCTGCCTCCATTCAATATCAAGGCCTACACTTGAAAAAAGAAAAAAAATTAGAGCAATTTGAGCTTCTAAATTTAGAATTGGGAATTTCCTTTTTTTTTCCTTCTACCGAAAATGAATTGCAAATAGCTCATTGAGACATTCTAAGGAAACAAAAAATCGAGCGCTATTTTACTTTTAAATTTAAGCAATTCAGATAGAACAGCCGATGTTTAGTTCCGGTTTGTACTAATTGTGTTGGGTTCAAATTCTGGGAGATCTCAGTATTTTATTTTCTGGATTATACTGTTTTGCCACTAGACAGTAATTTAAGTCTTTCTTTTCTGAACATATAGTTTATAGATCTTGATCAGAGTTGAAATGGCAATACCTTTCATTCACTTTAGCATACACCCCACTATTATTCAGCATTCAAGATGGCAGCCTTGTTGTGGTAGCCGCTGCCGATTGGATGACACTACCTTCGAACCCTTCCCCGCCATCCCTGTCAGTCCTGTGGGAGGAGGGTTGGGCTAGGATGTAATAATCTTTCGTTCAGAGAGAACATCCGAAACATGCAAGACAAAACAAAGCAGATCTGTGGGTCACTAATGCATACTAAATCTTTAGTTCAGAGAGAACATCCGAAACATGCAAGACAAAACAAAGCAAATCTGTGGGTTACTAATGCAAACTAAATCTTTCGTTCTAGAAATAATAGGGACGATAAAAGGCGTGAAATATTCTAAGTCTGGTACTTTTGGTTGACACTAAGTTAAAAGTTCAGGATCAATAACCTGATAGCTGGATTTAATGCAATGTCATTATCGGGAGTACTTGATATAGTGCACACCCACTGACAATATAGAACTTTTAGATCAATTCATTCTGTATATCTGTCTGTCTGTCTGGTCAAAATCTTGTACACATTATTTTTCTCACTTTCCAGTCAAGTGGAAACTGTGCACGATTATTTATTGTCAATGACAACACATGAAACAATTACAAAATTAACCAATTATTTAATCAATTGATCGTAATTAATTAATTTTGTTATGTATATAAAACTGTACGAAGCTAACTGGAGATAAGACTCTTGTAGAGAATTAGGTTATTTGCTTACAATTTTTAAATTAACTATTGAAACATATATTTATAAGTACTGAATAGCACAGTGGCAAACATGTCGGCCATCTCTAACATACACCCCACCCCCGAACTGGTCCACAAAAGTGATTGGACCAAAGCGCAGTGAGCATGATAGAAGCATGAAAATTGCGCTAAACAAATACAATTAATAAAACTATTTTAAATCGAACTTATATATAACTGTTAGTCTAGATCTATTAAAATATAATTCCAGGAATGACTCAAAATAATTGATATAATGCAGCTCCTTATGTATGATTTTTTTATTTTAAAAGTATGTTTAAATTGAACTTACTTTCAGTCTTGTAAGAAATTGTAGAACTTAAATCATTGGGTACCGGCCCACCTGGCATTTGACCTAATGCCTATATAGCCAGTCCGCCCCTGTACATTGTGCAGTCGCTTCAGCTTGTCTACCGAAAGGGTTCTGTTCTTTTAATAGTATTTTAATCTCGTCATAAAAACTGTGACTTTTTCTCACTCAGTGAGCTTTCTTATTAAACTCATTTGCTGGTTTCAATTGCAAATATTTAGCCAGTGATGTTCAGCCGGGCTATGTGCGGCGTTTGGCTCGGTGCTGCCCGTGTCTTTGAAGCTTCTGTCAGCATTGCTTGGTTCTATAAGGACTCGACATTTTTGGCGGTCCTGATAAGATTGTAGGTAATGTATGTGGCCATCTGACCGATTGGGTTGGTCATCTCAGTTACAATTATGTCCTAATTTGGCGATGATTAAGACAAAGCAGGACAGTACTCCTAAAAAGATATTTTTAATTCAGCATCTATTTCAATTTAGCAGAATACACAAAATAAGCAGTTTAATGGTCACGCGAAAATGGATGGCGTCAGATGATTTCGGACTGTGTAGTTATTAATTGCTTTTCCCATTCATTTTATAAATACATTTGCGTTGCTTGTTGAGTATATGAAAAGCACTTTTGAGTTGTTTTTTTTTGTCTTTTTTTTGTAAATACCTAAATGTCTTTCTAATCAAAACAACGGGGATGAGAAATTGTATGTTGTATACCAAATCATTTGCGTTAAATTTGTGGTAAAATGATTGTTTCAAATGTTTGCAAGTAATAAATTATACAATGATTGGCTCCTCATTTATGACATGTATTGTGTTTTTCATAAGTATAGCCTGCATAAATTAAAGCCTTTAATTTGCAGAGTTTTTTAATATAATGGATATTATATTATATTATATTATTATTATTATAATATATCTATAATAAAATATTATTTTCTCAATTAAAATTTAAAACAAACAAGGTTACAAAGACAATTTATGAAATACAAATTCAAAATTGGCCCCGAAGTTGTCCACTCAGGCATGTAAAAAGGAAGGTTTCAATAATTTCAGAAAGAACATCAGAATGAAATTCTATCAAAGGCAAATGACAGAGACGAATGGAGAAAGAAGGTTGACAGATCTTGTGTGGTGCCCCTGCGGTCCAGCAGACCAAAGGATAGGTGAATGTGAAGTTAGATGTGTACTTGGCATAACTGATGTCAATAATGAATATCTAATTAATCTAATTGTTTTGTGAAGGGTCAATCTCTTATTCAGATCCTCAAGAAAAAAAAACATTTCCGTTTAAAAAAAAAATAGTTGAGTGGAGCATTCCTATATTGAGAAATTGCTGTTCACGCGATAATATGAAAAACTACTTATTAATTAATGTTTTAAATTATGTCCAATTTATATACTAAATAAATTTTTTCTCTTTAAAAAACAGAAAACTTTTTTTTGAGTAAATGTAATAGTTAATATGACAGAACTTACTTAACTTAGCAATACAGATAAAATATTTTAAAAAATTGAAAAAAAAAATATAACCATTAGCATAGTATATAAGTATAAGTATGTTGAAAATGTTGTAAATAATTGCATCCCCTTCTAAAGAGCCTCCCGTGTTTGTTACAATTAGTAGTGGGTAGTTGTAAAAGTGGTGTATTTTAATGAAACAAATAGCATAAGTGATTTAAAAAATTAGATTTTTCGCTTTCAGAAAAGAAAAAAGTAGCCGTTGCATAAGAGCTTTGAATGGTGTAAAATATTATGGTGTCAGATTTTCACTATCTTTTCTAGTTTACGAGATCTAAACGGGACGGACCGACAGACGGACCAACAGACGGACAGACAGACAGACAAACAGACATTCCACACAAAACAAATAGCGTCGTTTTCCCTTTCGGGGGCCGCTAAAAATTGTTAGACCAGTCATTAGTTTTACATTGAAGTCGATCAACAATGTCAAGCTTCTTTATGATCGGATTCAATTTTTTGGACTAAAATGTAGTAGTTGTAGTTGTTCTGCCTTACGATGTACTGATACTCACACTAGTAGTTGTAGTTGTTCTGCCTTACGATGTACTGATACTCACACTAGTAGTTGTAGTTGTTCTGCCTTACGATGTACTGATACTCACACTAGTAGTTGTAGTTGTTCTGCCTTACGATGTACTGATACTCACACTAGTAGTTGTAGTTGTTCTGCCTTACGATGTACTGATACTCACACTAGTAGTTGTAGTTGTTCTGCCTTACGATGTACTGATACTCACACTAGTAGTTGTAGTTGTTCTGCCTTACGATGTACTGATACTCACACTAGTAGTTGTAGTTGTTCTGACTTACGATGTACTGATACTCACACTAGTAGTTGTAGTTGCTCTGCCTTACGATGTACTGATACTCACAATAGTAGTTGACGAAACTATTTAATCAAATATAACAAAGTCCGTAACGAAAATTTGGAACAATTCCTTGAGTCTTTGTGTTTTAAAATCCAGAGCTATATTTCTAATTAACATGCAAGACTAGATTAATACTTGAATACATGTAGGACGTAATTAACGTCTTGTTTGAACAAACGTCTTGTAAAATATAAGATAAATGAACGTGCTTGTTTGACGTCGAACTTATGCTGTCTATTTTATATATACGTATTCTTACATATATTGATGCCCTCAAGCGATCATAAACTGGACACTCAAGCCGAAAGAAGAGGTCACGAAGGATCATGGGAAGCAATGAATAAGAATGGACATTAGGCTGGGACAGGACTAGTGGGACATCAATATCTTCTGTGGTCAAGCTTCTTCGTCCGGGTGATTTATGTGTTAAACGACCGACAGCGATCGTTGGCAAGGTGGGGGGGGGGTGTCGGGGGAAAGTGATATGGCCCAAGGTGTGGATGGTAGGATCATAAAGATACTAATATCTAGAGACATAGCGCAGTGCCGACTGATTCATTTAACCACAAAGATCGGCCAGACAAGTGCTGTAGGGCGGTTGAGTGGTTGCTTTGATCTTCGTTGGGTAAAGAATCTAACAGAAATTATGCACTTCATTATGCTTTAGATATAGGCACTGTCACAGCTTTCCTATTATATAACTCTATCTACTTATAACTCGATAGAATCTACCTTAGGTCTCACTACGTCTAGGTGTCCCTGGTTCAGTTCTAGTTAACGAAATAAAACAATGAAGCCACTAGATCAAACACAAACTTTAATCAGCTTTACTGCATATCACACACGCTAGTCTCTGTCTGACAACAAAACACACTTCCGGTCATTCGCGCAGATTGTAAAAATAGATTATACATACATACACACTTTCATCCGTGACTGGCACTGTTTAGCAATGCTAACATAATGCTCTAAATATCTTAAGATACTACTTCGGCTACTTCTTCTTCACTTACTGCTACTACTAGTAGGACTACGACTATTAAAAATAATAATTATAACAAGGGACAGCCAAGACAAATTCACAGAGACGTCTGCCAATGGTATGACAGTAAAATAGACACCATAGAAAATATGTTAAATGAAATTGCAAAGATTGTAAGGCAATTATTCTTTATAATTGTTTACAGAGTTGAATCTATGACGCTCGGTACCCTAGGCCTATTGAAGCTTGTCTTCATCTGCCCGTCTGAACAAACTTCTGTCTGGAAAAGATCCAAACAGTTGTAAATGATTACATCCCTCATATCCCAAGGCGATCGGATTAGAAGCGAGGCCAACGGCCGAGCACATCGGGAAAACTCCCCCATATTTCTTTTCTGTATCAGCCGTGCAGGTGTCCACAATAAAAACGGTTTTTTGAGGATCGGTGTATGGATAGTGATATATTTGTTGGGGAGGGTGAGACTTTCTTCCTTCCTTGCCATTGCATTGGACTTGGCACCCCAACAGAGGGATTCTTTTCTGCTTCTCTATTGGCCTACGTCTCCTCTAACGACCGTTTCCACTTGAGCGCCTCTGTGAAACAGAGAAACATTGCATCGTAAAGCATCAAGGCAGACAGTGTGTGCTGGTACTATGATGTACTATCTAGCATCAAGGCCAATACTGTGTGCTAGTACTATTTTCGCCCGGTACTCTACCCTGCCACAAGGCGTGACTAGAGTGGAAAGGATCGTCTGAGGAAACGATGAGCTTAAATGGATAGTACAACAAGAGTCGGAGTGTTTAAAGGAGTGCGAGAGCATTCCCATTGCACAGCTCGGAGTTGTAAGAGATTTTCTTGATTTAAATCCAGGCGCCCTTTCTCAAGAGGCAATTTCAACAACGGTCCTGCACTGTTACCTTGGTAAACTTTAGGAAAATGGAGTAGGTTCTCGGTGTGCTCGGCCTTCGTCCGTGCGTCTGAAGTGTCCGACCCATTGGAAATAGTGCTAAATATGGACACTAGCTTGGACCTCTTCCATACTGGGCGCTTTGTTCCACCAGACTTACATGCCTAGAGTTTCAAGAGTCTTGTCTCAACTCAGACATTCAAACGGTGCTACCCTTGTGAGATAAAAATGACTGTGTCGACATCCATCGTCTCTTGAGTTAGTGGGAGACAAACACATTACAAGAACAATAGAAAGAAGAACATAACGGCAGGATGTGAAGAGACGGTTGGTATCCACGTAGTGTCTTGGACACGCCTCTGTCTCGTACAAATTGAAGAGAAACTAATCATAGTTGTTTTAGCATATCTGTCTTTTTACTCGTGTCGCTAGACAATTCAATTTAATCAGATAAGTGATAATTAGTTTTGAACTATCTGGTGGACCACATCCCAAAGGTTATTATTGTTTCATACGGATTGTCCCTGGACGTATGTTGATCAAGAATTTTTGTTTTCTTTTGGGAGGAGAGGGATGGTTGTTAAGTTGAAACACACACACACACACACACAAATGAGGAGCTCACATTTTTGAGAGTTGTCTTCCCTTGACATCTACTTTCCAATTTGTAAGTACAATTTGGTTTTAAATTTTCTTTTAGAATATCTCTCTATAATCTTCATTTTGTGTACATCACTCTACAATCTTTATCAATGTACATCATTTGTACATGTGTGTATCTCACTCTTTCTTCATGTTCTTATTGTATCAACATTCTTCTGTACACTCATTATCTCTCTTTCTCTCTCTCTCTAGCTCTCTTCCTCTCTCTCTCTCTCTAGCTGTCTCTCTAGCTCTCTCTCTCTAGCTCTCTCTCTCTCTAGCTCTCTCTAGCTCTCTCTCTCTAGCTGTCTCTCTCTCTCTAGCTGTCTCTCTCTCTAACTCTCTCTCTCTCTCTCTCTCTAGCTCACTCTCTCTCTCTAGCTCTCTCTCTCTCTCTCTCTCCCTCAGTCAAGCTAGCTATCTACCTTTCTGTGTATAAATGTTTGTGAATCTATTATTTTGTTATTATCTAAAGAAGAGATCAAGTTGTTGATTGAGAGTCAGCAGTGAAAACATTTCGTTTGAAGTGGTTGATATACGAAATGATTTCAAAATCTCCACTGAGAAAGGCGTAACATCAATTCTGGACATCAACTCTTTCAAATCTCTGCTGCACATGTCGTTCTCATTTGATGTTATGTTTCTACAGGGTGGTCTGGTTCTCATATTTGTTCATACCGACTGTCCTGCAACTTATCAGAGGCTTACAAATAAAAGAGATTCTAGGGGTAAAAAAAAAAGCGACATGTGTGCAGGTTTGTATGAGAAAGAGAGAGAGAGAGAGAGAGAGAGAGAGAGAGAGAGAGAGAGAGGTGATGAGAGACAGCGTAACAAAAAGAGACGAAGGAGAGAAAGAAAGAAGAAAACCAAGAATGACTGATGGTGAGAGAAAAAGACTTACATGGGAAACAAATATTGAAAGGTGATACATTTGTTAGTTTCTAGTCACTTCACTACTTCTAGTTCCAGAGAGTGAAGAGTTATCTTTTTGGTTGAATTGTTTGTTTTTTTTAAATACCTGATTTAGGTCGACAGGCGGACACATAGTTAGTTGAAGAGAGAATGAGAAAGAGATTAAAAAGATAGATAGATAGATAGATAGATAGATAGACAGACAGACTAGCTCAATTATTCTTCAGAATACAATACAAATAATTGGCTTTGATTCCCTAAGACAAAGACATCAATTATCATATCATGTACAATTCATACATTACGTTTATCTAGTTCAGTGGATAAATATTGTAAACACTTTTACAGACTTCGCTCTAGCTATACACACTACATTTACTGCATCACACACAGACACACACAGCCACACTTGAGTGCATGAGATCTCAAAGTTAAAGCGAGTTTAATAAGAAACAAGCAAAATATTTTTTTAAAATTCTTAAAAAAGAAATAATCATTTGGGGGGAAGAACAACAGGCTTATAACTATCAATAATGTTGAAGCTACTTCCCTTTATCAATATCAAACAAAAAAATTAATTTGCAATCTTTGATTGACAAATTTAACCATTTCTGTGAGTAGTGAATGATTAATTTCCCTCGTAGGTATCAAACAAAATAATTTAAACCAGTAATTAATTGATTAATTGTTGTTTTTTTTATTGTCTACGCCAATGAATAATTGTTGAAAGTTTCAACTTGATCCGGGAATGGGGGTGGGGGAAAAAAAACGTGAAATCCAACTATTGACCAGACAGACAGACAGACAGAGTTGATATAAGCGGTGTAAAAGAAACAACAACTGAGAATGTGAAACACACACACACACTCGCACACACACACAGCCTTGTTCTCACACACACAAACTGACAAACTGGAGAATCTCTAGGAACCACTTGTTTATTCTCGGGAGTAAAACTTCTCCAGTTTTCTATTTACTATTATTCAATATCGACAGATAAGACAAGCCACACACTGCCAGCTATTGTTATATTATTTAGACTACATTTTCGTATTAACCGACATTTCGTCTACAACTCCTATCCTGTAGCAAGTTTCAATGAAAAACTGCCAATCGTACTTTACAAACTCTGTTGGGTCCAATACATAACAAAATAAATCTTTTCCAGGGCGCTGAATCTGAGAGTTTGTCTAGCTAGGAACAACTTGTGCTCTGACTAGAGTGATGAAGACAAAGAAAGAATTAGTGATTCAATCAATTATTTAGTTTCCTTTCAAAACATCCCTTTTTGAGTTGGGCTATGTATAACCAGTGTAAGTTATTTCTTTTTAAATAGATAGCCAGTGATAGATCAGTGATCTCCATCCTTGGGTGGGGTGGGGGCAAGGGAAATATATATATATATATATATATTCGACACATTTGTCACGGACACACGACTAAATGATCACTGGAACCGTTGCTCTTCACTGTTCACTGTGGGCAGACGTTTCGGGGAAGGGTGTATGGGGGATAACACCAGATAGATATATAGATAGATAGATAGATAGTAGCATGCCAGACCAGTGTACACCAACAGCGCGATATCGACGTTTCACTTACCAACATCCCGTCGGGCAATACTTCCTAACTACTTCCGCTGTCTTTGCATTATGACGAAGAAATAAACCAATGAAAAGCTTGTTGTCTCAAGGCACATCGATTGGGGCAGTGTTCAGCTCTACCACTTCTTGGTCGTGTGTTTTTCATTTTAAATCTAGACCTGAAGCCTTTAAAAGTTGTTTCACAGTGAAATTAAAGGTGTAGACTCTATGGGCACCAACATTAAGCGCTTCAATGAGGCTATAAGTCACCTACTTAAAAAGTTAACTATATTTTGAGGTATAAATCAACTAGGGAATCAAACTGGTGTATTAAACTAGGGAACCAAGCCGAGGAAACAAACTAATGGGCGAAATTAAAGGATTCTGAGAGAAAAATAAATATAAAAAATTATAATATAATATATATATACATATATATTAGGGGTGCACCTGATAGTAGCTCCGGCCGAATATTCAGCCTTTTTTTACAATTCGGCCATATTCGGCTCCGGCCGAATATCACTGCAGGATATTTGTCCGAATAGTAAAAAGTACACCTTATTAGTCCTTATACCTATTTAATATGCGTAAGGTAGACCTCGTTCCGTTAATGTTTGTTATAGAATTTATTAAAGTTTATATAACAACAAATAATGTGCTTAGAAATAGAGCCTATATGAATATACATCAAACATCTTTTATAACGAAGACAAAGCGTGCTAATATAAATAGAAAGGAAACTTTACTTTATAAATGACATACAGAGCAGCACATTTTTTCATTTAGCCATGACCGTTGAGTGGATAAATTAACGCGTTAACATGATATATTCCGTGACTACGTCACGCTGGCCACACGTCTATCTTGCTGTCTGGGCCCACTACGTCTAACTGACCAGAGTGTTAAAATCTGTCTATTTATTTTTTTGAGTAGGGAGGGTGTGGATGAGTTTTTTTCTTCTAGTTTTGGTTTTCCCAGTGCACATAGATCTATATGACTGTAGATTTAAACAAAGATCTTAATAATAGACCTACAGACTACAATTTAATCTTTGCTTCGGCATCATCTAAGGTTCAAGCTATAAATAGGTATAATTGATGTTCCAGCTGTTAATAAAATATCGTTTACCGCAAATGAATTAATCTAAATAAATATTGACCTACAACGCTTCAGATTCCAACTATTAACTAACGGCTACTATCAGTATTAAGCCCTTGAAGCCAGTCCTCATATATTAATCATGTTAACTTACTATGAAATATAACAGGATTCGTATTTTTTGAGACATGATCCAAACAACTAATCCAATCCGACATCTTTTTTCTTTTGTTGAAGGTGAAAGCCTCCCAAAAATGTTTTGCCTTTGTTGAATAACCTTTAACCTCATTCATTCTGCCAAAACCTGCTTTTGCCCAGCAAATGTCTCAAAACCAATTTCAGTCCTACTTATTCCGCTTGGTGTAGCTCTGAAAAAATTATCCGTAGTTGTCAGCATGTAGACTGAATTATTACCCTAGATCTCCCTGTGGCTTAACGTTTGAATATTACAAATATCTGATTCTGTATATTATCATTCATCTTCGGATTCGAATTATTATTATTATTTATTTGTTTATTTATTTATTTGCTTTTAGGAAGAAGGGACACGGGACCACATGGTTCGAATACTGAAAGACGCGGGAGCAGACGTGAACATGAAAGACAGAAATGGATGTACGGCCTTGATTCACGCCTGCGAGCAGCGGTGTAATGATATCGTGAGAATCCTTGTGCAACACTGTAACATCAACCCGGATATTGAAGATATTGACGGTCAGTTGAGAGTCTGTTTCCTGTTTGTCAGACGATCTTTTTGTTTTCTGCTACATCGTCTTGGTGGTGTGTGTGTGACAATATCTTTACATGTGTGTGACAATATCTTTACATGTGTGTGACAAAATCTTTACATGTGTGTGACAATATCTTTACATGTGTGTAACAATATCTTTACATGTGTGTAACAATATCTGTACATGTGTGTAACAATATCTTTACATGTGTGTGACAATATCTTTACATGTGTGTAACAATATCTGTACATGTGTGTAACAATATCTTTACATGTGTGTAACAATATCTTTACATGTGTGTAACAATATCTGTACATGTGTGTAACAATATCTTTACATGTGTGTAACAATATCTGTACATGTGTGTAACAATATCTTTACATGTGTGTAACAATATCTTTACATGTGTGTGACAATATCTTTACATGTGTGTAACAATATCTTTACATGCGTGTGACAATATCTTTACATGTGTGTAACAATATCTTTACATGTGTGTAACAATATCTGTACATGTGTGTAACAATATCTTTACATGTGTGTGACAATATCTTTACATGTGTGTGACAATATCTTTACATGTGTGTGACAATATCTTTACATGTGTGTAACAATATCTTTACATGTGTGTAACAATATCTGTACATGTGTGTGACAATATTTTTTTGCATGTGTGTGACAATATCTTTACATGTGTGTGACAATATCTTTACATGTGTGTGACAATATCTTTACATGTGTGTGACAATATCTTTACATGTGTGTGACAATATCTTTACATGTGTGTGACAATATCTTTACATGTGTGTAACAATATCTTTACATGTGTGTAACAATATCTGTACATGTGTGTAACAATATCTTTACACATGTGTGTGACAATATTTTTTTACATGTGTGTGACAATATCTTTACATGTGTGTGACAATATCTTTACATGTGTGTGACAATATCTTTACATGTGTGTAACAATATCTTTACATGTGTGTAACAATATCTGTACATGTGTGTAACAATATCTTTACACATGTGTGTGACAATATTTTTTTACATGTGTGTGACAATATCTTTACATGTGTGTGACAATATCTTTACATGTGTGTGACAATATCTTTACATGTGTGTGACAATATCTTTACATGTGTGTAACAATATCTTTACATGTGTGTAACAATATCTGTACATGTGTGTGACAATATTTTTTTACATGTGTGTGACAATATCTTTACATGTGTGTGACAATATCTTTACATGTGTGTGACAATATCTTTACATGTGTGTGATAATATCTGTACATGTGTGTGACAATATCTTTACATGTGTGTGACAATATCTTTACATGTGTGTAACAATATCTGTACATGTGTGTAACAATATCTTTACATGTGTGTAACAATATCTGTACATGTGTGTAACAATATCTTTACATGTGTGTGACAATATCTTTACATGTGTGTGTCAATATCTTTACATGTGTGTGACAATATCTTTACATGTGTGTAACAATATCTTTACATGTGTGTAACAATATCTGTACATGTGTGTAACAATATCTTTACATGTGTGTGACAATATCTTTACATGTGTGTAAAAATATCTGTACATGTGTGTAACAATATCTTTACATGTGTGTAACAATATCTGTACATGTGTGTAACAATATCTTTACATGTGTGTAACAATATCTTTACATGTGTGTGACAATATCTTTACATGTGTGTGACAATATCTTTACATGTGTGTGACAATATCTTTACATGTGTGTGACAATATCTTTACATGTGTGTGATAATATCTTTACATGTGTGTGACAATATCTTTACATGTGTGTGACAATATCTTTACATGTGTGTAACAATATCTTTACATGTGTGTAACAATATCTGTATATGTGTGTAACAATATCTTTACACATGTGTGTGACAATATTTTTTTACATGTGTGTAACAATATCTTTACACATGTGTATGACAATATCTTTACATGTGTGTAACAATATCTGTACATGTGTGTAACAATATCTTTACATGTGTGTAACAATATCTTTACATGTGTGTGACAATATCTTTACATGTGTGTAACAATATCTGTACATGTGTGTAACAATATCTTTACATGTGTGTAACAATATCTTTACATGTGTGTGACAATATCTTTACATGTGTGTGACAATATCTTTACATGTGTTTGACGATATCATTTTTCTTTATTGTGACAATAGCTTTGTTTTTGTGTGACAATACCTTCGCTTTTGTGTTACAATAGATTTCTGTTTGTGATAATATCTTTGTTTTTGTGTTACACTATCTTTGTGTGACAATATCTTTGTTTTTTATTTGAAAATACCATTGTTTTTGTGTGACATTACTTTTGTTTTTGTGTGACACTACCTTTGTTATTTGTAGTTTTCCCGCCGTAATGAAAATATCTAATAGAACTTTTGGAATGATGTAATCGTATAAGCTGAGCTTCTGTTTTAGAGAATGTTCAATTATATATTGCTTACTTATCTTATAATTTACAGACGTCCCTTCAAACGGAAGATAATTACATTCACAAGTATCCTTAGGCCTATGCTAATCTAGTCGCGAATGTTAAGTAGAGTTTAAAACTTGCTAAAACACTGGCTTTTCCTGACTGATTCAAGCCATTCATTCCATTCTCTAATGGCACTAGATAAAAAGGAGCACTTGTACGAATTTGAGATTTGACGGAAAGTGAGTACTGGTGAATGGAGACCTGAGTGGAGACTAAACTGAGATAGGCCTAATGTTCTTTAAGTAATAGGCCTCGTGTTCTGTAAGTAATAGGTCTAGTGTTCTGTAAGTAACAAGCCTAGTGTTCTTTAAGTAATAGACCTAGTGTTCTTTAAGCAATAGGCCTCATGTTATTTAAGTAATAGGCCTAGTGTTCTTTAAGTAATAGGCCTCATGTTCTTTAAGTAATAGGCCTGGTGTTCTTTAAGTAATAGGCCTCGTGTTCTTTAAGTAATAGGCCTAGTGTTCTTTAAGTAATAGACCTCATGTTCTTTAAGTAATAGGCCTAGTGTTCTTCAAGTAATAGGCCTCATGTTCTTTAAGTAATAGGCCTAGTGTTCTTTAAGTAATAGGCCTCATGTTCTTAAAGCGCACTGAAAATGGAGATTAAATCGTGTCTGTACTAAATGACACTTATTATCTCTATCTTTTCCTTTTTTTTCTATGACATTATTTCCTTATTCTTTTATTTTCTTTCTCTTGTTCTGTCTTTACATTCGTTTTTCTTCTTCTATCTTTCTCTCTTTCTCCTCTTTTTCTCTTCTTCTCTCTTTGTCTTCCTTTTTCTCATTCTTGCAATTTTTCTCAGAAACACAAAAACCATCAAGGAAGTCCAGACCTCCTCAGTCCTTTAAATGGTCGTGAGATTTGAACAAAGAGAAGAACACAGTGTGATTATACTAAATAGTGTTACATACACCCCCCTAGTATAGAAATACAGTCATTAACATTGGGGGGGGGGGGGGGGGGGGGGCTAACATTTTTAAACGTTCCGTAATCATAACGTATGTCATTGTCTTTTTTTTAATGTTGTAACAATATATTTTGTAAGATTGAATTTTTTATGTGTGCTTTGATACGATTAACTGTCTGAACGTAATGTGATAAGCTATTATCTATTAACTTTACTATCTATTACATATATACGTATATGCTATTGTATTACACAAACAATATTCATCATTACAGTTCTAGTTCTTACATGCTAATGTCTTAATCAGATAACTATTGAAATTTTTACGTAAGATTTCATTGTCTCAAAAGGTATGACATAGGATACATCGAAGTACTGATAATACATTGAAGTATTGATGATACATTGAAGTACTTATGATTGATTGAAGTACTGATGATACATTGAAGTACTTATGATTGATTGAAGTACTGATGATACATTGAAGTACTATCGATACATTGAAGTAATATCAATAAATTGAAGTACTAATGCTACATCGAAGTACTAATGATTCATTGAAGTACTAATATATAGGTTGGAGTACTTATAATACATTGAAGTACTAATTATACGTGAAAATACTATAGATACATCAAAGTACTTGTGACAGGTTGGGGAATGTGATGTGTGTTTGACGCGTTTAATGTCTAGGGGATGATTATTTTTTAAACTATCACAAACCAACCCGTCAGCATATAAATCGGGAGCAGACACGCAACGAGACAAGCAATGAAAAATAGATACAAAGTTAAAAATGAAGAATATTTATTTACATAAATATTTACATAGAAGAATAAAAGGGGGGAAGGTTTGCATCTATCTCTAAGCAATACTATGTTTAATCATCACTCCTGCACTTAATAAGAGAGCATGTCACTTCGTCTTCTGAACTTAGCTGGTTGTCCTGTTGATGTCGCAGCTGGCTGTGATCCTGGCTTGAGGTTCTGCAGCTGGAGGTGGCGCTCTAGCGGGTAGAGGGACGCCGGTGATACAGTTCTTGTGGAGTCTCAATCCAAAGTTCTGATATCTGTAGTGGGCACAGTAGGGTGGGTGGTCGGCTACCGTGGGCACAAGGTTACTGCGGGCAGAGCTGATCTGACGTGGGCAGCGTAGTTGACAGGATAAGTCCAGTGAGTTGCAGAGGGTTTGGCGTAGCTATGACGTCTCGCACAGATCTGGGTCTATAGGGACATCGCACCTAATAAGTTGACAGGTGGGCTGTCGAATAGGCGGGCAAGTAGATCCGATAGCGCCAAGTAGAGTTGAGTAGATCCACGTAGGCAGGAGATGATACTCAATAGCAAATATGCAGTTGACTAGGCAGACAATGCCGGTAAATAGGCAGGTGAGTGATCCGATAAATAGTTGAGTAGTGTCGAGTAGACACTGAACAGCAAATAGGCAGACACCTGAGGGAGGCTGCGAATAAACAAAGACAAGTTAGGACATGTCTCTCATGCATCTTATCGATGCCCTCGACTGAGGTGCATTCGTCAGATTGGTGAAATTGCTTTAGAGCACAACGGGGAGATGATGACAAATGGGATATGGAAAAATAGATGGCTGATAGTAGCAAAATAAAAATGTACATAAAAGGGAAAATACTAATTTCAATGAAACAACACAAGTTGTAAGAGAGAAGAGAGGGGGGGATGGGCGGTGGTCAGCGACCATGACGGTTTGTTTACATACGACCGTGGGCCGAGAACAATGGAGTGCGCTTGAATGGAGAGTGTGCGTTCAAGGGGCGCAAGTCTCGTCAAAGTAGAAAGACTAAAGGAGAGATAATTCATATCTCTTTTCTAAACGCAGTATCAGTGCGCTAGTAAAATTATCAAGGCGGTCAGCCGAGATAAAGGAAATAAAATAAGATGTACAAATATATACATGGTTGCATCAACGATCAATTGAGCAACGTAGCATTAATAGATCAATGCAATACTTAAATACATACATAGGACATGTTTATGTTTTCTACTTACGACAGTGAGAAATACACAATGCACTAATTAAATATAAATGAAATGATAAAATACACATGATAATATCCTGTGAGAAATATGCACAAAGTAATTAAGATGGAACTTGTGATTAAGTTCGGCTTACCACCAGGTATTCCTCTAGGAGTGAGAATAAATGATAAAGTCCAGACTCGATTGCTCAGATAGAATGTGAAATGAGAGATTCTGGCTTGATTTAATCTACCTTAAATATAGGCCTGGAAAATGTGGGCGGAAACAGGAAATGTCCTAGGTCTTACACGTGGGTGAATTAGACTTGAGATGGGAGTCGCACCTTGGAGCGTCGAGAGGCGTGTTGACTCGAGTAATCTCTTTGATCAAAGAGAGATGTGAGAGGGGGGGGGGAGAGGACAGAAAGATTGACTTACATTCCACCCAAGGTGGTGTCAACTGCGACCGCCAGACATCAAAGAGACCGTGTGTTTATCTTTACCCCGGTCAAGGGAGATAAGTGAAAGCCTTGGTCTAGTTGTCCCAAGGTGGTCGACTAAGTCTAGCCTGGAGAGGAAAGGGTGGGGCGGGTGAAGACGGGAAATGACTAAAATAAAATAATAATATATAATATATAAATAAAATAATGATAATAATAATTAATGCTGTGATAAAATTGAGAGACTCTGACAGCAAGCTTTTGACTTGTCACAGTACTAATGATACATTGAAGTACTAATGATACATTGAAATACTAATAGTCCATTGAAGCATTAATGATACATTGAAGTACTATCTATACATTGAAGAGCTAAGGATTAATTTAAGTACTAATGATATATTGAAGTACTAATGATACATTGAAGTACTAATAATACATTGAAGAACTAATGATACATTGAAGTACTATCTATACATTAAAGAACTAGTGATACATCGAAGTACTAATGATTCATTGAATTACTAATATATACGTTGGAGTACTTATAATACATTGAAGTACTGATAATACATTGAAGTACTAATTATACGTGAAAATACTATAGATACATCGAAGTACTAATGATACATTGAAGTACTAATGATACATTGAAGTACTAATAGTCCATTGAAGTATTAATGATACATTGAAGAACTAATGATACTTTGAAGTAATAATGATACACTAACGTGCCAATCGTACATTGAAGTACTAATAATGCATTGAAGTACTAATAGTCCATTGAAGTACTAATAATACATTGAAGTATTAACTATACATTGAAGTACTAATGATATATTATGTACTATCGTTACATTGAAGTACTAATGATACATTGAAGAACTAGAGATACATTGAAGTACTAACTGCTGCAGATCTGCTACATGTTCAACAACATGATCAGTGGACCAGATCTACCATAACTTTTGTTTCCCCTCAACAAGTTTCTATCCTGGCAATAATGATGACAAAATAAATTCGCATTTAGCATTCACTAGAAAGAGATTTGATCCTACGCCTTCAACATACTGTCTATATAGCTCTAGGACTTTCACCACTTGAATTTCAAAGAAAAAGAAGAGTAAAGTAGAAACCAGTAAAACATACTATATGTTTT